>JAUYWH010000013.1:5230299-5273120 GCA_034779795.1 Ctenopoma multispine
ACACACACACACACACACACACACACACACACACACACACACACACACACACACACACACACACACATCAGAGTTGTGTCTGACAGCTACAGCCCCTCAAACACACACACACAGACACACTTGTGCTATCATACAGCCTTTCTCTTTCTGCTGACCAGCAGAAACAGTGGACACCTCAACCCAAGGACAGCATGTGTGCGTGTATGCAGGGGTTCACTGGGGGCCATAGCTCTCTCCTCTCCTCCAGCCTGCTGGAATGCCAAAACCAGCCGGCAGGGTCAACGCAGGAGTCAAAACACTTCAGAGAAACGAGGAGAGGCCAAACAGTGTTGTGCATTTTTATCGCACAGATACATGATTTTGACCTATTGAACAATAAACCGAAATGACTTTACTTTGAAGCCTGGAAAACAAGCTTCACTGTAAGTTAAGCGGGGGAGAATATGTGTTACCTGTGCTGCCTTAGAGGTCATTAGTGAGGGAAAATTTCAGCTGAAGGGCCTTAAACATTGATATTCAGAGTGTTTGTCTTACAATTTTAAACAGTATTTTCTCAGTGACATACAATCTTATCACAGGAGAAGAAAACTATTACAGAGATGTATATGTTTAGTGGCTGTTTATGAGGTTAGTGGTACATTTTAATAATCTAAATTTAGGCAATAACGTTAGTCAGCATGAGTCTTTGCCCACATTGCTCGAATTAATGGCTGAAGAAGAAAAAGAAGAAGATGATGATACAAGGAGAAAGAAGAGGAAGAGAAATAGAAGCAAGAGCAAGTGTAGAGTAATTAACTGTAACATTTATGGTAAGTCATGAGACAAGTTCTATAAAGTTCATTATACAGTTTACTTTTCGTGATACGTCTGCTTTGAAAGGTGGATATAATGTCCAGTAGTGTGCTTTGGGTGTAACATTAGTCTCAAAAATGTTTTGATGCATCAGGGAGGCTTGAGGCCTACTTTCTGGCTAACATGTGGTAGCATACGCTAGCTAAAGCTATCTGACTTGTCCGTTTGAGTGATTATCGAGAAAGCTTACTTACCAACTTTCTGAAATAGTAGTTACTGAGAGGGTGGCCACCTCATGACCCTGTAGACCTGTCTGCACTCACACATTATTCATATTTGTGTTTTACTGTTTTTACAACACTTTATTCAGACATGTTGCTATGAGCATTTATTATTCTCGATATAAATGTTAATGGAAAGGAGCTTATAGTGATATGTAATGATATGGCACCATTTCAGCCAATATAGCTGAACAGAGATAACGTGGACAGCCATTTTAGTAACATGATGTATGTATATGTACAGAAAACAGCGGAGTAGAGGGCGACTGTTTGGTTAGGTAATTTCCATCTGTTCATACCACTTGAAAGATTTTAAAGAGCTGTTGTAATGGGTGTGTTAAGCTTTATTGGATGCTCATACTGAAAGTGAGTGAAAAATTAAATGCTAAATGTAATAGCTGCTGGTGGGTGGGTGTGTGTATAAATGTGTGTTGGGCAGTGTACCGACCATCCTGAGTCCTCTGTTGGGAAGGGCACAGTCCATTCCTCCTGTGTGCAGGTGTCATGGCTGGACCTCTTCATTTGCATATATTTGCATGCTGTCAAACGGAGCTGCCGCTGACAGCTTCCAGAGCCGACTGTCTTCCTGGACCACGGCCCAATCTTGTCGGCATGGTTAGACGGCATGGCAAAACGTAGCACGGCAGGCTCACGGCCAGGCTGATCAGTCTCAATGAGACCATCATCTTTCAGCAGACAGAAATGACCTCCAAATGTCACTAAGTGAGAGCAGGAAAAATAGGTTGTGCGTAGAATGTGTGCTGGTTTACAGTAATGTTGAGACCCAAACTAAACCTTTCATCCCAAGAACTGCACGAAACTAAAAGTCTGTTTTGCACATTCTTGTTTATGTTTCTCCAAATCTGAACAAAGTTGATGATTATGTAAATTAATATAATATAATTATAGAGGAAAATGTTTGAGTTGTGACTCAAGTTGTGATGTCAGAAAGCAGCTGTTTTTTCAAAACAGTCATAATATTTTCTACTTTAGTAAAAAATAAGGATATTAACTAACCTACATTATTTGTTTATTTATTTATTTTCAATAAAATGGCAACCACGGTTACCTATTGTGTGAATGAATATACACAGGCTGTAATAGCTTCTAAGCTTGTGTAACCAGTCAGCAACACTCATATATAGTAATAGAATAGTAAAGTCAACCCTGAAAACAAAGTAAAGGAGGATTTGGTTGTTTATTTGCTCACTTCTGCTGCTCGTTGTGTTATGCAGAACACCACACTGCTCCCCAGGCCTTCCTGGTGCTGAAATTTGTACAGCACTGGCTGCTTTTCATTTCTTTTCTTATTCTCAACGCACTCAAAGTCAAAGGGCACCACGGGAATTTAACACATTATTTTGACAGCCCTAATTATTGAACATGTTTTGTTCTCATCTAAGCCCGATCGGTATTTTGAAAGAAAAAACATACATTTCTGCACATCAAAACATCTTTGTTAAGAAGAGCAGCAGGATTTGGTCTTTCTTTCTTGAACTGAATTTCATCAGCACTCTACTCCCCTCCTTCTTTCAAACCCTAAAATAAAAAAATAAAAAAAATAAACTGAAGGTGACTGCCCAATCTAAACTACCCTTTGCCCCCTCCTTCCTCTTCTGTCTCCATCCATTCGGTTTTTGGCAGTCGTGCCGGGACCTTTCAGAATGACTTGTTTGGCCCCAGATTTCTGGACATTAGGTGCCAAGAGATAGAGAAGCCAAAGAGTCAGAACGGGTTCTCTCTTCAGTTCCTCCCACCCTCTCATCTCGGCCTCCTCTGCGGGTGTTTGTCATCCCCCGTTGAGCCAAACAGACGTGTGTTTACCAGTTTACTGTAGCTGGCCAGGGAGGCTTGTCGGTGTGCAGGCCAGCGCTTTGTCTCTCACACTGTGAAACACAACAGCAGTTAGACTTCTCCCTGACAGCATGCTAATCGTCTGATTTAACTCTCCCATGTTTAATCATGAGGAAAAAGGGAAAGAGAGAGAAAGAGATTATGATAATTGGTTCAAAATTCTTTTGTGTTGCTTCCCATCTGCACACTTTTAGAATGAGGTGTCACTTTCAACATGTGTTCTTTTTTTTTACTGAAAACAAATAGCATATGAAAGACTTTTTAGATTTTAGGTTCTGGAAAACCTTCCAGGAGGAGATCAGACACTTAGTGATAGTTGTTGAATCTTGTAGGTCATAAGAAGGATTCTGTGGTTGATTCAGAAAATCAGTGCAGGTTGGTTTGTGGTCTGGTTTTTATCCCACATGATAGAAGATGCTAGTAATTCTGAAGGTAGGTAGGCAGAATTGGACAGAATACTTTTTAAAAAACTTCTGCAGTACCACCCAGTTTTGTACTTAGAGCACTGTTAAACTTTTATATGGTTATGTTTAGACAGTCTTGGCACTTGGTTGTGGTTAAGGTTAAGAACAGATTGTGATCTGGTTTAATAGACAAAACACTAGCACCAGAGAAAGTTCAGCATTATTATTGATATTATGACAATTTATTTTTCTGGTTCTAGTTTATTACTTCCTGTTGTTATTGCTATTCCTATTGTTATTGCAGATGTTGTTTTTTTCTTTCTGGCTTAATTTATAAAAGGCGTATAATGAACACAGACCATTACTTATCAGCTGCTATGAGTTTTGCAGATTCTAATGTAATGAGAACTGGCATTAGTGTTGTTACCTACAACTGCAACTTGAACGAATAGTACTGACACTGTTCCATCTCTCCCACCTACAAGTTGTGTGTCTGTTAACTTTCTTCCCCAAACACACATTCTCCTGGACCTGCATAATTCCAGATGAATCAGGGTGGATGAACCTAAACAGCTATTTCTGGATAGCATTCCAGTGTGACTGCTGTCACAGAAGAAATAGACTTTTGCCAGCGAATGGTACAGTAACAGAAATACTGTAGTTTGAGTTTAGAAAATAGACCTATTGATTTAGAAATTCAGGGCCAGCGCCTGCTTAGAAACCTTTCTGGGGTCACTGGGACAGCTCCTATCCTAACCTTACACAAATAAAATCTTAACCACACCAAGGAACCATTAAATATAGCAGCTTATTCATTCATGACATGTTGCATCAGAACATCAGTCAACAAGAGAGTGTTTGTCTTGACTGGTTTACATGACTGTTCAGGAAGCAGCAGCATCAGTGCTGGAGTCAGACTGAGTTTTGGTGCTCAGGACATGTTAGATTTAGAGACACTACAGTGTGACCGGCCGCCACAACAATCCGCTCTCTCTGCGACACAGACAATAGTGAGACTGTTCACCCACAGACGTACAAGTGTCCCGGCCATCTGTCTGCATACCCCCACAGTACAAACATTGTCTTAAACACAGACACTGATGCCACCCCTAAAACACACAGCCGCCCCACTGTCATACATGTGCTAACTGACACAGTGAATCAATGTCCATCCAGTCCTTCAAAAAATAACCATTAGTCATGGAGTGGTTCACTTTAAAAAGGAAATTAGTAGTGCCACAAAAAAATTAATTGGAATACTTTGGGGTTTCGCACTGTTAGTCCAAAACAATTTGAAGATGTTACGCTGCTCTGCAAAAAAGATTTTTCACAGTTTCCTGATATTTTAGAGAAAGGACGAAGATCTGGAAGAATAAATATTACCTGGCGTCGGCCAAGTTCACAAAAGTTAGTGGGAGCTTTGTCACATTCAGAAAGAGACTGATATTTTACAAGTGATAGTGACCCATTATAATAGATTGTAATTCCGCTAGTATCAGTCATTTGGCAAAAATTAAATTAAAATCCCTGGACTCTACTACTAACACACACACACACACACACACACACACACACACACACACACACACACACACACAGAGGAGTCTCTCTTCTTCAGCAGGCTTTCAATACTTAACTGTCACCACGATTGTATGGTGACCCGATCTCATTCTGCTGGTACACACATGCATGCATACACAAACACACACATCCTTTGTCTCTACTCCTTATAAAGAGTAAAGTCTCTTTAGTTCTGAATGTGTGTGTCTGTGTGAATGCAGAAAGAGCGAGAGAAAGAATAAAGAAGAATGTCTACAGCCTTCAGACACATTCACCGTTTCTGTCTTAAGAGAGGGGCAGCTAGCCCTGGTCCTTGAGAGCCACTGTCCTGCTTGTTTTCCAGCTAAGGCCAGGGTTGGCAGCCACTATCAAGTCATTCTCTGCCTGACTCTGCCCCATCCGCTAACTCATTTCAGACTCTGCAACTCCCACCTGCCCTGCCCCTGCCCCTACCCCAGTCTTTCCCAGCTTTCCCTTGAATCCCAAAACTGCTTACCTGCTTTTCATTCCCTCATTAGCTTCCTAATATATACAGTATAAGACGCAACTTTGACTTCACCTTGGCTTGCAAAGTTGTTTTTGTGCCATCCCAGCTGTAAATTTCCAGCTTGACTTCTGTTCACATCTCTTTGAGATTCTGATTGTTTTTTGACTTTTACTTTTGCCTGGGCCTCTTCCCTCCTTATTGACATATCATACCACATAGATAGTGAATGCTGAGTACGATCTTAACCCCACCTGCTCCAGCAGCCAGAGGTCAGATTGTTCTGGTCAGGTCTCTATGTGAATGTGGTCAGGTTGCTCCTGTAAAAGAGAGGTGACCTCTCAGGGAAACTACCTTGAGTAACTTTATTGGAGAAATTCAGGTGAATCGAAGCAGAGATGTCAAAGAGAGAGATGTCAGACAGAAATATGTGATAAGACAGTGGAGTAATCTGGTGAAAAGAACATGAATAGCTGTGTGGCACTGGCATAAACCAAGGATGTGGTATAGATGGTGAAGAGAAAAGGACTGAGAACAGTGCCCTGGGGCACTCCAGTGGAGCTGAATACTTGCACTTGTCAAGATACATTGAAGGTTTGCCCAAATAAGAAGTACCTGATCAAGCTGAGAGCAGTTTTATTTATGTAGTGCACAACAACACTCTTAAGGCAAATAATTCAATTCAATTCAATTCAACTTTATTTATATAGCCCCAAATTACAACATAAGTCATCTCAAGGCACTTTCATATGCCTTGAGATGCCTTGAGAAGTGCAAGGTTTAAGACCTTGCAGAATTATACTGAAAACCCAGCAGTCGCACTAGAGCAGGCATAAGGTGAAAGTGGAGAGGAAAAACTCCCTTTAACAAAATTAAAAGGTAAAATATAAAAAATGATTGAACACAGTCACTAATATAGTGGATCCACTGTACAATCATCAGTACACTCATCAAAATGTCATTGTAATTTTACACCATGCCTTTTGGCATTTTGTCTTATATTTACTCATATTACTGACTCACAGAAACTGTATTCATGTTCATTTTGACTAGTGAACAACAGCCTGTTTGTGCGATTATGTGTTTGAGCATGCATGTGTTTTCCCTTATTCAGAGTGTAATACAAAGAAAATGACAACACAGCCTTAGAAATCAAACACACACCTGCATCCAGACCCACAGAGGAGGCACTTATTTTGCTGTCTGAATGGTGTCACTTCTTTCTTTCTGTCTCATTGTTTTCTTTCAGGCTTTCTTTTCTTCTGTCTTGGAACATAAGAGACAGGCTGACCTCTATAATCTGTGTACCATAAGCATACTGTGCTCAGAGACATCCCTGTTTTCAGTATAAGAGACAGTTGTCGGTAACAGTGTAATTCACAGTGAGTGCTGTCACAGTGAGGGAAGCAGAGACACATTCACTGTGTAACAGATGGCTCTGATGCTGCTCAGCCTGAGAACCTTCTATTCTCACACTCAGACGTTTCAAGGAGCAACAACTGTTTCAATGCTTGTTTGTTTTAGCCATTAATGACAGAAAACACATTCTCCGATGGAACATTACAATAAACACAGAGCAATGAATAAAGAATTTTCTTCTTTCCTGAAAATACAAAATGTTTGATCTTTGAAATTCTGTATCATAACAACAAGAAATGTAAAAAAATTATTAACAACTTCAGTTCCTGCCCCCAGTTTTTATTGTACAGTTGACTTCATCACTTCTGGCCATGTTGATACACTATGTGGCACCTGCAAGGTGATGAAAGAAGGTAGATGAATAGTCTGCAACATTATGAAAGTTATTCAGAACAAAACAAGTTTTTCTTTTTACACGTTTTTACACAAAATTCATCCCTGTCTCCCAAATATTACCTGTCAAGCCTATAAGTACCTGGTCAATCTACCTGTCTCTGATTGTTGTAAATGTTTGTGAAGATTCACAGTTGTCCAGGTCATGCTTACGCTGTTCAGTGGCAACTGGACTCGCTTTAGGTTCTTAAAGACATTTCAAGTTCCTTCATCAGTTCTGACTGACAGGCTGAAGTGGCAGGTTTATAAACCCTGTGAAGATATCAAGTCGTTAGCACCTTGTTAGTCACCCATGGTTTGTTGTTCCACCTGGCTTTAATGTGTGGCAGTGTGGCCACCTGAGACCAAGTGTGAATGACTGTGAAACCGCCTGGGTAGTGATGAATATTAACATTTCTGTCTTCAAAGGAGTGTCCCTTGTTTTTCAGATGCAGATGGATCGCTGAATCCTTTCCAGAGGAGTTGGCTCTTCTGTATTGTGCGACTTGTGAAACTGCTTAGTCTCTCCTATGTACAAATCTGCATGTTCATGACTGCACTGAAATGGACATACTACATTTCTCAGTTTGTATCTGGGTGTTTTGTCATTGCGGCGGACCAGCTTCTGCCTCAGTGTGTTGCTTGGTTTTGTACAGGGCCGCTCTGTTGTAGTATTCATACATGTCTTCTGTTAAGATGTGTTTGTCTACCATCATCCAATCATCTCCCAATCCTTCCCTCTCTAATTCATCTCTTCTCCCCTTTTATTGTTCCTGTCACTTTGGTGGAGAAGCTGAGTCACTTTCTCCACTGAGCACTGAGTCTCCTCCTTTTCTATTACATTGTTTGTGTACAATAAGAATCTGTTTTTAATATTGACTAATATTTACCCTGCCCTGTACTCATTTTCACTATTTTCATAAATCTAATGCTCATGTTGTCTCTCTCTCCATCCCTATCTCAGTACTCAGCTTCATACGTTTAAAGAGGAAATCAACAGACTAAAGTTCACCAAGCGCTGTGAAGAGCAGTGCTGTGCTCTGCGTGAGCTCTCACAAAGTGATGCTGGTCAAGGAGAAAAGCCAGCGATGCAGTCAGTGGTTATATAACAGTTCAGTGGTTTCTGGGAAAATATAAAAAAAATATTGTTGTAAAATGTGTTGATCCATAAGTTAAGACTAAAACTAAACAATATAAAAAACAGTCTACAAACTTAGCTGACTTTGCAGAAATCAGGACCTTGATATCTATGACGATATCTATGTAATTTAGCATCTCAAATTGTAAGTGACATATCAGCACTTTAATGAAAGTGAGCATAAAACTATAGAAACCCATGTCTAGATATTGTTTCTCAATTGACCAGAACGGCTGTATTCTGCAGAGACTGTTGCCAACATCTGAAACAACAGCCATGTATTTAGCAATTAGCCACAGTATACCCCGGTGGGAGTGGGAGTGTCCTGGCAGAGAGAGAAAACATCAGGGATGAACCTGGAGATAGGGCAGGGGGGATACGACTAATTTCCCACAGGAGGACTCCGACGCACACACAAGCACAAATGCATGAATTCATAATGTATATACAGACATATGCACACGAACATGCATTCAGGCACTAACACATACACACACACCACCTCTTTCTGTCTTTGATAAAATCCCAGGGGAGTAGAGGGTTGTAGCCTCTAGCGGCAACCCAAGTGTTGACCAGTGTGCTGTGTTCTCACTGTGTCATGTATCTCTTGTCTAATGAGGAGGTGCCAGTCCCACCAGTTAATTTACCAGAAGACAATCGCACACTGACTCAAACTGACATTTATAGGCAATTAGGACCTGCCAAAGAAAAATGTGTGTGTGTGCACGCATCGGTGCATGTTGTGTGTGCATGTGTGTGGTGAGGGCAGCAGTTAGGTCAACGTTTTTATCAGTTCAAAACTGACAGAACAGCCCTGGAGCTAATTTTGTTTGCATGCAGATAATGGAGAGACATTATTTTAATTGCATCATGACTTGTAGACAATCAATTCTGTGTATTTTACAAGGCTTGTGACCAGTGTAAGGATCCAAGGGGTCATGTTTATACACGGACAAGGATACACTGAAACTATTTGCTTTTGACTATTTGCGTCAGTATTCAAGTGGTTTCATTTTGTTTTTGTAATAAGCCTGTTTATTTCAAACGAAGCATTACCAGAATCTGAATATGAAAGGTGAGAACATTATTCTTATGTTATTCTTGTGATTTTAATATATAACCCTTAGCTCTCTGTTAGTTGTAGTCAACGTGTCAAGGTAAATTTACTAAAATAAGGTGGGTTTCCATCAGCGGAGACTGTGAAAATTAAAAAAAGCTTGAAAAACTGAAAGATCAGTATCTAATCACGTCCAATTAAAAATAAATTATTAATCAGGTCGTACACGTGGCAGGTGAGTTATCTTACGCTTAAGAGAACAAAATAGTGGGAAATAAAAACAGATCTATGAAGAGACTAAATGCAAACGAGTAAATGCATGAAAGAATGGGGAAGTTTGTCTGGTGCTGTTCTTCTGCAGTGGCACTGACCCGATAAAAGGTGATAAAAGGTACAAACACTGACTAAAGCACAATTGCTTTAGTCTCCCATGAACTGCAGTAACGTTCGCGTCTACGTGATGCAGTCTTCGGTCTCAGAAACACGCTGATGAACTTGTGCGGACGAAACAAACAAGTGTTGTGCGGTTTGAGTCCTCAGATGAACTCATAGAATCTCTTACAACTAGTCGAAGGACACCAAAACGGCGCTGAGCGGTGTACAAGCGATTGCCTGGAGGATCAAATGTGATGTAATGCTGCTTGCATCACACTGTATCTCCCCCAGCTGATGACAGTCAGGCCTGTTTCCCCTGCCAGCACATCCCAGCTGCTATGAGGCAATGTAGTCTGCCAGGCACAATACGGCGTGTCAGCCCTCAACAATGGGGGACTTGTGTTCCCTGGATGGCATCATTGTCACAGTTTTTTTTTCTTTTTGGAGGGAGGTCTTTGTGGGTTGTTGTTGTTGTTGTTGTTATTGTTGTTTTAGCGACATGTCTCCCAAGGTTATTAGTCCATGCATTGTTGACTGGGAGACAATAGATTTGATGCGTGATGATGCATGGCTCATACGCAGACTACAGTAGATGTGGGTCATGGGAAGAAGAGGTATGATGATGTTGTGTCAAACATAGTTCTTACAATAAACCAAGTTCAAGTAGGTGAGTGCAGTTGCTGCATCTGTGACATTGCTGTGTGAATTTGCTGACCTTGAGATATATTTGTATATGCCACCGTATTATTACTGCACATTTTACATATATAAATATAAACATATATGAATGACAGCGTGACTTTGTGTGACTTCTCCTTCCACTTTGTTTCCCATTATAATCATACATGATTGATATATGATGGTCTTATATGTAATGCTGGTGTTCTTCATTTTCCTGCCACTTCACAGTTCACATTGTCTCATAGCAACACACGATTCTCTGAGCTGGTTCACGTGCAGGCTTTAGCCATAGCGACACAGACCCGAGACCTGCAGCACCACACGTCACTCCGCACAATCAGATCAGGCACCAGTCTGATCTGTGAAGACGCCTGGACAAGACTCTCTATCCGTATTCAGTCTTTCAGTCTCACGCATGAGTTGTCACAAAGTAAGTCTTGCTCCGGCTCCCCTCCTTCCATCCACCGTGTATCCCTGACGTAGAGTTAAAGTCATAATCCCTCCACCCCTCCCTCACCCTTCCATCTCACCAGATCCCTTGAGTTTTGCCCATCCTCATTAGCGGGTATTTTTCCCATGTTTGTTAATTGTGTCCTGCTTTCTGTGCCACCTGCCCCTCCCTCCTACCTCTCCCTCTCTTTTCCTCCCACCTCTATCTCCCTCTCGTGCCTCCCCTGCTCATCTGTGCACTCTAACAGCCACTAATTGTCATCATAAGGATGTGTTCACTGTCACAACTGGAGAACAGACTGCGGACCGACAGTGTGCAGCCTGGCTCCTCTGGCCCCTGGAGGCCCCTGCACTGGTGTCTGGGGCCCAGAGGACCTTGGCAGGTAGGTAATCTCCCTCTGCAAGTGTAGCTAATGAAGATAGGGTGAGAATTTCACCTGGCTGAGAGAGAGGCTTAGTGAACTCAACATGGACAAACTGGGAATTAGCTGTAAATAAGACGAAGGACAAAATAGTACAGTCACAGAACATAGAGAATAACTCCTGCAGAGGACGATTTTATGACTTAATGTCACATTTTACATGTATGTAAATTATATTTATTAAATGTTTGTTTACCATATCAGTTCAAAAAATAAAAAAAAATCTAATTTAAATTAAGAAAAATGGAAACAACATCCTTTAGATTTTTGTGATTCCACATGATCTCAAAGTATATAGAAGTATATATTTTCAACTACTGCGTTTGTGAAATTTGCTTTAAACAATTAAACAGTGTTCACGCCAATTGGAAATTAAGAATTGGCACAAATTAAGCCAACCCCAGTAGTGGTCATAGCACAGATTGTTTTCAAATAGCCACAATTTTTCCACCAAAGAATTAAAAAAACATTTTAAGAATATTTGCTGGTTTTTTCACAGAACTTGGAAGGACTTCAGAGAATGAGTGAGTACACCACAAACAGTGTTTGTATGTTTGTTTGCACTTGTCTGTGCAGGCAGGCATGTGTATCCATACATGCACATGTTAGTGTATGAATGCATGTTCATGTGCAAGTGGGAATTTGTGCTTTGTGGCATGTGTGCCCTCAGCATGGGGCAGTGGTGGGCCCTGTGCCGGCCAGCTGGAGGCTCAATCTGTTGAGGGGGTCCACTGCTCAGTGGTGGGAGGTTGGACGGGCCCGCTACGACGCCCCGACCATTTGCCCTGGTCTCCCCTCTGGCCAGGATGTACAGCTTGGCAGGCCCAGCCAGGGACTGACAGCTCTGCAGAACCCAATCTGCAAGACACTGAGGAGGATGAGGAGAGCGGAGGGGCAGGAAGGTTAGACATGCAGAAGAGAGAGAGGTGATAGGAAGGGATGTGGAGGTGGTGGCAACTTTAGTGAGGGAGAAGAAGGAGGGGGAGACTGCTCACAGCAAGGCAACAACTACAGCAGCAAAGTCCAGGCACACTGCCAAGTGTAAAGACAAGCAAAATGAGGCAGAGAAAAACTTTAGAGACAAATAAAGGAGGGAGGAGGAAAAGAGAGCAGAAAGGTATAGAGAGGTATAAATATACTCTAGAGGAAAGCGAAAGTGTAAACATTTACGAGCCAATTAATCATCCAAAATACATCAAGTTTATGACAGACGATTCAAAAGGTTCAGCATGCTGCGTAGTGTGTAAAGTGCTTTCATTTATATTTATATACAGTACATTTAGTTTCAACATATATGCAGTATGTTTTATTGAACATCTGGTGTTTATCCAGTCCAGAATCTTTAGTTTTATCCAAGGTCAGATCACAGCAAATGTTATTTAGAAATAACTGGTCTAAAGATGGTTTTTGTGCTTGTGTGTGCTTTTGTCCTCTTCATGTTACCACACTGGTTCCCTGCTCTCTTTGACAGTTTGATGCAGAGCACCGGGGTTACATCTGAGGGAGTGTTTTTAGCGGTCACCAGTCTACCGAGGGGATGCTAGCTGGCGCCATCTGGTCATGAGATCCAACGTTTATCTGGCACAGTCTTGGCCAATGTCCATACCTGCTTGTTCCTTACACACACACACACACACACACACACACACACACACTGACGGTCAAGCTTTCTTAAATGAAGGGTTGAGAGCAGATGTCCGTCACCCCTCCCAGTCCAGTTAATTAAGCAGCATCACAAACGGCAAGAAGACAACTCTCTCGCACAAACACACACACTGTGTGCCCACAGCCGGACAGTCCAGTAGCTGTTCGCCTTTACTGGAGAAGCATGAATAGTCACAGAAGACTTCATTTGATATTTTGTTGATGATTTTTGCCTTTTAACAAACACGAATCTTCAGCTACATGTTTCAGTCAAGTTCAAGTTTTGCCATTTCACATAATCACTTTTCCATCCACCTGAGCGAAGACATACGATGTGTTAGTCCAGTGACTGATGGATCACAATCCCACAAAATTTGGGTAAACATGTCCTTTATTCACTTATTCAATTTATTTAATTTTGGAGAATCTTCCAGTTATAACCATAAATTTAAAAAATGCACCACGGTGTCAATTCATACCTATCATATATATCTATAACCATTGTAATAAAAACAAACCATTATAGCCTTTAAAGATGCAGGATTCACTGTAGGATCATGTTAGTTTTACGGACCTAATAAACCTAATAAACCTAAATGTTAAAATGCTATTTATTTGTGACTTTTTGTCACATTGTTTATTGAGCCATTGTGCTGTGGTGTCATAGATTTTATACCTGTGCTATAAGATTATTGTCAGTTTATTGTTACCTCTGCCCGTTAAAGATTATACTGCATATTTTAATCTAGTAGCAAACAGAGGGAATTTTACTTATCGTTAACAATGGAAAAAAAAAGACTGGTCTATCTCAAAATGTGTGATTCTCATTAGATACATTACTAAGACTTGGTGCATGTGTGTTGTTGCGCTGGCAGCATCTGTAGCTGACCGTGGCATCATATCAGGGCTGCTGAAGGGCCTCAGTGTTTCTCCTTCCATTGTCATCCCAGCAGGCAGTGGGGTGAAGTAAGGGATTGTGTGGTCCAATGAAGCATGCTGTTACCAGAGACTTCAGCCTCAGTCATGAAGCTGACATCACGGCATTGCCTCACTTTAGAGCTGCATAATGCACAGCAGGACGAGAGAACCCCAAGGTTCACTGCAAAGCTTATACCGTGTATCAACCATATTTGATTTTTGATTTTGATTGAGATTTGATTTATTATGTTTTGAACACTGTCAGACTCTACACAGGCACTCACAGACACAAGCTAAATAACTTTGCCAATAGCCATTTAGCACCCTACGAGCTGTTTTTCAAATAGAAAACTTCAGATTTCTTTCAACCAAATCATGTGTGAAGAATGCATACCTCACATCTCAGTCTGATATCACTGCTGCGCTGATTTATCTGTGATGCTCTGCACGAAGGGTAAAAAAAGTTATACTGTCACAACAATTATCACAGTCCCGGTGGTTTCTGAAGTGGAACTCTTATGCCCTCTAATGGTAAAAAGGCAGAACTTGTGCTTGTAAACAAGTGCCTAATATTCCATTCAGTTCTAGAGGAACTGGATAAATTAAATGGTGTTTAATCAGTTCCAGTTCATTTCTACTTCAGTCTATAGAGTCTTTAGTGTTCAGCAGAACAGGAAAATGTTTTGCAATTTTACAGCAGAAATCTTTCTGCTTTTCTGTTTTCATGGAGGCCCTTTAAAAATCAACAATAAAAAGTCAGCACATCTACGTCATCTTTTTGTGATTAGATTTACTCTCCTTCTTTTTGTTTTTGGTCTTTTTTACAACCACCGAGAGAAATGCTGTGGCTGAAAACAACACTGTGAGTGAAGTTTTCACCTAGACAGCTCAACAAAGAGCTGAAACACACAATAATAATAATAATAATAATACAAATATATGTTGTCTGCTACCATGTATATGGCTTCCTGGCTTGTGTTGTTGCCCTTTTAGCGTATCCTCATGAGGCTTGGATCATGGGCCACACATGCACAGGTTTTTATGTTGGATGCCCACCGGCACCACTGGTGCAGCCAGTTGCTGGCGTCTTGTCCAGGAATACTTCGACATACAGCTGGGAGGAGACGACCTTTGAACCGCCAACCTTAGAGTTGATGGGCGACCACTCTTTCAACTGAGCCACTGCCACCCCTGGCTTGGTGACAGCAGTCTAATTTATACTGTAGGCTTTTATGACCTTATTCATCCAACTTATTAATCACACAAAGGTCAATATTTTCCATGTAACTAGAAACGTTTTGCAGAGATATCTCTAAGAAACTTTGTTGGAAAGTTAGAAAGTTATAGAAACACCACTGTAACCATCTATACCAGACAAAGAGGACTCGGCGTAGTATGTTGTCTCTCCTCTTTATTCACATCAACATGGTACAAAATGAATCACAGAAAAACATGTAATACTCTTCCTAGTAGCACACTTTACATAGAGGACTATGAGTGTAATTATGAAAAGTAGGAACCCTTCCAAAATGAAAGGTGAGGTAAGATACAGAAGGGAAACGACTAGTTTGAAACACTGCTTTATTGTCTGCGAGGATGAAATTTTATTACAGGTCCTCCTGCATGATGTTGCTGGTGCTGCTGTTTTTCCATGTTTCATTATGTTGTGTGTGACATTCAGCTCAACCCATTCAGTTCTGTCAAGTAAGCATCTTAGTGATCACAGCCGAAGAGCTCCAGGGATACCTTGTGCTGCTCAGGCAGGGCCCTGCTGGCCACAAACAGCATGGTGCTGGCGAAGTGGTAGAAGTGGTTGCCCACAATCACTTTGACTCCATCAGGACCGCACATTGCAGCATCAACCCTCTTAACGACAGAAATTGGACGGTGGTTGGTGGCAACGCGAGGGCTGTTCCTAAGTTCCACATCGTAGATATTGTTACCTGGAGGATGGAGATTAGGGAGAGATGTAAATGGGTACTGTGTCTAAGCATGGCGAGTACAGTCCATCTAGAAGTCATCCTTGACACGGTCTCTTCTGAATATAGTGGTAACATTCCTCAGTAAGCCTTCATTTGCAAATGGCCCAAACTTTCTCGAACAACTGAACAGTTTTAACATTCTGCAATAAGTCTTTCTTAGACAGTATATTTGTATGTACAGTATATTACTTTAGACACTGTCTGTGTCTTTTACCTTTGATGACGTGAGCAATGTGATGATCCTCACAGACAAATGCTGCATCAATGGGGCCGTCAATGCCCAGGTCCTGCTTCACTGTCTTAGGGTAACCTTGCACGAGGGTGTGGGGCTCACCGGTTTTGTAAACAAATACGTTGTTGTCCTGAGGAGAAAAAAAACAACAAATATTGTTTTTGTCTTGAGAAAATAGATCAATATCTGTGTGTGCTTGCTTCCTCACTTTACCTTGATCATGTGAAGGTGACCTTGATAAGAGAAAACAGCGTCAACCTCACTGTGCAGCTCCTTGAAATCGCTTTCAACGGTGTCAACCGTCAGCGTGTCATTGCCGGCGTCTTTACGGATGAAATGATGACCTGCAAAAACAGTGGAAGAGCTTAGAGATGTGACAGAGAAGGCAAAATTAACACAGCCAAAGCAACGGGAAACCAGTTCTGAAAAGAGATTGTAGTCTGCTCTCGGATCTCACTTCTGAAGGCATAAATGTTTCCAGCATTGTCAGATGTGATGGCATCCAGGTGAACGCGGCTGCAACGCTCTCTCTCCACATGGTCGCTGGCATCACCTACACAACAAATGAGCGTTACATAGGGACAAGCCATGGTGGACAGGAACACATGGTTTAATGAGTTTACAGTATTTACCTTAACATACCACATTAGTGAACTACATTAATCACTCACTGAATCAGTGAGTGATTTTTTTTCACTTACTGAACTTGGAGCATCTCATGAAGTAGTCGCGTGCCTCTTTGGGGTATTTGCCGTGCACCGCGCCGGTCTTTGGGTCAAACTTGGAGAACTGGTGTCCGTGGAAGCAGTAATAGTGCTCCATAAAGCGGAAGGCAGATGTGCAGTTTGGCATGGACTTGAACACTTTCTTGTCTACAGCCTTGGTTTTGACGTTGTAGTGGTAGATGTCATGACCTACAGGAAATCAAATGACAGTGTTAGAGCTCGAGCTGACGCTTCGATCATTGTTCTCCCACCCATGAGGTTGGTAAGAATATTTACTAACCCCTGAAGAAGATGACAGAGTCTTCATTACACTCTGGGTTGGGACACTCCACAGCAGCATCAAGGTGGTCAGGGATTCCAGGGAAGACTTCAGAGATGCCCTTGGGGTAGCCGACTTCCAGCTTGTGTTTGTAATAGCTGAACACCTTGTTGTCCTGCATCAAAGATTTAAGTGCCAGATTAAATCGCTAAGTAGTTACACATACTAAAATAATTCCATGATGTATGTGGTGGTTTTATTGGAGTAGTACTGTATGTTAGTACAATCAAATACAGAAATCTATGTGTGGTGATACTATCAAGCAGTTTTTCAATCTCTGAAGACTTATATCGGGTATAGATGATGCTTTACAGCAACTTCATAATTTTCTACAGGTGGTTCTAGACCTGGGCCCAGGGCTACACACAAAAAGTGCTGTATAGACTGTAAAGCTACTGGAGGCACATTTGTGATACTGGACTACAGCAAATGAAAAAACAAATTACTGAAATTGTCAGCCAGCAATTCCAAACCCTGCAATCCCTCCTTTGGTCAGTAGAGGTCGGCAGTGTGCTCCTGTCCTTCTTCATCTAGACTAAACCTGCTGTCAATTACCTCATCAGTGCTCCAGTACATTGTATACTGTATTAAGTACATGCCCTTTGCTAATACTGCTTTGTTAGAGGACTATTGTACCATCTCAGCCATAGCGTTCCAGCTTTTGCAAATCTTTTGTGCTCGTTTCCCACTTACTCTGGATGTTTTGTGTGCCTTTTTGTTTATTGTTGTTTGTTCTTATTACCTGCCCGGTCCAAACTGTTCTCAGTCATAGCATGTATGAATATAAATCCACTGAGTAGAATTTAACAAAAAGAAATAGATAAGAGAAAGAGTGCACCATACCAAGAAGAAGAATATGCGGTCGTGGTGAGTGGGCTCATCCTCGTAGTGCATGATGAAAGCAGCATCCACGTGCCCCAGGTGGTGATGGTCATCCAGCTCAGCAAAGGAGTGATTAGAAAGCTCTTGTTGGCCATGGAAGCCCTTGAACAGATGGTCACCTGATAAGAAATACAAAACACAACTTTGTGATCTGCAATAATTTGACATGAGTCAATTGATTCGTTCTACCAAAAAGTCCAGTAAATGTATAAACTTACCCTTGAAAAAGTATGGGATTCCTTCTTCGTTCACTGTAACAGCATCCATCTCAAGGCCTTTGCAACGGTCAAGGACAGCTGCAATAAAACGTCAAGAGAAAGTGAAAAGAAAGTTTCAGATAAAGTGATAACATTTATGAAGATAATTATCTCAACAGTGGCAAAGATTTTAATAGTCTGGTCAAAATAAATTCTTTCCATCAACTCACCATGTGCATGCCCATGATCTTCGTGCTTGGGTGAACCTGCTCCTTGCCCATGCCCATGTCCAGGTTCATGGCTGGGTGAACAGAATAAAGCAAAAAACGTATTCTCATTTCAGTTTCAGTGTCATAATGTGTTTGTTCACACGTTTGAACATCTGAAGACATGAAGAAATAAAAACACAAAGTTGATTCATAAATGTTTTTTTTGTTGTTGTTGTTCCAACTTTCAGATGATGCAGAGTAGAATTTTCAAACTCATGCGTTGGCAATCATCTGCAAATACTCTCATGCATTATTTAACCCAACATGGAATCTAAAATAAAGTTCAGTGGGTTTAAAATAAATTAGAATTGAGCTTCCACTGGATTCTGCTGGATGTATCAAAGCATTTGCAGTTGGTATAACATTAACTAAAATGACAGTTTCCCAGGCAGGCAGTAGTATTTTATATTGATCAGTCTCACTCTTGCTTTTTATACATTTCAGCACGAACAATAACATAACAGAAGCAAGTTTTAAATTAATGCAAGAAACAAAGTGAAACCTTCAGCTGCCTGGAAGGGAAAAAAAACTCCTTTAAACACTGAAAATTGACATAACTTTAGGTTAAGCATAAGACTACTTACTGAGCCCATGACAGAGACAGGGCCAGGCAGAGACACAGGATGTGGGTAAGCAGCTTCATGGTGAGCAGTCCTCTAGACCAGGAGAGACTGGGCAAAAGGTACCCTGTTTGCTGCTGCAACTCGTATTTATATCATAGCTCAGATTACGTGAGCCGTGTCACGCTGGGTACCACGGTAGGAGTGGACAATGTGCAGATGCAAAAACGCCCACGATGTTTGATGATGTTTTCCCCAGAGCTTTGCCCCAGAGAGCTCTACCCCATTTATTCCACTGCTCGGACCAGGTGCCAGGAAAGTGAGTCGTGGGGCAGCAGAAATTCATAGAATCAGAAGGCTGTCTTTTCACCGTGAAAATATAATCAATAGATGTATATCCTATGCCCCTCACATGACACTGTGTGCTACACCATGCATACTGCATCATATATGCATATGCCATATTCAAACTGAAGCATTTTGCTTAAGATGCAAAATCAACTATATGCTATAAAATCAAAAGACCTGCTAAGTTTATTAATCTCTGAAGGGGAATCATTCAAACTCTGATTTTCCTTTACATGAGAAATTCCAGTGTAGGAATGTTTTTCGCTTGCAATATGCTTGGAAAATGTGTATCCAGAACGTTCCAGAGGTTTGCCAATCAAAGCTGGATCTGTACCACGGACCTGGTCCAACTCTGAAAGGTAACTAACCCAGTGAACCAACAAAAATAAATAAAAACTGCTGACCACTGCACTTAATAATCCTCGAAGCAAGTGTTGTATAATGTTTGTATGGTGAACATTAACAGAGAATAGTGGGTTGGCTTTATGGTTATCAGTGAAATTAAAGTTTCTCTACTTTGTATGGTATGTATTTATACTGGCTTAGATTTGTGGTACAAAAATAGTTCTTGGTATACTTCTTTTGAAGTTAAATAAATAAAATGGAATAATTCTAGAAATTCTAAACTGAACAGGAATATTCAACTGAACTAATTTATCATCATCTATTAAATACATGACATTCATGAATTCATGAATTACTGGTAGAGAGAAATGAGCCAGTATTTTTCTCTCACTCAGCAACAGCTCTCATTAGCTCTCTGGTGCTAAACTTCCTGTCACTGAATGCAAAAATGCACAGTTAGTGTAAACTGTGGAAAGAAGCAGAAACATCTAACACAATGTCTGTTGATCTTAAAAACTTTATTTGTGTCTCAGTCAGTCAAACTGCAGGTTTCTTTCTGGAAGCCTGATTTAAAGAATCTCTCTATCTCTCCACCTTTTCTTTTTTCTTTCTCCACCCACCCACTTTTGGACTCCCTCCTGTGTTCCATGTGCTTTCCACTCTACCTTTGTTATCTCTGATCATCTCTGTCCCCCCTATATATACACATTAAATTATTTTCTAATATTTTACACACTCTGAAAATGTATGTTTGTTTTTTTTTATTCAAAGTAGTCTCCAGTGATTACAGACAGCCACACAGACGCAGAAAGAGCTATACAAACATTCAGTGAGCCACTGTTGAGCAATGACAGTGTTTAGAGGTCTGTACACAGGAGTAATCAGTGTGTTAACTGGGGCCTGGGGCCTTAACCTTGACTGAGGCATACAATACTCAAAGAGAAGCACGTTGTGCACGTAGTGACTAGCAAAGGTTTGAAAGTGCAGCTTCATTTACAGTTTTTCTTGATTGCTTAAACACATTTGCCCACTCTGACATCACATTTTCAAAACAGTTAACACACAGGATAAAACTGAAGCTCAATTGTCAAAATGACTAATTTTACAAAACACTTACAAAACATTAAAAACATGCAACATAAGCAAATATTTCCATCAAACACCACAACTTGTGGTCAAATTAATGTATTATTTCAATCAATGCAGTAAAGCGGAAATACACAGTGGTATACATTACAGTAACACTGTGAATTACCTGTTCTCAATCCGAAAAAGCCTGACAATAGATGCCACAGTGCTCCGACTCAGAATGGGCTGGACCCTCCACCATGCATATGAACTCCTCTTCCTTGGGCCCCTCTGCCATGGCCTCTTACATGTAATGTATGTCTGCAGATGCAGGCTCAACTGCTTTAAGTCATTCTTGTTTTTCATTTCTTGTTCGTGCACATTTTGTTTCATTTTGGCACAGTAAGTCTTTTTCTTCCATGACCCCTAACACAAATATTTAGTGTATCCTCCAGTATAAGGTAGTGAAAATCCTTCCATTGTCATTTTTATTATAGTTCATGTTTGCCAGTCTCTCTTAGTAAACTACCTCAAAAAACCTTCTTATTCTGCTTTTAGTCCTAACAACTGTCTCATATGTGAGATCCCCAATCCAGCAGTTCTTATTTACAATAAGAAATCCATTCTTAGGTGAGAGAGTGTCACTACAGAAATGAACCCTTCAGCTCAGGTGTGTCCTTCTCGCCTGAGATGTGGAGATTAGGTTTATTGGCAGGTCTAAGTTGCCTGTGGTTGTGACTGGTTGTCAGGTTTTTCGCTGGAGAGTGTCCAAAACGTGGAGTGCAGGAATTAATTATGATAATATTTTTCATTTTTATGAGAAAAAACAACTATGACTTACTGTAGCTATATATCATGTTTTCTTGAATAATGAAAATGACGTCTCTGCAAAACGATGCATGAAGTAAAGTCTGCTGATAAGTATAGTAAGCATGTTTCAGTAGAAGCTCTGTTTTGAATTCACTACAGCACATTCAACACAACATCGTTTTTACCCATGTAAATGTTTTAATATTCTACAATGAATTGTAGAAATCTGTATGTTTCTAATGAAAACATCTAAAGATGATTTAATTGTGTAAAAACGATTCAGTACACAGAAACAAACCTTTAAAAAAAAAAAAAAAGGTCTTCCCTGCAGATGAACTCCCAATCTCCCCCTTCATCTCAGTCTCTCTTTCTCACACCTACACAGGGTTATGAGATCATAGCTGGTAATTTATGGAAGATCATTATCGACCGAATTGTTGAGGCAGAGAAAATCAATCTGCACACAGCGCTCCTGGGGGCAGTTTTGTAACAGCTGAACAAGTTTAGTGAGTACAGGCAGCATTCTGAGTGCAATCGGATACAGTATGTGTGTCTGCAAGATAACAGTGATCAAACCGAGGAGACAGTGCCTGAAAATGTGTTCTTGAAGTTCTCAAATATTAATATGCAGATTGCAATTATTTGATTTTGGGTTCACTCGTTTTTTTTCTGTTACACAAGTTGAGAAATCTTAAATTTGACAGGCCTGTCGTGTCTAGTAACAGTTGTTTAACTATTATTGAACAGTGAGTTTTTGGGGAAGAGGTTTACAGGTCTACAGCTCTTCCTGCAGCTCTCTAGGTTACCTCAGCATCACCTGCCTGCACCAGGTGCCTTTTTTCCCCAGTCAGCTTCCCAACATATGAGCATTCCCTCAGCAATATGCACACCTTTTCCAAATAGTTTGCTGTGTTCAGCTCATCTTTGGCTGCCTGCATACACTATAAATTACCTGCTCCCATTTTGGATTTATTTATTGCCTTCACAGACGATTGCACGTTGAACCCTTTTCTGAATCAAGACAAAGTAAATTGCCTTTTTCTTTGCCATTTTATCTGCGTTCATCTAAACTGTATTTGTATGTTGATTTGTGTAGTAAGTGACTGTTTTCATAGCCTGTTTTTTACAGAATACTTGAGGTTGTGCTATATTTTTTTTTGTTGTTATGCTACTGTTACACTGACCTTTCTTGACAGCACACGTTCTTTTTGTGGTCACATAATCTCTTTTTATCCGATTGTTGACTGTTGTCTCTGGACTCTTGAGGCTTTTCAGTTTGGTTGGTTCTGTGGCCTTCCAGTGGTTCCCAGTAATAATGAATTTCACTTTCTTGCTGAAACTATAACGGTTGTCTTTACCTGCACACAATACTATAAATTTTGGACAGTTTCGTCATCAGACAAGGTGACAACATATGACGTAGGTTTAAAACCATATGTTGCAACAAATTTGACATGAAATGTGTCTATTTGTATTTCTCCCTGTGTGGTTCTAGCTCTTTGGATCAGATGTGTTGTGTGTAAAGTGCTATTTAAATAAAAATGAGGTACATTAAAAATCTGATAACAGTTATTACACAAAAAAGTAAATATGCTTTATTTATATTGCAGTTTTCAAAGTAGTCATTTCAAAACTCTTGTAGAAAAGCAACACCAGATATTTTGGAAATTATAAAGGATTGGGAACAGTGCACAAGCCACTGCATGCACAACTATAACATAACAAAAAGACATCTCTTTCTCTTCTGGAAGCTATGCAAGAATATTTGCAAAGCTGTCCTGACAGTATGAGAATAATAAACACTCAGAATCTCCTAATGCTTGTAAAGAATGTCTTGCAAGGACAATATCTAGTAATATGTGTCTGGTATATTTGTGATACTCCTGTCTGTGACTCTGCACTCAGCTGAACCTGGATTAATGGCCTTCATTGCTGCTGACATTCATGAACAAATAAAAGACATGAATAACAAGGGTTATCTTTGCCAGTGTGTGCAATGCGAAGAGACAAGTTCATGTTTATTTTCAAGACTTGTGTGTTTAAACCTGAAATAACTTACGTTTGAATCGTGTCAAACTTTTTTTGGGGGGGATTTTTCATTTTGTTTATTTTGTTCAGAACTCAGCTACTTGCATCTTCACTTTGTTTCCTTCTTTATTATTCCTTTTTGGTCTGTGTTTAGATTTAGCCATGCTGGTTAAATGAAGTCTAAATTACATGCTAGACGTATGTACGCAGCAGTCAACAGAGAACGGGGCATTTCATGTTGATTTAAGTCATACGACACAGCAGGTACCAGAAAGCCTGAGAGCAGATTCACGTCTGGCAGGTTCAGCCTACAAAAGGAATAAACAAGCTGGCTGGTGTTTGTTCAATCATTAAATGTCTGCTCCATCTCGTTGTAGTAGTCGAACTAACACAGAACTGAAGACTGCCAAAATTGTTCCGACCTTTTACAGAAGTTTATATTTTGCAAACACTCACTACACTCATCATAATCATGGATGTTATTGACTCAGTTATGAAAGACTCTGACTGATCTGTACGACAGTGACACTGTTTGGATTGTTTGTTTCACAGGGCAGAATCCCCTTCTCTCAGAATAACATGATATTTAGTATCTGTGTGACAAAAACGATTTCAACATAAAACAAATATGTTACATAATTGCTGGCGTTGGTTTTGGAAAAGGGATCTGTGGTGCAGATGGGTTGTTTTTCTTTTTTTAATATCACGAAGTCTGACAGAAGAAACATTCCTGCAGAATTTCTCTTTGTCTCTAACCTACGGAGTTAATGCTAAGCAACCTGCAGTCTGGAAATGCAGCACTGAAATGATGACTCCTAGATGCTCATGCAGCACAGGGACACAGACATACAGTTATTTATGCTCACTACTCACTGGTGAGGAGGCCTCAGGCTGTATCACTGATAGGACCACATGAAACGTACATACATAATCTCTTCCACACCGCTCACACTCACACTGTATATGTGGGTCTGATAATGCAATCTGATCCAGTTTTTGCTTGCATTGCCTGACAGATGTTGTTTCTCAGTATGACTGATGAATACTGACATTTAAAGACAAATCTAAAAGAAATTGTTCATGTTATTAGCATGGACGGATTAGTAAAGGGTGTGACTTTCACACAAGACTAAGGTCGGGTTCTTTTAACCATGACCATGTTCCTGAACCTACACAGCAACCGCAGGTGGTAGATCACAGAAGAACCAAGAAACGTAAGAGTTTTTGAAGGTGTGATGATTTATGTTGTTGTTTTTTGTTGTATGTCAAGATAAGGTTTTGAATCATGTCCCATAAACGACAGCATGCAGCATGTAGTCTTCTCATTGTTATATAGAACATCAGCAACACGTTTTTGTGACAGAAAACTAGTTGAATTACATCGTTCCTTCCCTGTCTGATGCTACCTACCTGCATGAGAGACGGTGTAGAGAGCTTTTGTTGATTTTAATAAATTATTCAGTATTACAAACAATGCATTGAGACACAGTGAGGTGTCAGTGAAAAGACACAGAAGTGTAACAGATTTTTTTTTTTACATATATTTCAGGTAGTGAATTCAATCAGAGAGCAATCCCACCACATTTAGCAGCTGTTCTAAAGCCTTCAGTCATTTCAAATAATCCTTATTTATTAAGATTGTTAATGTTGCTTCTACTATTAGTTCTGGATGGGATCAATGTGTTATTCTAAACCCTTCACTAAAATGCACACATTATGATATATTAAAAATAAAACGCAATTGTGCTTGATCTTTAGCGGAACATTAATGACAGGTGTCATTACCACAAACATCCAGTAGATGTCTCTCCTGCAAATCCAGTGGAGATTGATCAGATGAGAGGTGTCGTTGATGAAAAGTCCAGTCAGGAAAGATGAAATGAAAACATTCAATGTAAAGTGAAGGTCATTTAACAGAAAGTATTTTTAGTATTTATTGGTCTGTTGTAGGAGTGTGTGAGAATGTGCAGAATTGGCAACAGGGTGAAAAGGTCATTTCTCATTTTACTGTGAGTTCATCTGTGATCGTGGGACAGTCTGAGGACATTGGTGGCTTAAAGCAGGGGTTTAATATGGACTAAAAACAGCATGTAAAGGGCAAGTTGGCTGTGAGTTCTGCTACAGTCGGTATAGGAGTACTTACAGAAGAATCCACATTCATCAGGCTATTTCACTTGTATTTATATATAGCGAAGTCAGGAAGTTGAGTCATGGCAACTGGATTTCTTTCTTGTAAGGTTGAAACGTTTTGCTATTCATCCAAATAGCTTCGTCGGTCTGAGACCACACATTTATCCTCCACTTCACACCTGCCTTGAATAGGCTCGTTAAGTGAAACAAGAAAGAAGTCCAGTTGCCATGACTAAACTTCCAGACAACTGAATCTTCACAGATATATGATGTGATACTGGTGACTAAAGAAATTGTTTTTCTACATAGTGCTTCTTATTTTTTTGTTATTAAAGTAGGAACTAGTGATTTTATTTTACTAAATTAGTACAAGTGTATGTGACTCTAAAATCAGTCACACTGTATTTTGTGAACCTGTAACTTATATGGAAGTTAAATATTCACCAAAATGTTGAGACACTGTCTCATTTGAAATTATCCATTAAAGCCACAGTATATGCTACTTTCTTCCGAATATTTTAATTGAAATATGTTATACTTAAACTTATAACCGTTTGAATGTGGAGAGATGTCATCACAGCCTCCTGTGACACGTGCTCGCAGAACAGCCTTGCAGCGTTGCAAAGAGCTTCAATTCTAAATTGATTGGTCAGTTTATTCTGAGCTGGATATCAGAAGTCATTTTCTAAATCAAGGTTAAAAAAAGTATGAGTATGCTAATTTTCATAAGTATGACCATTAATATTAGCATTAAACATTATGATCTTGTGTGAACTATCATGGTATTGTAAGGCAAGAACTCTGATGTACTAAATCTGTAAGTAAAAATGTATTTAAACCTTTAAACCTTACATTTGACAATTTCAAATATTTTTGTTTAATTTTGAACTTTCTTTGTTTAATGTATAATAGCTTCATACTGCTGAATCTACCGAGGCATTTGCAGTATTGTACTTTTTGTTTGTTTTTGGCATCACACGGCTTCCATAGACATAGTATTGCAGAGTATAGCCTACATGTGTAGTTCAGTCTAACATCTGTGTCAAACCAGCCCTGCAGAGCATGTCCCAGTCCTTTCCTCTTTTTTTTTCTTCTGCACAACATCCTTTTTAAGGTGGAGTAAGGAAGCAGAGAAAGCGAGAGCAGACCCCTGAAAGACGAAATGCGAGAAAAGGACACTTTAAACGTGCATAAATAACTCATTGACTTTTAATGCAATGGCATGACGGATTGTGGAAGAGGGCGCACGTGATTAAATCCGGTGAAGTGCTGGTTTTTGTCGGTAAGGAGTCGAGGAGGGAGACGCAGATGGAGTGCGTTTCTATCAGGTATGATCACATTTGCTGGGGTATAAACTCAGTCATGGTATTTTGGGTGGACGGATAAAGGGCATTTCTGACTTTAGGAGCTTTGTCGGTAACAAACAGCAGAAGTAGGATCTGTGCAGCGTTTTTTGTGTATTTGTTTTCATTGGCGTCGTTGACTGCTGCATGCGACTGATTAACGAGGTCACTGAGTTTAAACACACATTAGCACGCAGATCATTACGCGCGTACGGAGACATGTGTGAGCCTGCAGCGGATCACCTGTAGATTCAACACTGATGTGACCACAGTGAAGAATCTGATGCGCTGAAAACAGATCGATTCCAGCAGTTGTGTTACAAACAAAATAAAAAAAATGTGGAAATGTTTTAATCAACATTTTATTCTGTATGGTCACTAATTGTGATTTTGCCCTATCAGCAGAATCCAAAGTGATTTTTACTCTGCTGCTGTTTTGTCAAGAAATAGTTCCGGCATGATCAGCATGTGAGTTTCCACTGAAACAACAAACACATTCCTATAATTCTGGTTGTGTATCAAAGGGACAAGTAAAGCCACACATCTAGTTTATCACTGGTCATGGCGTAAATGCTAAGCTAAGCTAATCACTGGTGTAATACCAGTGTGGCCACTGGAGGTGCTGTTGCAGAAATTATACATTATACATCATACTAGTGTTTGCCAAAAGGGACCAAAGAATGGACAAGTACCTGACAAATATTTCTGTTCACTTCCTAGTCACATGCCATGTGAAACACAGGAGATATGTGAATCCTGTAACTCTTTCTATTCTCTTTCTTTCTCTCTTTTTTTTAAAATAAAATGTAAGCATTTTATTTTATGGCTTGACAGTAGAGAGACATGAAACATGGAGAGAGAGAGAGAGAGAGAGAGAGAGAGGTGTTACATACAGCAAAGGTCCCCAGTTGAACCTCGACGCCGGAACAGTTGCACATATGTGGTTCGCCCAGTGACCACTGAGCTGCCAGTGCGTGCTCTGTGCTGTGTACACTTGATGAAAAACACTTCCAGTACTTCTATGCGTTATCCCTGCTGGTTGCCTAGCAACTTCATTCTGTGCATTTAAATGCACTTTACATTCAGCTTCCAGCCGACTTTCTCCAATAAGCGGATTTATTTAACGTATTAGCTTCTTGTTGGCTCTTTAACGTGCAGACAGGGCTGTAGCATCGGGATGGTGGAACGTCAGTAGACATCATTACATGTAGCTTTACACAGTGCATGAAACTAAAGTCAGACTAAAATTCAAATGGACACAAAGTGCACTCTACACGTCTAAATAAGTTAAAGTGTTTTTTAAATTTAGAAACATTTGTGCAGCAAGTACCAGGAAACATATCTCTACAGCTGTTGAAATAAATACTATGAGTAACACACACACACACACAATTAGAGTTTGGAGCAGGAGATAAGTCTGACTCTAGCGGATGTGCAGTACATGTAAATGTGTAGCCGTGATTTCCTGCTAAACCTGATGACCCGCTTTCGCCTGTGCATGTAAATGTGCACACTGTGAACAACAACGGTTGTCACTGTTTCTGGCTTTTGTTTGGACGATGTACGTCAAATTAACTTGGCTTGACTTGACTTGAAGCTCTACGAAGATGTTGCTGCTGGCTTTGTTTGCTGCACCAGCGTGTTTACAGGCTACCTGCCAGCTTTGGAGGGCTTTGTTAAGACCACAAGTAATGATGAGAATGTAGACAACTTCACTGCTTGGTGCCACTTCTCCTCATTACTGTCATCATTGACCTGCTAAAACAACAACATCTCTTCAGTTTCAATATGTGGCTGTTGGCTGCCACCTGATAGTAGAAGTGTACAACATGTGTTATGTACCTGTAGGAGGGAACATCTTGGTCTGATGCCAGTGGAACTTCTTCTTCTGCACCTATCTGCTGCACATGAGAAGAATGTATTTCCTTTTAAGAATATTTCTAATTTTAATTAGTTTCCAGTTAGCTCCTGCAGTTCACACTGTTACCAGGCCATCATTTTGTAGATGATATGCACAGTGGTTAGTTCTTCTGCTCAGTGTTAAATCACACTTATAATCAGATTCATGTTAGCGTAGCTGATGTTTGATTAGTCATTGGCTTAACATGCAGAGCAGTATGCACTCTCATCAGCATATTAATGTTGTCACAGAAGCCTTTGACATTCCCCGTCTGGATTCCTCTGAGGTTTTTATCAGAGGTCTAGTCACATTTTGTGGCATTTCCCTTTTCCTTTAGTAGTGTTTTTTTTATTCATTCATTATAAATGGTTCAGCCACTCTGCTGCGTATCCGCCTCTGTCGCATCCCCTCAATTGCCGTATAAACATATATGTTATATGTAGCTATGTGCACACTGGATATAAGATAAAGCTGTTACAGACATCACTTTGCAGAATTAGGACATTGGGGCAATGAAATATACTGTATGTAAACGGCACCGAAAGGACTCGGGTTCGAGTCCACCTTTCTGTTTGGAGTTTGCATCTACTCCCAGTGTCAAAATCCAAGATAACGTTTTTAAAGTTCATGTTTTTTTTGACCAGCAACAAAAAACCTTACAGATAATTAATTCATAATATATATAAATATATATTATAATAATGTTTTTTCATTAATAAATCAACTGCTTCAGCTTAGATTTTGAAAGGAAGTATGAATAAATGAAAATAAACTTCAGGGGTTGTGCTTTGATGACCACAGCTCCTCAGAAGATTTTAAATGTGGTTTTCGTGAAGCAAAGCTAGTGTAAAATGTGTCTTAATAATCTAAAACTAAAGCTAGAGGTGTCATATTGCCCTGTGACTGAACCTTAACCCCAGGTAACCCCTCCCACCTGTCAACAGTGGAATCGCTCACAGCCACAGGTCCTCCCTCTCTCCTCTCTCTCCGTCCGCTCTCTCGCACTGCTCTGCTGTGCATGTCTTGACATGCTGAGAAGCACCAGGAGAGGGAGGAGACTAAAAACAAGAAAAACCGGAGAGCATGAGAGACACAGAGTGACGAGAATGAGATAGAGGGAAGTGTGAGGTATGAAGGGAGGGTTGGAAGAGCTGAAGGCATGAGAAAGGAAAAGAGAATTTCACTCTAAAGCTCCAGTGCGGGATTGAAATGTTAAGAAAAGCAGAATAGAAGCCGAGAGGAGGAAAGACTGTAGCTGTAATTGGAAGACTGAGGACGTCTCAGTCAGTGGAAGGGTGAGACACAGTGCCATTATATCTGTGAGAAACATGCTGTCAGTTCTTTTCTTGACTCATTCCCTTCTCCGTCTTTTTCATTTTTGACAGTACAGCTCCACGATCTCAGGAAGAGGCACGATGAGCCGAGATAATCACAGATCCCCCTCCTTCGTTTTTCAAACCCGGCAACAAAAAGTGACGAGCAGAAGCACGAGCTGATTTATCCTTTTCCTGACACCTCATCTTGTCAGCCTTACACCTCGAGACCTGCAGGGGAAGGACAGCCACTGATAATAATCACCTGATGCAATACTTTCAGGAACTCGTGGTGTGAGGAGATACCCAGGCATTGCCAGGAGCTGTCACGAACCCCAGCTGTTATCAGCTGCAGCTCCACCTAAAAGTCAGAGTAACGTTAGTGGAGGAGCATGGGACGTGGAGTTCAGAGCCCTAAGTTGTCCTCTGGATGTCAAATCACGAGGCGCAAATGAGTAGTAGTGGATTTGGCTGCAGCTCCAGTTTGCTGCAGGGGCGGCGCTTCTACTGTCGAGAATGGGCTCTGGACAAGCTGCGTCGCTGCCTGGATGCCCGCTCTGTGCCGGGACAGCCGCCAGGGCTGCTGGTGATAGGGGGCCCTGGTGCTGGGAAGACTGCCTTGTGCACTGAGGTGGTGTGGCCCACTTCGAAGGCAGGGCTGGCCGTCGGGCTGGCACCACGATGCCTGGCCTCCCATTTCTGTCAGAGGGAAGACCAGAGGAGTACAGTGCTTTGGAGGTTTGTTCTGGGCCTGGTGGAGCAGTTGAAGGCCTCACCTCTCCTCTCTCCTGGGTACAAAGAGATTCTCAACAGCCCGTCTGTATCGTCTGCTCTGGAGCCACTCACCTGTCAGAGAGACCCTGATGACACCTTCAGGAGGTTTGCATTTTTTACTTTGAAACTTTTCAAAGTGAGGACATTGTGACAGTCGTGCGCTTGATCTGAAGAGAGTAACTTTTTATTGAATCAGGTTTTAGGGAAATTTCAAGCTTGCCTAATGACAGGGAGAGGAAAGTTGCTGAAAGGTAGGCACTTGGCGTGTGTGTGCATGTTCAAGAGTGTGGCTCATTCCCAGCTCAGCACTGCAAGATTTATGTGTGCTGATATTGTTGATGAAAGCAGGAGCATCTAAACAAAATTACACATGTCGGGAGGCAAACGAGTGATTTATCAGATTCCAACATCAGTGACGACAACAACAACCTGGTGAAAACCTGTGCCACAAGTTTAATTTGTTTTGTAAGTGGTTTTCAACACTTTGTCAGCAAAACCAAAAACCATTTTATCATCTTGTCTGTTGATCACTTCGGGATATTGATCATACATTTGATGTAGCCCGATGATCTCAACACAAATATCAGAAATTTGATTTGTAGCCTGTTGCTCCATAGGTTGCCTCCTGAGCTGCAGCTAGCGGTTACGTTCTGCACCAATCAGCCACAACATTAACACCACATGGCTGTTTTAAAGTTGTGGTGGACCCAAGGGTCAGCATCGAGAACTCTGACTGGTCTGACTAGCCGTTGAAGCCCCACATGCAAGCCTTATTTTTTAATTACAGAGTGGTTGGCATTGCTAATGAGAACAACATCATTTTGTAAAATGATATAAAGTTATGACATCTCGTAACAGTCCCACCATACGTTGATAAATAATGACTTAATTATCAGCCCTGAGTGCACTGTCAGCAGCGCTGTAATAAAACATCCATGAGAGAGAGCAGCAGCTGTTACTCATGCTGTGGGAAAAAGATCCATTAAAGTTTTACGCCTGCACCTTTTTTCTTTTTTTTAAATAGGGGTGATTCTCTACAGGTGTTTAGACTGTCAACAGATAAAGTGCCTCAAAGCCTGTAAATGTTAATGCATGTTGCCCTCATTGAGGAGAAGCCAGGACAGTCACAGGATAAAGAAAGCGCAGTACCCATTCTTCCTTGTTTTATATTTATTTCTCTCATAATGCTGCCTATTCACATCTCACACAATGGGCCTCCAGTGTGAATGAATGCTACAGTGTTATTTACAACACAACATCCTTTCAGAATGGGGAGGGAAAAAAATAAAAAAGAACAAAGACGTGAAAAATGTCTCCAGTGACCATCTCGGCACCAGTCAGTGAGGTCACTCTCGAAGACTTTCTTAGTCTCTCCTGTGTTTGTTCTGCAGTGAGTCTGTCCCTTTTACTCTCCTGCTGTGTTTGCTCTTCTCTGGTGTGAAGTACCGAGCAGGGTTCCACATTCCCCATAGGCTGGCTCACAGCCAGCGGTGAAATGCTGCCATGTGAGAACAGCCGTCAACAAACTAGTGAAACATGCGCTTGGATTGGCAGTGAAAGGGCATACATGGGATATATGCCTTGAACAAGTTGGTAGTTTGGTGCTGCTGCTTCTCGTTCAAAGTTAGTTTTAAAATTAAAAAAAATGATGACGTGATTTTACAGTAAATCGTTGTACACTGACATAGATGTGTTCACACTGCACGTCTGTTCAGCTTGTCTGGGAAAAGATTATCCATTGTTGCCTCTTAGTTCTGGTCAATTTCATGTTCACACTAGCTTATTACAAACATGCCAAGAGGAATAAACATATCATAAGGCATTTTGTGGACTGACAGATCACGTATCCACCGCCTTATCTTCTATAGTGTGACTGAAAGCTAAGGAGAAAATTACTGGTTATGAGCATAAAGTGTGACTGTAACTGGATTTATAGGTGTCAATAATCACAAATGGCTCCAAATGGGATGGAAAAAAAGATGCATCTTGTGATGTTAAAGAGGGGACGGTTGCTGTGTGGTCTCCACATCGCTTTCAGGCAAATCCCTCATTATGACACTTGTGCACAAACATACATAATTGCAGTGGTGGAAAGTAGATTTACTCAAGAGCTCTTCTTAAGTGCAATTTTTGAGTTACTTTATGTGTATTTTATGATAATTTATAGAGCTATAGTTGCTAGTTACTAATATCGAAATAATTCCAATTCTCTGATTGGTTAGAAAGGTGAGTTTTCCTCAAAATACTTTAGAACGGAATATCTCTAGTTTTCAGTCTAACATAAGCAAAGGAACTAAAGTCACCTCACTAGATCTGGCTATTATTCTATGTCCACATGGGAAGGGAGTCATGAGCAGTGTTCAGCAGAGAGACGATCTCCAACTACCCCCAAAGCTGGAGGATCAAAGGCCAGAAACCCACAAACCTGGGCTCTGGACTACTTGGTGCTGCATGTGGGCTGAATGAAGCGGAAAGCCTTAAGCAGCAATAAAAGGTCCATTAAATTTCCTCCTCCGCTGTTGCTTTAATCAGATGACTAAGGCACACAGAGGTACTTTATGATAAGCTCGTTGTAACCCAAATGTAGCTGTCACCCAGGGCAGGGTTTCAATCTGCTTTTATTTACAGGAAATGGTCAATGATAACAGTCAAGGCTACTGTGTAGTTAGGGTAATGAGATGATTCACAAACATAATAAGGCATGGTCTGTAAATACACCAGTTTGATATGAAACAGTGACCAAAGAAATGGTCTGGGTGTGTTAATTACTCCTCCTGAGTCTGACAACACTTTTGGCTGCTGTTCTTGTTTTATACCATTGTAGATTTTTTACTCATTGTCAGTACTGTTAAGTTGTTATCTCATAACTTATTTGTCATGAGATGAGATGTGTTTAGATATCAGTGGCTTACCAATCAGCTGAATCATTTCCTGGAATGTCATCCCCCACTCCCTATGCACACGTTAATCTAAAAGACTGATATTTTGCTATTGAACTCAACACTTTCAGTTGATGCCCCTGCTGCTTTTAGTTATCAGTTTAGCTTCACGGGCATCTGTCTCACGGCAGATTAAACTGAAATTTTCATGCATTTCTGGCGTAACGTCTCTGTTTACAGTTTAGATGACCTCTTCCCAGTGTTTTCTAAACACTCCTGGAGCTGTTTCCTTCCTGGTAGCAGCATATTCTGCTGGAAATGTTACTCAGTTTACTATTTTTGGACTCGTGAAGCACAATGCCACAGACTGGCAATTTTTGAGACTTTTTTTAAAGAAAACCTGTTTGGTGAGAAAAGGTCATTCTTAAACATAGACATTAAAACTAATAACACCACACATGCGTGTACACACCCTGTGTTTGTTGCAGGGTAACTGACTTGAGCCTCTGTGTGACCCATTAATACTTGACCACTGTCACAGGTTAATCACAGTTTGTCACCTTCAAAACAAGTTCCCTGTATGTATGTGTAGTTCTGTACAAATCTGTGAAACGTAGAACCTTAGGCCTAGCACAAATATATTTAGTAAATGTCTAGGTGTTAATCACACAATTGCTTTGGTAGGTACGGTGCTGTATATTTGTTTTTTGTTTAGTTGTTTTATGCACTCTATTCATAAAGTCATATATACATGTATAATTAGTCTCTAAAGAGTCAATGGTGCTAGTAGATTGTACTTTGGCACAGTGGTAGCCAACATACTGACAAGAAGCGATTTTTAATAAAAGTCTTAATTTAACATGTTAAACACAAAGTACAGATAAAAGAAGTAGATTCATCCTCTGGTGATCAACATTATCTCTACAATTCAGTGCTAGCCCATCTGACATTTCATTCTGAAACAAAGTGGTGGACTGACATTTCCAATCCCCAGAAATGCAGAGCCATGCCACTCAACACAATAAACAAGTAACGGGCATCTTTATTTTATTAGATACATTATTATAAGGTTTATGGTTGACAATGCTAATAGTTGTTGTTGGTATCCACAATATGGTGAGCAAGTAATTAATACTTGTCTCCTCTCCTGGGTAAAACTGGCACCGTTAGGCCAGTTTGAACAAAGGTTTCTGTAATAACCAGCATTACTGTGCAGCTGTCCTAACAGTGTCAGAAAACTCTCACTTTCATTATCCATTAGCTCCTTACCTCATGTTGATAACAGTATTTAATTTTCCTCAAACTTGCCAACAGTCTGGATTGAAGAATAACAGAATAGGACTCAAAAAAACATTTTCTATCTTTACAGCCTTACTGGACTCAAATCTTAGCTTTGGACTTTTGTTGCTGTCTTCTGTCTGATGCATTATGTATTGTTGTTTCAGCTCCTCTGAGCTGCATGGTAGGAACTTCTGCAAAAATTATGTTATCATTATTTTAAAGAGATTTAAAATAGCGTAGGTGAGGAGAATAGCATTTTAATCAAAAGTCAAGCATATTACAGTAAGGAAGTTTAAGGGTCAGTGAATGAATATAGTCAATAGAGAAAAGAGACATATAAATATGTTAGGATTGTGTTTGTAGGCATACCAGGTCATGTCTGTGTCTGTGTGTGTGTGTGCATGTGTGCGCGCGTGTGCAAAGGGCGGAACAAGAATTTAAGAGGTTCCATTAACCTGAGTCACCATTGGATCACAGCAGGGTGTCGGTGCTTCCGTGTTTAATCAAAGTAGAAGATCCATAGTTTCTTAATCATAGCGGTTTCTCAATGGTTATAAGGTCTAAAGGTTTTAGGATAAATGCTGTCAAATGTCATAATATTACATTGTTCTGTGTAAAGAAGAATGCCACTGTGCCAACTAATATCAAATTGTACATAATAAACCTGGCATAATAAACATCTTGCTTAGTTTAGTTTCATTTTTTAATTTTCTATCAATTTTTCAGTAGGATGTGTTTTATTTTAATGAAATGCCTTTTGAGAAAATGTTATACTGCTTCGAGGGGACAGTAAATTTCAAAACCGGAGAGCTAATAGAGTGTCTGTAAAATATGAGACATGGAAAATGAAAGTTTGAAACTCAACAAAAGCATTACCATGCTTAAGAGAGTTCTCTCTGACAGAATTCATATACTAAATACTTTATGTATTTATCAGTGATGGAATTACACTGCAGTCAACATTGAACAAAATGCTCACACACACGACTCTGTTTTACAGTACTATTTTAAATGAAATTCCTTTCTCCACGTCTTTCTCTTGCAGAGCAGTGTTAGGACCCCTGTTGGACCTTCCTCCCCCCGCCCAGACTCTGATGCTGGTAGTGGACTCCTTGGACATAGGATATGGGGTGGGTGAAAGAGATGAGAAGAGGGGTTCCATCGCAGAGCTGCTGGTGACCAATCGGCACCTTCTTCCTGGATGGCTCCTGCTGGTCTGTTCTGTCCGCCGTCAAAACAAAGCTGTGTGCAAGATGTTCTCAGGTATAACAAAAGAGAAACTTATCAGTATGTTTCTAAATTAATTATTTTTTTCCTTTGTGGGACTAGTCATGTGTGATAGATGCCAGAGTTTAAGATTTGAATGATTTATTAGCCAGTCTGCCTAGTGCAGAGCAGATGATGTGAAATGATGCAACATTTGAGATAGTGTGGATCAAGATTTTAGCACTTGATTTCCTATTGTCTCCCTAAATAATGATGTCTGTGTTTTGAATGTTTTATCTTATTATTGCTAGTGTCTTTACATCTCAGTTAAGTGTGTTCAGTAGTTCTGCCACTACTGAATATGAAATTAATGACTTAATAAATACAAACTGAATGTCTGAATAAGACAGAGATTTACATCCAAGATTTTTTGTTACGATAGCAGCATAATAATTGGGTCATATTTAAAGTTAAAAAGTTAAAGTTACTGACAAATTATGAATGGAGACATGCTGCATGGTGATTATCAATGTATCAATTATCCAAATCTACATAATTTAATGTAAAACTGATAATCTTAGTCAGATATGTAAACTATACTCAGGTTTAACAACTTGCTCTTTTTGTGTTGTAGATTTTCGTAAGATCTGTTTGGATGATTTGAGAAAGCCCCTGCCAGTCCGTGATGTGCAGCAGTACATCCTCTGCCGGCTGGACGAAGAAGGGGCCCTTCGCCGTCAGCTCACGCCTGACACTGCTGACATGCTGAATCTGCTGCACATCAAGAGTGGGGGCTGCTTTCTCTTCCTTGAGCGTGTGCTGGAAGGTGTGGCAGCTGCTTTGGTGGGTCTGCGGGAGATCCGGGACATCCCTGGGACTCTGAATGGACTTTACCTGTGGCTGTGCCAAAGGCTGTTCCCCCGGGGGCTTTTTGTCTACATCAAGCCTCTCCTCAATGTGCTTTTAGCTGCCCCAAGGCCTCTCACACCTCAGCAGCTGTTTACTGCAGTCTGGTCTCACGACACCTCACTCAGTCTACAGGTCTTCCAGGACAAACTCCGAACTCTCTCTCCTCTCCTGATCGATGGTCCTGGGGGCACCAAACTACTTTTTCATGCCAGCTTTGCAGAGTGGATAATAGATGTTAAGTACTGCACACAGAAGTACCTGTGTAGTAGAACAGAGGGTCACAGTATGCTTGCCATGGCTCTGACTCTGCAGGGACCCCATCTGGACATTGAAGACACTTGCCAGCTAGCCACACATTTAGTTTGCTCAGGTCACCATAAGGATAACCCCTCATTGTTGGCACTGTGGATGCTCTGGGTGGATGTGCCTGCTCTTACTCCTAGCTGCAGTAAAGCCCTCACTATGTTCTTATCTCACCCTCCTGTTCTAGTTAGTCAGACAGTCCGTCAGCTTTTAATGAGGAGTGGGCTTGTTTCTGCAGCCTGTTTTTCAGATGCATGCCCAAGTGTTGAAAAGCATTTCATAGGTGATGAGGCAACTAATTTACCACAGGCATTTAAAAGAGAAGTGTATGTGAAGAAGCTTCTAGACAGTGGGGTGAAAGTAAATCAGCTTGGTGCTACAGATGGACAGACACTGCTTCTCAGTGCTGCCCATGAGGGTTCTGCAAAAGTAATTGAACTTCTTCTGTCACATGGCTCCAATGCACTATTGAGTGATCATCAGGGACAAACGCCACTGACTTTGGCTTCAAGGCAGGGTCATGTCAGAGTGTTATCTGTGCTTCTGGAATGGGCCAAGAGTCAAGAGAAAGAAAAAGCAGTGCAGATGATGGAGCATGCTGACAGCGAAGGCTGGACAGCACTGCGCTCTGCAGCTTGGGGAGGACATAATGAAGCTGTAAGACTTCTGCTGGATGCAGGAGCAGATGTGGATGGGTGTGACAGTGATGGTCGGACTGCTCTAAGAGCAGCTGCATGGGGGGGTCATGAGGACGTTGTTCTGACCCTGCTGGGCTATGGGGCACAGGTTAACAAAGCTGACAGCAAGGGTCGCATGCCACTTATTGCTGGTGCCTATATGGGACATCATGAAGTTGTGGAGATATTGCTGGACCATAATGCAGAAGTTGACTTAGCTGATGGAGATGGGCGGACTGCTTTGTCCGTCGCTGCTCTCTGTGTCCCTACAGCAGCAGGGATCAAGGGTTATGGTGAGGTAGCAAGTCTGTTACTGGAGCGCGGAGCTGATCCAGGACACAGAGACAACGATGGCATGACGCCACTGCTTCTTGCAGCCTATGAGGGAAATGATGATGTAGTTGAACTTTTGTTAGAAGCTGGTGCTGATGTAGATGAAACTGCCGGACCGGTTGGCAGTGTTACTGCTGCAGCTGCTGTTACTCCCCTGCTGGCAGCTGCAGCAATGGGCCACATGAATACAGTGTCCCGGCTACTTTTCTGGGGAGCAGCTGTGGATGCCATTGATTGTGAAGGAAGGACAGCACTCTGCCTGGCAGCAGCAAGAGGCAGCGTTGAGGTTGTCCGCGCCCTTCTGGACCGAGGCCTGGACGAGAACCACAGGGATGATCTTGGCTGGACTCCATTGCATGCTGCTGCCTGTGAAGGCCATCGGGCTGTTTGCGCTGCGTTGACTGAGCGAGGCAGCATGGCACGTGTTGGAGAGATGGACATTGAAGGACGCACTCCTCTTATATTAGCTGCCCAGGAAGGTCACTGGAGCACTGTCAGGTTGTTGTTGGATAGACGGTCTCCCATAGACCATAGGGGATACGATGGGCATTCAGCCTTGAGTGCTGCACTCCTGGAAGGACATGCTGAGGTTGCAGACCTACTTATGAGACGAGGGGCTGATACCAATGTACGGGATGCAGAAGGAAGGCCTCTGCTCTACCTCCTTGTGTTGGAGGGTCACCTTGACATGGCTACTCTCCTTATAGAGAAAGGGGGAGTGCCCCTAGAGTCCAGAGACTCTGAAGGCCGCACAGCACTTCATGTAGCTTCCTGGCAGGGATGCATAGAGATGGTAGACCTACTTTTAAAGCATGGCGCAAACCCCAATGCACAGGATACAGCAGGGAGACCACCAATGCATTCAGTAGCTTGGACAGGACATGCCGAAGTAGGACATCATCTCCTAAAGGCCAGTGGGGTCGATATTGACCTTGCTTGCCACCAGGGGGCAACAGCTTTAAGCATTGCTGCTCAGGAGGGACATGCGAACATTGTTGCAATGCTTCTGGAAAGAGGTGCAAATCCAAATCACGTGGATAAATATGGCCGTACTCCAGTCAAAGTGGCTGGAAAACATGGGCACTTAAATGTTGTCAGGCTCTTGGAGAGCCAAGGAGCCAAGCCATACCTAGGTCTGTTGTCTAACTCTAGTACTGTCTCCCCTGCAAAAACCACCAAGATACCCTCTTCAGGCATCTCAGAGAGTAATGGAGGTGAAGTCACAGCTGCTATTTCATCATCTTCTGTATCTTCTCCTGGCTCCACTGCAGAACGATCCATGCAGAGCTCTCAGACCTCTTCTACCTGCCACTCACTGGCCACGGTGCAAACAGTTCCAGCGGACAGCCTCAGCTTTATACAGCAAATCCAACAGCACTCACTGCCCCGCAGTCGTAGCCGTCCCTCCACCCTCCCACTATCAGGGAGCTCAGGCATGGGCAGCCTCCACGGAAGTAGCCAGAGGCATCCCAAAGCCAGCCCTCCTCCCACTGTTTGTACAGTCACTGCCATGGTGCACAACTGTGAACTGCCTCAGAAAGACTCGTCATCTGGACATGAATATCAAGACAAAATGATCAAACTAAACTCACACCTAAAAAAACCAGACAGAACTACTTACGCTGGGGATAAATGGTACTCTGTCATGGCTTCCCTTGGGATAATGCCAGGGCAGGACAGTCCTGCAGTAGGTGCTAAAAACAGAGACAGCGCTCCTCAAGGCTACCCATATAGGCTACACAGCCCACTTCAAGGGGAAGCCTGGGATTCTGTACCCCAGAAGAACATTTTGTCACCTGCTTGCTATAGTTTTAGCCCAGTCCCAAATAACAGTGCCTTGCCAGACGATGTCATGGACACTTTGACAACCACAGACCCACAGCTTAATTTGAAACAGGCCATCAAACTTCAGTTTGAAGGCCCCACCAGTGCAGCCTTATATAAGAGAGAGACACCCCTGTGACTATTGTTCAAGTAAGAGACTAAAGTTAGTTACTGCTTTCGTTCTTCGCAAACATTTTCTTTATTTTGTTACTGTATGTGAATAACTGCTGAAACATTTAGTTCACTAACAGTAAATACAATATATGATGGGGGGTAGACAAAGTCATTTATCAAGCGAAACTGCCAAATATCCTGCGGTTCCAGCATCTCAAATGTTTGTATTTGCTGCTTTTCTTCAGGTTTAGGTAAAAATATTGTCCGATTGATAGACTATGAAAATATTCATTATAGTTATTTTTGCTCAGAATTCACAGAAATCTGCATTCAATGACAACAGCTTTGTTTTAGGTGGAGACTGTTTTGTAGTAAGCAGAAGGCAGTTTTTGGTTTTTACCATGTACAATGACTTTCTGGTTCCAGATGAGAGAGGAACTGATCTCCTTCTCCACTTCCTTCAGAAAACCAGAGGAAGAACTATCTGAAAGACATCAAAGCTTACATTCCTGCTTTTCCGTTTTGTGTTGTATGTGTGGAGCAGGGCTCTCACAGACAAGATCGTGTTAAAGTGTAAAACTGTAATCTTAGGCTTAATCATTATCAGTTTAATGAAAAACCCTTGCTTTTTATTTTTATTTATTTCGCCCTGTAGGACTGAGTTTAGAGCCAAGCATAGATTAAAAAGACTACTCTACAGTGAATAACACTTGCTTTGATGGAACACAGGTGTTTAAGTAGGTTATGTTTTAAATTATTATTTTTTTCTATAAATATTCTTATGTTAAGCAGGCAAACATGGCCTTGATCTTTATTAAAACCTTTGATATTTACTAGAAATGTCCTGTGTCCCTAAAAGGTCAACCAAAGCAGTTTGCTGAAAAACAAACCTACTAAAGCCTGACCCAGTGCCAGGTTTATGATGCAGTGTAAACCATAAATGACCAAAATTTACTGAACCAACCTGGCTTGTTCAGTGAGTCTGTGAGCAAGCAGGAAGGAAAATTAGACCATAAAAACCGAGGGTGGATGTGGGAGGGTTGTTAAATCCAAACTCGTATGTGGCCTAAAGAAATTTCTAGTTCGTTTTTCACTGGATTAATATTTAATTACATTCATGAAATAAAATGGCAAACTGTGCCATAAACTTGTGTACCTCTTCTCTGTCTGCTTATTTGTGAGTGTGTATCTAAGTGTGCACTGCCAAGCTGTATTTCATGCACTTCACACCTAAATGTCATGAACAGCTTCTGATGTGGTGGCATCATGCAGAGATGAAAGTCTGACTGTGGGCTGATGGTGGACCCCTAGGATTATAAAAATCAAGCACTTTTGGACTATTTTGAAACTAATGAAAAGAGGCTCTCGGCAGACAGGTCCATTAGTTATTTGCTCGTATTTTTTGTGTTATATTTAATTATTTTAGACATTTGGACCTCTGTATTACAAATTAATTCCTCATGTGTTATTCTCACATCACAGGTATGGTACACTTGTTAGTGCTGATCAATTAATGTTCTTTTTTTTTTTGAGCTACAATACTGCTCAAAGCATCATAACTTTTAATCTGAGCTAAAAAAAAATGTCATCACTACCACACAGTGTCTTTGTTACACTGAATTCTTGAGCAATATCGACAACCATACATATAGCATTTTCAAAAAAAATAAATTTTCATCATCAACGTACTTGTTCTGCTTAAGATCATTTTGAAAAAACTCTGTTGTGTCAGTAGTAGAAAATGTTTGCTTTGTGTGACAGGGTGTGGAAGCAAAGTGTACTTTATTATAAATAGGGACCTTCGATATTGGCTTTTTTACCAATGTCCGATATACCGATATTGTCTAACTCTTAATTTTCGATACCGATATACACCGATACCAATTTATGCAGGGTCCCCCCTCTTAAAAAAAGGAATAACTAAATCATTTTAGGTAACTAACATCACATATCTCCTATCGTGCATACTTAAACTTTAAACATCATTGCAAGGTGTGCCAAACAAACAAAAATATCTCAAAAACATATTTTGACATTTTAAGAGAGAGGAGAGGTAGCCAGTAGTGTAGTCCGGGGTATACGGCGTATACCCACTTCTTTTTACGTCGTCACAGCGTATACCCACTTCTAAATGCCCCTATCACGGGTATACGCTGCAGTGTAATACAGGGTATACGCGGTTATACGGCGCTTTTCAGTCCACACACTGTGACAGTCTA
>JAUYWH010000013.1:5273220-5290365 GCA_034779795.1 Ctenopoma multispine
GCTGTGTAGGGCGCTAAAAAAAATTGGGGGCTACATTTACAGTATACCCACTTCTCCAGACACCACTACACCACTGGAGGTAGCTGAAGAGTTTAATGTATAATATGTGCATGGTATGTAAAGGTTATGTCAATAAAAGAGTAAAAACCGATACCGATATTTTCCGATATTACATTTTAATGCAGATAATATTGGTAGGCCGATAATATGATTGTATGTATAGGCAGGTCAAGAACAAGGGTGGAAGGTCAGCAGTAAAGCCCTCAACTACTCTATCGCTCCTCAGTCTCTCTGGAAAACATCAGTCCACACACTGATGGTACAAAACCAAACATGCTTAGAGAAACGTGTTTGAGTAATGTTTGTGAAAAGGATCAAATGGACTGCTTAGTAGACGGTAACACCTAAGGTAAACACAGAGACTCAGAGACAGTAACACAACAGGAACTGGTGAAAAAATGGTCGACTCTTAGACATATTCTTACAAATGCACTTAGCTGTGTAAATAAAATGGTAAATGTATGCATGTGCCCAATCATTTCCATAATTCTTCCTCCACAGCTCAAGTGTGAATTAAAGCAACAGCATCAATGAATGCAGCAACCACAAGGTTATGATGTTCTTATATAAATCAATTAATCAGGGCTTGCTTACAGAGAAGTGTATTTCATATTTAACTTGCTGATTAAAATAATGAGATAATTTTATTAACTTTTCATGTTCACATTACTTAGGCAGCTTATGAATGCATTGAGTGGTGCTATTGTTTGCATCATTACGTTTCAACTCATTCACTAAAGAACAGGGGAAGTGAAAGGGGGGATAGGGGGCTTGTGAACTTAGAAAGCGGGTTAGTTTACAGAGGAAAAGGAAAGCTGGATGACAGATTGACCGGTCGGCTAGAAAACAAGACAGCTGCTGACTGGGGAACAATGGAGAAACAGGATAGTTCATCAGATAGGAAACATCTGATGGGAAACAGGTGGATCTCCTGAGATGGAAACAGGAAGATCTACTTCGGAGTAGAAGGTGATGCACTGTAGCTCACAGAGAAAAGAGGCATTCTGCAGATGCAAGACTCAGACAAAATGGGGAATTGAAGTCAACTTGAGTTCAAGATCGTCAGTCTGGGCTTTGGAGGTACTGCTAAACGTGTCTTTAGTAACACCTAGTGGCTGTGGCAGACAAATGCAAAAATGTGCCTTGTCTGCATGTGCTCCAACATGTTGATTGCTATGAAGTTGTGACACAGCTCCAGGAGAACCTGACAGCAGCAACCATGTTTTGTCTGACAACCGTGAATGGTCTACTCATGAGTACCCATCTGTCCGCCAGCTCAACTTCACTCAGGTGAGTTGGTGTCACATGGTTTGAGCTAATTTAGCAGTAAGAGCTATAAACGTAAGGCCTGTTGAATCTAAAGTTTCAGGCAGCTGTGTGTTTAATTTTTATACCTGATACAATGACAACCCCATCAGATATGAGCTTGCATTTGCTGTGTTTCATCAACAACAAACATTAGCTTACTTGTGTGGGTCAGCATTATCAAAAAAAAGCAAATAAAGAGTGATGGTAGCCTGGGATATAGAGCTGCTCCAGCAAATACACAGATTCCTTGGTTCTTGAGCCTCGTAGTGCAACTCTTTCCAAGAAAGTAATAGTTGGGAGCATGCCCAGAAAGTAGACACAGCCAGGGGAGATGTCTGTCTTCAAAGTTTTAAACTTTAACACCATTAGTAAAAGCCTTAAAAGAGCATCGACAATAAGAATCGAACAAGAATCCCAGCATAAGATAATACAGGTTTCCAGGTTTCTCTTGTATTTGCAACCAAATGGGGGGGTCTATGAATAAAAATGAGTGTAATTCCTGCACAATTCATAAAATAATTTTGACTAAACCCTTAAATTAAAGGTGACAGCCTACACTTAAAGCATAACTTGATTGCTTCATTTCAAATCTAGTATGATAGCATACAGAGCCAACATGATGAAAATTGCATCACTGTTCAAATACTAACTGTATGCCAAGATTAAATTCATTACTGTGTTCTTCCTCAAAACCCTTAAGGTTTATACTGTTCAGTTATGGTTAGCTCAGATAAGTACAGTACTTTGAAGAGTCTGATGTAACACGCAGGTCACAGCAGGTTCAGTAGCTGGACAAAGTGTAGTATTTCGCAGAGTCATGAAATGTACTCTCAACACTGTATTTCAAACTAGGTTGCCACTGAGCTACCAAAACTACAGTGAAGTCGAGGCTGTTTTTGAATATTTATTAATATGTTAGATTTTTAAACTGTATCTTTATACAAAAGAATAGTTCATATCAACCGGGGTGTTGGAGTTCCTGCTTGTTCGTGGAGTATCTTGCCTTCAACAAGTGAAATACATCCGGCAGCTCGATTCAGGTCAGCAAATTGACTGAGACATTGCAAGTAATTGAGGAAAGGATAAATGCAGCCAGATGCAGACGGTTCTTAAAGATGCTTTAGAGTGCACATGGTCTGAGACCGAAGAGACTTTTTTTCTTGGGTGAGTGTTGGATTTAAAGGCAGGTTAAAGACATGATAGTTAATAGTGTTGACTGTCAACTGGTCAGGTAGATTCACAGTATGTATTCATATTCTTTTGGCTGCTCCCTGTTCGAGGTTGACACAGCAGATCCCTCCGCATATTGATTTGGCTAGGATTTTACGCCAGATGCTCTTCATGACGCAACCTTCCCCTGTGGACTTCAATAGGGGACATGACGATTGCCAACTGCTCTAACCATTGCACCACCGTCCTGGCTATGATGGTATAACTAAAGTTAGATCAAAATGTAATTTAATAACACTGAGCTTTGGTAGGTACAGTATGCTCACTTTTGCAGCAGACAGTTGGTTGTAATGTTCAGCTAGGCAGTCACAGCACATCTCCAGGCTGTGAAGCTTGGGGGTTGAGTAGTGAGGGAATGTTTTATTTGTGAAGAGGCTGGTTTGAATCTATCAGATATATAGAAAACAGACTAAAATGCAATCAAAGCTCTTCTGTTTTCTTTACTTGGCAACAGATATGAGTAAGTGGGCGGTGCTGTTGAAGTTCTTGAAGTAACTTGTTTTTATATTGTAGTTTATGTACTTTAGAATTTAACTCATGTTTTTTTTTTTCCACTACTGCAACACGACCTAAATCATGTCAAATAAATGACAAATAACTGAGTAAATGTTCAAAACTTTAAACATGAATGAAATGTATAATGGTATAATGTTTACAATTTATTGAAAATGAATCAGATGTTTTCCTTTCTGTAACCTAATTTGTTTCATATACAACAATACTTAGACAACTCTATTCACAATTAACTATATATTTCAAATAATCCATAACACATTTACATAAATAGTCTGCAGTGTTCCATAGTGAATATCTACAGTAGGTAGATAGGTTAGACTTCTAGAAAAAGATAGAAACCAATACTAATAAAGAGCGTAATCAAAACACAGTGCAAGTTAGTTAGATAGTGCAGTACAAATTGCAGTATAACAGTACAGACTGGGGTGTTAACATTAGTGTTTCCCCCCGGGTGGAATTGAAGAGTCGCATAGTGTGGGGGAGGAATTATTTCCTCAGTCTATCAATACAAACTATGATCTGAGTAAACTAAATTTAATGTTACAATGGTGCACAAACTTTCATCCAACCTTTTTTAAATTTACTGTTAATATGCAAATCTAATAATAAATTTATTTTGCTTCATTCTATAGTCATGGAAACAAAAATAATAGATGGAACCACCTTGTCTTTTCAGCGAACACCCACAGCTGCACATGCTGCTAAGATATCAGCTCTATGTATGTATGTATGTATGCTTAATCTAAAAGAGCACGAGAGCACTGGAACATTTGTATGTAAACCATGTGGTAGAAAACCACTACAGAAAACAGAAGCAGGATTCTCAGTAAAACAAAAGTACTTTTAATTAATCAATCAATTTTAAGTAAAAGTGGTGTAAATAAAGATCTAATAAGTGATATCACCTTTTTCATTTTGCTGCTGCTGCTGCTGCTATACTGTATCAGTATTTTACCCAACAGCTAGTAATTTGACTTCATCTAAGTAATCACACTTAAAGCTAAAAATAAAGGAAAAGTCTCCCAAAAATGAAATACTCCAAAGTTTCATTACTGCAAATATAGCTTAGTTGTGTAAATGTATAAGTTTACACACCTCTGTGTGATCCCAAATAAGCAATGACCTCCTGAATTAAACATCTGCTATGAACAGACACATCTCACCGAAGAGAATTTGGATGACAGTCTGGTTTCACTGTAGATGATTCACCCACTCTGTACTTTTCAGCATCAGTATATCCGTGTGTTAAATAGAGAATCCATCAAAGAGCAGTGGAGATACTGTTGGTGAGAGAAGGGAGTGGGAGGACTGAATGAAGCCACCAAGCTCTACTCGTCAGTAAAGATCAGTGACAATGTGAATAAAATGTAGAATTTGCAGGAATTACTGAAGCCAATTGTGACAAGATTTGACTGAAACAGTAAAACATGTCTTATTTAAACACATCAAAATAAAAATGCAGCACTGAAAGAGAAAGAAAAACAAGTTGTGTATTCTGTAGAAAATTTAACTCTGAACTACACATTCAAATACCTGTTTCCTTTATAATGAATGAATGAAGGAATGAATGAATATTTCCTTTGGTTTACAAATCTACGTGGACTGCTGATGCTCCTCAGTAAAGGTAAACTTAACACCGGTATGGTCGGTTTATATGCAGCTGGCTGTCACAAGTGAAATCTTTACTGTCAGCTCATGGGTTGCGTCTGATTGTAGCTACACTAAAATAACATAGATTAGAAAATATAAATTAGGCCTCAGGTGTGAAGGGTTACCTCACAACAGTTTAATTTACTGTAAACATTGTAAACAGCAACTTAGTCTTTGTAGTCCTGGAGCACTTTGTACTGGTATATCTTAATGCAGTGGTGCATGCTGTCAGACACAGCTAGCTGGCCCTCAGGTAGCAGGGCCAGACCACGTGGACTACTCAAGCCCTCGGTTACTATGGGCCATCCCACTCCTTGTGCTGGGTATAACAGGACCCTGTGCTGCTCTCCCCAGTCTGCTACTAACACATTACCATCTGCATCTATACAGATACCCCAAGGGCAGGCCAGGACTGGCCCCATACCAGCACATACACCCAGAACTCTCACTGTGTTCCAGCCCGACTCCAACACTTTGATACAAGGCACACAACCTGTTTCATTGCCCCTTTCAGACACAGCTATCATGCCTGAAGTCAAGCAAGCTGCCACTAAGTATGGGCGGTGAAACCCTGTCACCACTGTGCGCTCAAGACGGGAGCCTGTTTTAGGGTCAAGCTTGAGGGCAATGAGCGTACCTTTCCTGATATCAGCTACTAAGAACTCATCCAGTCTGGTTACCGTCACACCCCTGGGAGCCTCAAGGTCATTTTTTGCAGAGCCCAATCCTGACCCTCCAAAAGTTTGCAGCAGGCGACCATGCCGGCTGAATACAAGCAGGGCCCGTTCTGCTGCACAGCTTAGTGCAATCAGACCCTTAGCATTGACAGCAATATCAAAGTAGTTCCGACATCGTCTGGCAGAACCATCAGAAGTTGGGGAGGTCACTTGCTGGAGAACATTTCCCCTAGGATCAGTCACCTGTTTCAAAGTTTTGTTATGACATAGTTACATTTTTTACCTGTAATAAATATATTGCAGTTAATGTTGTTGATGCTAATTACAACACATACCTGGACACGTGCATTTCCACAGTCCACTATAAAGAGTTGGCCCTGTGGAGTGGCATGGATGCCACTTGGCAGGGTAATATCAGCCCGACCTGAACCCTGTTTCCCAAACTGTCTAATGAGATGGACACCTTGAGGGTTGAACACTGTCACTGTTGGGTCTCCCTCCTCTTCCAACTCCATCAGGGCTGGTTCCCCACTCTCTCCTCTTCCTCTTTTTTGTTCTTGGGAGGAACCATCTATGACAGACATGGACAATGACCTAGCTACACGAGACTGTTTTGAACCAGCCACTGTGAGTTCCTTTTGTGGCCGGTACAGAACATTTTGACCTCTAGAGTATGAAAGGACATGTCCTATGTCAGAGATCTTATGCCCCCTACTGAGAGTTGGTGATGTCGTTGTGGAGCTTGACATTGAGTTGGAGTTGCTATATTTTACCTTCCACACTTCAACATGCTCATTTGTTCCACTGTTAATCAAAGGGTGTGTTTTATTTGTCAAGTCCACAGCAGATTTTGATCGACAATTATAATTAATACAGCCTCTGTTCATACTGTACTCATGAGATGGGCTAACAATGAAAGTATAGCTGGAGTCAAGGCTGTCTGTAGGGGATGGAGCTCGACCAGAGTCACACAGAGTCCCTAGAGAGTGTTCATCAGAGGACTGGCTAAGACAAGAGTGAGGACGACCCCTGGAGGAGAGATCTAGGCAACTTTTGCTGGTCAGAGTCTCTCTTGGAGCCATCCTGAGAGTTGTTAGGGCACTGTTACTGTATCTTAAGTGTCTGCTGTTGGAATCTTGACTTCGTTTATCTTCTGACTGACTGTCCAATCTTAAGAAGTGACTCAGGTTAGTATTTTTCTGTATTCGTTCTGGTGACGGTGAGGACTTCCTACCAGAGACCACATTAAGTGACTTTCTTTGGTTACTGGGAGAGTAGTGTCTTCCATTGCTACTTATCTTGTACTCCTTGCCTTCATTATCCATGTTTTTATGTATGGCCGGGACAGCCAGAAATACATCTTCGCTATGTGGCTGAAATAACGCTGATTCCATGTCATCATCTTGGGATGATTCCCGGTCAGACTGGTCACACATTGGAAGCCAGCGACATATTTTTGTTGAGGGGGGCTTTGGTTCATCCTCTGATTCCAGGTCACTCCGTGCAGACAGGCTAATCTTTCTGACAACCCTGCCTGTTGGTGAAGTCCATCCCTGTCCTTGAGTGCTTTTCTCTCCCCCAGCACCTTGATGTTTTTTGTATTCACATTTAACCTCCTGTGAATGGAGAGCACACATCCGCCCCCGTGGTCCACAACCTCCACCATGCAGGCATAGGCTTTGCTCTTGCACACGAATATCTCCAAAAGTGACAGCGTTAGGTTGGGAACTGGGCTTGAAGTTCACTTTCTTAAAGGAAACGGATATTTCCCAAGGTTGGAAGAACTCTGTGACCTCTTTCATTAGTAGATTGTGGTTTGGAGCACTTTGATCAAGGCCTGACTGCTGACCCACTTCCTGGATCTGCTGTTGAAGTTGGGTGAGTTTGCAAAGCCTTTGGTCCAACAAAGATTGGCTGACCCGGGCTGCTGCCATGTTTTCCCTCTGGACCTGCTCTAGACGCTGCTGAGTGTCCCGATGGTCCTGCTCCACCCGCTCCAGCAGGCGTCGCTCTTCTCTGCATGCTCCAAGGATTGCCCGCTCTACCCCTCGCTTAACAGATTCAGTCTCAGTTATATGACGCTCTTGCAGCTGACGCAGCTCTGCCTCTGCTTGGGCAAGGTCACATTGTGCTTGTGTTGCCCAGCATGGAAAGGAGTGAGGCAGAAGAGCAGAAGGACTGTCTGACTGATGATTAGGACTCAGGCTGTGGGCTGGGATAGGGGAGGTGGGATTGCTACCCAAAGGACTTCCCACAAACATCATTATGGAAATCTGAATGTTTACTTCTTTATGAAGAACAATAATAATTCCTGCTGAAAGACATAATGGAAGGAAGGGAAGAAACATAAAATCTTCAATAGTGAACCCCAATATGTGAGGTAACTTAATTTTTACACAAAGAGTGATATTAGCTTGAATCAAATCATTAGGCTATGGTTTTCTGCTATGTAGGATCTAGAAAGGAATAAACGCTTACATAGTGTAACAGAAACAATTTCTAATTCAATTTCTATCTCTAAATTGAGTGACCAAGAAGGAAAGGGGGCACCACTTAAACATTCGGTGTAACTTATGAACTCATGATGCTGAAGAACATCAATGTATATTAATACATTAATATATAATGTATTTATAAAACAAACCTCACCTTTATGCTTTGCAGACAATTGGCAAGCATGTTTTTGTGCAGCACCAACACATTTTCTAAAAGATGGCCATTAGCAAAGGCATTCTCGTAATACTGTTTTAACACATCATGGCACATGTCCAAATACGTATTGAATTGTGACTTAACCATAATTTAGAATACATAATTTTGAAGTTGTTGGAATAGAAATCCATTTATAAGCCAGGATAACCTAACTAACATTAGTATTGGCAGATTTGTTCAGTGAAAATGTTATTCATCCGTATCTTCCAGATGATGTGTTCTCTTATCAATCATAAACCTTAAATATTACCAGTATTGCAATACTGGGGTAGTATAGTATTCAATATTTGTGGCATGCCTGTGCTAACCATTGCTCCAAAAATATTAAACTTTACTACAATTTTACAAATTGACTACAACGAAAACTAGACTATCATCAGACATGATTTTCTTTATAAATAAGTGTGTGAAAATCAAAGAATATGGCTTAATCTAATCTGGTAAACTCATTTTTCAGTCTGGCAAAATCAGCTGAGTTACCACCTTGTGAGCCACATTCTTTTATTAGAGCTATTGTTATGGTGCCAAGTGAACAGCTGCTTAAGGAAAGGTCATACAGCTGGGTAGGGAGGCCATAAGAGAGACAAGGCGGTGGGCAGAAAGAACTAGCATAGACGAGGAGGAAAGTTTTCAGTTTTGCATGGAGAAATCTATTAGCATTTCAAATGGTGGCAGACTGCCAGAAGCATCCAGAGTAAGTGCAAGAGTGGGCGGTAAAGAGACAGCCCGAATGTCAACGCAACAATACTTTTCAACTTCCCAGATCTGCAAATAGGCCCCGCTTTGATATTTTATTCATGAGCAGAACAAAGTGATGTTGAGAAACGGCACTGAAGGCTGTCTGTCCTCTGTGTGATGGATTGTGATGATACTGGAACCCCAGAGAGCCATCATATAATAAACAGAGAGTAGCAACCTTACCGGGAATGTATTAGCAAATTTATGGCCCCAAACCTTAAGGAATGGTATGGTTACCATATGCATAAATGCTACAGTGGCTGTTGTTTTTCCTATATTGCTTTGACGAGTATTTATAAATGGATAAAAACTGCTTTAACAAGTAAACATTTAACACAAATGTACAAATACTTTTCCAGTAACAAATACATGCATAATTGATTAATTTCTGACACACAATGCAAATTATTTACCTAAGTAAATTAACATAAATAAGAATGGAGTTTTTGCTAATTCACATTTATTTTTACATTACATTACAAATTATAGTAATTATTACACGCTGACTCGCCCACCAGGCTACTGAGGACTTACTGTATGTGTTTGTCTGATTTGAAGAGTTTCTTACAGCTGTACTGTATTATGTGTGGCTGATCTAGAAATAATAATTTAATTTAATATAAAATTAATAAATTTATTTTTTGCAGTCCCTGCTTGGTTATAAATACAAAAAATACAATGTTCTAAATATTGAATAACATGTCTGAATTTAGTGACATTAAACATTTTAGAAAAGAAAAAATCTGAAACAGGAAGGAAGGAATTTTCTTGTAAAATTGTGAAACAAAAAGTACATTAACTGTGGGGTTGCCATGCATTAAACAGAAACTTCAATCCTCTAGTAATACTCTAAGACATTAACCCTGACTTATGGGGGGATCAAAGACACCTTAACTACACTGGGGGCAAAACTTTTGGTTATTTTACATCTCTTTATTATTATTGTCTCTCTTGGTAGCAATGTTTCACTTTAGTAAAATTAGAAATGCCATTATTATTAGTAACAGTAGGACTTCCAGGCTACAGTTCATCACTTTGAAGTGAAAGAGGCTTTGACCCAGGGGCTCCCTGACCTCTTGGACTCCTGTGTTGTGGCCACTTCAGTAATGCATCCATATTCCAGCCCCTATCGAACTGTATGTGGCACTATGGCTAATAGCTTTCTTAGTTGTATGTTTTGTACTTGGGTTGAGTTAACATTTTATATTGTAAATCTAATTAATGTTTTATATGTATGTTTCAGTGATACACGTTTACCCTGGTCAGTGGATTCATCTCACCTGCACAGAAAGTGCCATGGCTGAGGCTGGATGATCCAAAGGTTTGGATGTATTGCTGATGGCTTCCTGTTGGTGAGTCTGGTTTTTGGATCTTTTAATCTTTTGTTTTGATTGTTGTTGTGGCATCTTTTTGTGGTTTTTAGGGGTTTTGAAGGAAAAACTATGTTTAGCTCTTATTATTTATTGCACTATAGATCCTCAGGGTACACTTAAATTACGATGCCACTCTGCAAACTTTACATGTGAGCAGTAGAGTATACAAGTAAGACGATGCTGTTACTATCATTTGATTCCTCCACATTAGCATTGTGATTACCAAAGTAAGATGTTGCTTATGACAGCGTCATTTTACTGATAAGCATTAGTTTTGTATGGCCAAAATTAGGATTTAATTTATAATATAATTTCTCGTGAGGAAGAAATATGCACCTAACGAAATACTGCAATGTTTTCATTTTGCTTTAACATTAGCCCTGTGAACACACTTGATGTTGATGAGAGTTAGCAATTAACCCCGTTACTTATTTCATAATTTAGCCTATTCTCTCTACTGTTGTTCAGATGCTTAATTTAAAACCACATTAATGAGTCACTCATCTACACTGGATGACACCTTATTTCCATGAACCCACACATTCTACTTTATTTGAACTCAGTCTCTGAGCTGCTGATGTAAATACTCATTATATCACTAAATGTTTGGGAATCCACAGAGATGGCTGGTGTTTAGGTACTATACCAAGAAGCTGTTGTTTCTTCGTAGACCAACATGTACTTAATAGATTGTATTAAATATATTGGAATTAGTGTGACATTTGCATCCGGGGGCATTAATAATTTAAGCATTTAAGTGGTCTACAGTGAGTCTATCTTTACACAAACATAATTTAACATTCTGAATGAAACTATTCTTCATACAAGTTAGTCGTACTTTTCATAGTTGAGAACGTCATTAGCTTTTACTTGGCTACAATGATGAATGCAGAACTTTTACTTGCTATATTCTTTTTCAATTCAATTCATCTTTATTTGTATAGCGCCAAATCATAACAAAGGTCATCTCAAGGCACTCTTTTTATTGTTGTGCAGTTTGGGCCAGTGAAGTTATGTTGGAGATAAATTACATATTGTATGTATCTGAGGCGCTGTGCCAGTCTCATCACTTTGTGTCACAGACCAGGTTTCTACTCCTGCTACCAAACTAAATTATAGATGAGGAGGATTCAGTTGCTCATCTTGTGAATGCTCAGAATAGATAAGTTAGACAAGACAGCAAACAAGCCAATGTTAATAAAATGTCTGACCTGAAGGATTAACAAGGCTGACAAAACAGAATGATTTTTAAATGGATTGTGAATAATTTCCTCCGGGTGCTCCCACCGTGCAAAGACATGCATGTTATGTTAAGTGGTGCGTCTAATTTGCCCATAGGTGTGAATGTATTTCTGTTGCTATATGTCAGCCCTGTAATAGACTGGCAGCCTGTCCAGGGTGTACCCTGCCTCTTGCCCAGTGACAGCTTGGATTGCTCCAGCAGCCTCACCACCCTTAGGAGTAAAATATATATCTTACCTGTAGCCAGATACCAATGCAGCTATAACCCCAGGCTCTACTCTTCAATACCACATGCCCCTGATCTCTAACCATCAGCCTCTCTCCCTCCCTCTGTTTTGTCTCCCCTCTTGTTTGCTGTTGCTAGGAAACCACAAAGCCAACTCCAGTTTCCTTTGCCTGCACATCAGTAATTGCTTCGGCTCTAAATATTACCCTTGTTTTTGATCATATCTGCCCTTAACTACACAGCATCCAGTAATGTTTCCAAATAAATGTAGTGGAGTAAAAAAATATTTGTAACTTTATATGGAAAGAATTGTCACTTCAATATGTGCCTGACAGTAGATCAAGTGATAAAGTAGCGGTCCATGAAGGATTAACAATCACCATGGGTGTGTTAACATAATCTATCAAAACACAATAATCAAAGCAGCTTTAACATTCACTCGTGTAGCACTGCTAAAATGTATTGTCTGTGTATGTGTACTTCTTAAAAGTAGGAATACTTGGTAACCTTCTACCCCTAACCCATCGGCAGTAGCCATTTCTGAATTTATTTTTATTTCTCGTAGAACAAGGATTTTCTAAATTTAAAATACTACAAAGTTAATGAATAATTAATAATTTCATTTAGAAAACAAATGTGGCAGACCTGATAATACAGTTTTCTGTACAAATAAGAGTAAGCCACATCCAAATTATCTTGTACCAGAAACCAGTAAAGTCTGTTTCAGTAAGACTGTTATACTATGTACATCTTAATTGGCCGCCTTGTTGAAGTAAGATCTGTAACTGAAGAAACTGTAACTGAACATTTTCTCACAATAGATATGACATCTCCCATTTCCTTAATGATACTGTCAACATGCTGAGACCATGACAGATAGTGACTGAGTGTGGTCAGATTAACTAGTTTTAGTTTAACACTGCTCAAGATCTATGAAGGGTCTCAGACTCAAGGTGTCCTAAGAGAGAGGTCACAAGCAGACTCTTTGACAGTGCAGAACCACTGTTTTATCGTGTTAGAGTGTGTGATCCATGTAATAACACTCTCCTCCCCGGGAAGTTACGTTCATTCAGCCAACAAAAAAAAAGACACCAGGACAAAGGTGGTATTGCTAGGCAAAGAATTTATAAATTAATAAAAACATTCCCTTTGTAGTGTTCTTCTGACAGTTCTTTCCCACATATTTGTATTTTTGTCCTTTTTCTGATGATTTCAAAATATAGAAAAATATTTGACAACATTCATCATTACATTATTTTAGCATGATTTCCATTTTGTCCTGCTGTTTATTTCACATACCTCTGCATGTCTGACCTTTTACTTTTTACAGTATTTACACATCACATCAGTCCACATCATCTTTTCAGCTTCAAACAGGGGGCATTAGAGCATGGTTTGCATAGATCACAGGGGAGAAATGTTCGTGAAAAGCCGTACAAAGCAAAAGTGACATCCCATGATAAGCATAACAAATCAATACATGGAAAAATCAACATCAAAACATGGCACAAAGTGTAAAGATAACATGTAAAGAAAATCAACTTGGAACAAATTCTAACCAGAAACTGGGTCCTTCAGATCAACTGTGTGGAACAGTGAGAACTATAATACCTCATAAAACACATGCAATTCAAGCAAACATGAAAATAGTGAGCATTGAAAAATGACTGCAGGAAGAGTCTAGTGGTGGCTAAAAAGGTCTTTAACACATGGCTAATTAGATCTTTAGATTAGGGCTGATCCTCAAAAACAAGAATCTTATTCTGTCCAGAATATTTAGCTGGAATAATAATTCTGGTTTATTTTCATAGATGTGACCATCAGTTCTGTCATCTCATTTGGTAAAGTTGTAGCAAACTGAGTAGGTGTAGGCGAGTACAACTGTTTTTCTGTCCTTTTATTTGGCCACTTTTACTGTTAAATATTGGCATTGGCAATTTTTGCAGGCTTATTAGAAAACTCCTTTTCGCAGCTGAAAAGCACTACATGAAACTGATTGCTTTAATCGAGACACTGGAAGATACAGGGATCTGAGAGATTGTCTTTGGTGTCCATGAATGCATCACATAAATACACATCACTGAAACAGCTTAGTTACAGTGTGACTGATTAAGTAATGAGCATTTACCAACATGCTCAGAACACGACCCATCTTTAAAAGACGTGTTTGTAAAAACAGGTTAGTTAAAAATCACAATCTTGATTGTAAAAGTAGTGAAACCTGATGACCAGTGAGACCTTCTGTCCTTTTCCTCTGTACAAAGGAGACAATCATGCTCTGTACACATGGATAAGCAGGAGACTAGGTGAACGTATGGCAGTAGATTAAAATAAAAATAATAATAAAAAAAGATCAGTGATTTATCAGTTTAATTAACAGAGCACAAACATTTGGTGTAAAACAGGTTCTTGTTGCTGTTGATCTGTGCAGGCACTGGGATGATTCACTAACTATATTCTATAAATACTCCGCACTATTGCACAAAATCTACTATGCACTATTTAATTATCATGTAATTATAATCCTGGCCTTAATTGACATGCAGAAACTCTTAACTTATGCTACTAAAAAACTGTTGGATGTTTTGAAATTCCACAGAAAAGTGACTTATAGCAGTGACAAAGTATTACATTTACACCGGGACGACCACAGCTACTGCTCTGACAAGCCGAGAAGATGAAGGGTTTCTAAAAACCATGTGGTATTCAGTTTCAAAGAGAAGAGTTTGCAGGATGCTAGGCAGTTTATCTACTGCTAACAACTGAGAGAGAAGAACAATATGTTCGTGAAAAAAAAAACATTATTTTATGAAAAATATGGTCATGGGTAAAACGATTAAAATGCAGTCATACAGGTAAAGTTTCAGTTTACAGGTTCTTAATTTGAAAAAGTTCTCTCACACTTTCTAGGGGAGTTAAAAGAAAAATACTAACAAATTAAAAGGCCGGTTATAGACCAGAAATACCAACATACAACAACTGCAAGCCTAAAAATGTTGCTTAACGTTGAGGAGTCAAACTGAAAGAATATAGCGTCTTGGCAAAAGCTTTTAACACTGTGTGGCTGCGACATTCAACCTCAAACACAACAAAATAACTTAAATGGCACTGACCCCTCCACATCCTCACATACACAGTTATACTTGGTAACTAACAATGAATGAAGAGATAGTCTCTATTACATTAACAATAATGGGTGTTTGTTTAAAAATAAAATAAAATTCATAGCAGCATGTTAGTTTCCATTAAGTTTTTTTTCTGTCTCACCAAATAGAGACATAACTTTAAAACTACAACAAAAATGGAAAAAATGAATTGGAGTTTGCTTCTTACAAGCTTATTTTTTTAAATCTCACAGCTAAACAAAGTTTTGAGATTGAGATTTTGAGAAACATCAGTAAATCTCTAACAAGAACCTTTTTCAAATGTCAGTTTAAAGTAAAAGAAAATAACGCTCACTAGAAAAACACGTTCCCTTTTCGCCTATTTCGACTCGGGTTTTTATTTTTTTAAAGACTAAATGACACACTAACAATATGAATTCTGTCTTTTTAATCCCACAGCCTTTTTTTATGGCAACGGGTCAATGGCTTATTGATGGCCTGGAGAATTGGCAACACCAAAATGAGTCAAACTTACACAGGCAGACACAACTGCTCCCAACTGTTGCTGATATGTCTAGAATATGGTGCAAAGACAAACACGTTCAAAACAAAATATTATAAAATGGCATCCATTTCCTCAGCTTTTCCAGTACACGTGTGGCGGTCGTGCTGATCAACAGGACAGAAAGTGCCGCTCTCCTTCTCTTCTGTTTTCCAGTTTTCGACCTGTTCATTGATAACTAGTCTATGCAGCAGTGCAGCCTTTAAAAGAAACACAAAATGGACACTTGAGGTGCTCCAATATCATTTCTAATGTTCTCTACTGTCCAGTTTTTGATAGAGGACAAAAAGCTCTGTGACGAAAGCAAAGATGAGCTTATCGTACAGAGGAAGCTGATTGGATCCCTTTGTATCTGATTGACTAACCTGCACTGTCAGTGTTTTCCTGCCAATCAATTTTTGGTGTTTGTCATAATTTAGTTTCACCTCTGTGCCAGCTGAAAGTGCCCCCTTCAACTAAAAAGATAAAGTGTATCAACTAGCACCAAATATGTGCACCTATTTCTTTTATCTGTGGCTTTACTGTGTCACACTATACCATGACATGGTATGTGTATATACAAGCTCAAAAATCTCAAGAGTTTATTGAGACTTTATGAGTATAGAATGCAAATATAGTACATGATATGCACAATATCATAGGTTTACAGATGAGAAAAATTATTTCAGTCCTATAGATATCCTATAATGCTTTTGGTACAAAAATGCCACCGTTTTCCTCTTTTTTTTTTCCCCTCGTTTTTATCTGTGTAATTGCAGATGACCTGCTTCAGTGACAGAAAAGTCTCAGTGCTCCAGCTTGTCCTCTGATGACGGGAGAATCATAGAACTCTTTTTGACAGTCTAAGCACAAAGAAATGGAGGCTGGGAGCTACAGTACATTTAAGGAGTCTATTCCTCTGCCTCCTGGCTGTGAGGGAAGGGCAGACTGACAGCGTGCTCTTGAGCCAGAGCAGCCAGCTCCTTGAGAAACTCGCAGAAGATAACAGCGCAATAGACCGCGTTCTTCACTCGCAGCGCCTCAGCTTGCCTCTCCAGGCTAGATGCCCCTCCACTGCCACCGCCCTTGAACAGAGCACTGTGCAGTGATTGGCCACCGTCCCGTACGTGTGCAAAAGCCAGCTGAGCGGCATGTCGTGCGCGGGTCGGGCTGTTGGTGTGACGAAGGATCAGATCTCCGAGAGACGGCTTACGGCTCTTTACTAAAAGAACAAAGTTTATTAGCGGAAACAAAAACGTGAATAAAAATTAATCTAAACTCAAGATCCAGAATGTCTGCAGCTTTCAAAGATGATTAGTGAAAAAAGGCTTTGCATACTGCATAATGTTTAAATTTACAGGTTCTTAACTTCAAGAAGTAAATAGATGTACTCACCTAGAGAATCAGAGCGCCGTAAGGTGGGAACAGCAGCAGGTGATTCAGTCCAGTCCACTTTGCCTCGGGCCACCAGATACTGCTGGGCTTTCTTCAGCATGGCAGGGAAGTCCTCGTGGGAGGCTGCAAATGCCTCAATGCGGTTCTTCACAGAACCTAGAACCTGAGGAGAGAACAGAATTTGAGTTTTGATTGATTATCAATGATAGTCTTGGTTTAGCTAAATACTGGGTAAGTCAATTTCACCTTTTAGGACTCGAAGAAGATAATACAGCCTGCGGTGCATTACTCTCCATGATTAAAGTGTGTGTGTGTGTGTGTGTGTGTGTGTGTGTGTGTGTGTGTGTGTGTGTGTGTGTGTGTGTGTGTGTGT
>JAUYWH010000013.1:5290456-5320226 GCA_034779795.1 Ctenopoma multispine
AATTTGGGGTTCAGTATCTTGCCCAAGGACACTTCGACATATGACAGGAGGAGCCGGGAATCGAACCACCGATCACAGGATTGGCAGGTGACTGCTCTACCTCCTGAGCCACAGCCGCCCCCCAATATTAGCTGAAAAGAGAGCATGGAGGGAAATCCCTACACCTTTATGTTACAGATGTTGCGGCATGAAGTGTACCTGGATCAGTGACTTGACACTGGGCTGGAAGACCATGTTGGTGTTGAGCAGGAAGGAGCGTAGGAGAGGCTGAGGATAGCAGGCTAGCTGGGCAACAATGCCTGTGAGCAGGATGTTGACGTACAGCGAGTTTTGGAGCATGTTCTCCAGCTTGGCAAAAAGAACCACAATGAACGGACCTACACAGAGAAAGATTACTGGATCACCGAATGGGAAGATGCAACAATTTAAGATGAAATGCATGTGGGATGAAATCAGAGGCATCTTTGACAGCTTTTTTTAAACAGCCGAGATGCACGGAGGCTGTCGTACTGTAAAAAATAGGCAGCAGGGTTGCTTAAGATGTTAAATGTGAATGGTTTAATTTGCCACCATTAAAAAAATTTTTGTGTGGCAGAAGACATAATTTTTGAGGTGAATTGATTTAAAGTGTAATGCTGCAAATGTATCCAATTTCAAAAAGATAGACACTTTTACAAATAGTAAAATACAACCAGTTAATGATGGCCTCAATCTACACAAGAAGCTATACATTAAAACAAGAAGTAAAACCATCACACTTTAAATGGCATCATTCCACAAGTAAAAAATACACAAAGCAAACATACAACCGAACAACATCAACAATTTAAATTCCAAGCTCACCTGTGTACGGCTGAGAGGCAGGCTGATTGAGTGGTCTGGCAGGACTACAGAGGTCTCCCTTGGCATCGCCTGTCAGCTTTGCCTCCACAGCCGAGGACAGCTGTTGTTCCTCCTCTTGCCGCTCGGAAGTCACGGACTCTGTGGCAGGTTCCTCCAGCTGGCAGGCCACTCTGCTGCGCTCCTTCACCCGGTCCTCCAGCTCCCTCAGTTCCTGCGTGAAGGCTTCGATACTGATGCCCTGACCGTTGGAGTCTCCAGGGAGCTGCGGGTCCCCTGGCGCCTGCTCCAGCAGCTCCTCTATGAGACTCTCTACAGACTGCTGCATCTGGTTGTCTTCTGCAAGATGTGCACTGTGTAGGTTTGAGGTGTCACTGGTCAGCAGTTTGACATCGGACGTTGCCTGGGTGAGGGAGCTCTGGGAGTGAATTTGTTTCGGGCAAAGAGAGTTTGCATCATTGATGTCACTGCTGCTAAAAATGGACTGTGGGAGAATGGTACAGCTTTGGGAGGGGCAGGTGAGAAGGGATCCATTTTGATTGGCATTTTCATCTAAATACTGCTTCTCCCCTAAATCTCTCTTCACTTTCTTTACCTCCAGTCCTCTATCACGACTGTCTGAGCAACCGTCACTCTGTCCCATCGTTCCATTATACATCGCTTGGTAGCTGACGGTGATGGCAGAGGAGGGAATGTGAGGAGCTGGGGACGAGACAGAGTGGGATGCTGATAACGGGGTGGCTGAGGACAAGGTGGACGGGATGAGAGGAGGCACAGGTTTTGGCAGGAGCTCCTCTCTTTGAAGACTACGTTTCTTGGAGCGAGGTGTGAGGCTGATGCAGTTGTTTTTGCCGATTGTTACGTCCCACTCCCCGCTGTCCCGCTCTGAGCTGCTCCACTCAGACCGTGCTGCAGCCACAATGGCTTCCCTCTGCTGCCCTGGAGGGGTGTTATTATTTCCTCCCTGCTGTAATGAGAAGTGCTCAGGGAACATAGCTATGGAGGGGTTGGAGGTAGGTGGAGGTGGGGGTGGAGAGGCTGTGTTTGGGGAGGGGTTTTCTCCGTCATAGGGTGCTGACCAGTCCCGGCAGGCCCAGGAACAGTGCTCAATGTCCCGCCGGGCATCTCTGAGGTACTCAAGATAACCCGAGTTCCAGTCCAGAAACTCTGTGTGTGTCTGCTGCTGGTGCATTGGGCTGTCAGGAGAGAGGGAGTGAGAGCTGGAAGGCCCTGGCTGCAGTGGTTCCGTGCTGGTAGGGGTGGATGGACTCCCTCCACTTGATCCTCCTCCACTGCTCTGTTGGCGAATGAAGAAAGCTAAGCGGGACGGGGTGCTGGGTCTGGGTGGAGCTGGAGATTCTGTGCTGGGACTGTTCAATACTGAAGCATAATGAAACACATATGAAAACAGGGGTTACCATTAAAATACCATTAGTAAGTTAATATCTTATAAAAGTCTACTGTTTTTACTATTCTAAAAAACATACACATGACAAAAACCATTTGAGCCTAGTCCCTGCTGCTGGAACAGTGTAAAATGTAGAATCACAATACACAAAGACACAGTTGCTAATCTGCCGCAAATGCTCCTCACTCTCTGACTGGAAGAGCTACAACAAACTGTATCTTCAGTTGTTGTGATGCATGTATGAATAAATGCAGTAATAACCCTGACACCTACAAGGCTCTGTATGCAAGTTTACTGGTTTCTATCTATGAGTAATGGTCCTCCCTGTCAACGAAATGTCATCAAAGAGATAACGGAAGAGGCTGCACCATTACTGTTCAACTGCAAACTAGAATTCCACATAGATGAAACAAACATGTAACTATAGTTGTTCACTTCAGGCCACTACACTTTGCACTGTGAATTGTTTCTCTTCCACGGGTGTTCACCTTTGCCCCAGAATGCACCGTCCTCTTCCCGCTCAGCAGAGGGCACCGAACTCATCCGGCAGCACTCTGGGATCAGCGACAGGAACTTATCTGCCGACTTTCCATAAATGTCAGTCTCTTTGATGGCACGACGTTGACTCAGCATTACATGGGTACAGGGCAGTAGATACCTGGGAGCAAACCCAAAAAACATTTTATATGGATTTACACAGTTAATTGTTATTCAGACTTCAAGACATAAGTTATGATTTAGAAACCTTGGCAGACTGTTTGTGTTGTGGTGAAAACAGTCATTTTAACACCACATTGCCTTTGGCAATGTTGGCTAATCTTACAGTATCTTGCCATGACATGACACCTGATCACACATCAGAGTTACAAACTTTAGTTACCCATGATTCAAAGTAAAATACCAAGAGAAACTCACACACAGCTTTTCTATTCTAGACCTGTAGACAAAATTACAAACCTCATGTGCCTATTCAAATAGCGAAACTTGAGAAAATATGCTGAGTTGTGCAGATATACCTGAGAACAAGCTGCAGCATGATGTCTTCACAGTGCAGAGAGAGAAGAGTTCTGAAGAGGCTCAACGATACCATGCAGAGCTACAACACACATGTATTAGAAAAAACAATTAGAAAGGGCTCAGAGCCGCCTCCTTCAAAAGGAGAAACTATGCAACATGACTCAATCACGTCTTTTCGTTAAACACCAAGTTTTGCCTCAGAGTTCAGAATTTATTTATTCAAAAGGTATAAGCATGTTACTACAAACAATGTTACAAGTCAGTCAATAGATGTTTCAGACCATGTTTGTTCTGAAAAACGAAATACTTCTGTGTTCTGCTGGAGTCACATTTAATCAATGTTTGCTCTTAGCCCACTCACCACCCACACTACCGGGTTCGTATGAGAGCCTCGAGGCTCCATCACTCACTCACACACACTTATATATACAAACCCTTGAATTGCTGCTGATGCGTGTGAGCAGTGTGTCCAGGATGGTATCATTGTCGTGGTGATGCAGCAGGATGAAGCGCAGGAAGGTTTTGAGGAGGGAAGTCTCTGTCACACTGCGCAGGAAAAGGTCCAGGTAGGCGGTGCTGGCGATCATCTCATCCACCGACGACTACAAACACACAGAATTTGTTTCAAAACTGCAAAAAAGGGCAATTTGACAACTGTCCTATGAATAATTTGAAGTCTAAGACTAAAAAAACAGGCAATGAGACAATTTTTTGAACGTTGTGAAATGACTGCTTTGACTCTGACTCATCTGTTGAAAAAAGTCTCCCGTTAATTCATTTTAACCACAAAACAAAAAATGTCTTACAGTAAACTTTCATTTTCATCTAGTACACAACTTGTAGTAATCCTCATTGTGTTTTGCTTAAAGGGTCAGCAGTGTTTCCGCCCCGCTCCAATCTAAAAATTAATTCCAACCTTATGCAGGGCAGGGCCCATGACAGGTACAAGGAAGCCATTGTGGAGGTAGTCTAGGAGCTGGGAGCGGACCAGGGGATGAGCGACCTGCACCACTGCATTGCAGAACTCCAGCGAGTTCATGAACAGCACAAGTGACGACACGCCTATCCAGTCCTCCCGCCGCAGGGCGTGCCAGTCGTCTCCTCGAACCTCAATCTTTCTGGGCAGAGAGGAGTAGAGCGCACTGAGACCTGTGGCCAACACCTGAGTTCAGACAAAAACACTTCAGTTAGGCTGCTGAGAACCACACAATAAACTGAAACATACTGTTGCAAAATGCTGTGAATGCATTAATGAAGAAGAACAAAAATGTATTTTACAGTGCTGTGAAAACATATTTGCCCCATGGATAATATGTTTTTGTTCATATTTGTGACACTTCAATTATTCAGATGTTTTAACAACAGCTTTATGAAAATTTATTTTTACATTGTTGCTTGCAGGAACAGCGAAAATATATGCATGGGGAAACTTGGACCCATCATACAACTAAGAAAATGTTAGAGATTGCACAGCAAGCAGCGAGATGCCAACTCCACCGGTCCTTCTAACCAGTAAGTAAGTAGGTCAGACTGAAGCTGCTGGAAGTAGGACGAGCAGAAAATAGCCAAGCTAGCTCTTTAACACCACAGTGAACAGGCAAAATAACATTTACGTACTAGTAATAGTGACAGTATTAAACTGTGATATGCAAACATACGTGCATATACAATTTAAAGCTAAAGGTAACTCAGTTGCTTTCATTTGCGACCTGGTTTTCACAGCCAAGACTGGATAAAGAAGCATGGCTCTGATGAACAAATGTAGACATCACACTGAGTCACAATCAGATGAAATCCACTGTGGCAAATAAACCTTATTTAGTAAAAGCACTTTTAAAGCACAATCAGTAAAACGCAGCTCTTTATTTACACCTAGTGGGAACTGTAGGACACTACAACACAGCTCACAGGTCTCCCCTTTCTTTTTAATCTTTCACAGCCTAAGCTGAAAAAAAAGGAAACAAAAATTTTGCCACTTTGTCTAAACAGAGAACTCTACCTCCAAAATAAATGGAAGTTAAATTTTGAATTCACATTTTAGATGAACACAGTTAATGTAAATAATCCATTTTACTCCTATCGTTTTAGGTGACTAGTTGGAACTTCCATCTCGAGGTTAGGTTTCAGTTAAATATGGTGATTAGTCTGACTGGTAGTTTAAAAAATATATAGATGTGTAAAGATAAATCAATTTACACATTCATTTTAAACATTGTACACATGTGCTATTGGCTATGGTGATTTATTTTAGATGCTTGCAGGAAGATTTTTTAAGTTGAGACAGAGCTGTTCAGATGCAATAGTGTGTCCGTGCATCGCCGTCTTCTTCCCCTTCCATTATCACACAGCATCACTGATGCATCAGAATTAGACAGCACATCTGCCCCACACTATAATCTGTCCTCAAATAGCAAATGATTAGATAGGTAGTTCATATCCGTATGTAAGCCTTTATATCATTCCGATGACTTTTTTTGTGTACGCATCCACAGTCACAGCTAACATTGCTTAAGATAAAGCAAGTTATTGACAGAAGAAGTTGAAAGGTGAGCGTATCATGACTATAAAGGTCTCATCAAGCAAAGATGTGTCTGTATGTGTACACGAATTAACAGTCAAATGACTTTGGTGCACCTACAGGTCCGTGACCCACTTAACATCTAAAATACAACACATCATTGTCCATGTCAATGTGGTTTTCATGAACACCATCACTCACTGGGCAGAAGTAGGAGTTCTCAGCTATGTAGCGGGCCACAGCCTCGTTGCTAGCCGAGGCCGCCATGACCAGTAGCAGCGCGTCTCTGGCCTGTTGCCCGATGGCTCCGTCCCGGTGAATAAATGGCACGAGTAGGGAGAAGATCAGCAGATTGGTGGACCCCTGCTGGGCTGGTGCTGCCCGGAACAACATCTCTAGCACGACCGGCTGCCGGGCCACCGACACGCAGACCTGATGTGGATATAAAGTTGTGTAAAAAGCAGTACAATTAAAGTGGAAAATAGCAACGAAAAAGTAATGAAATATGTCCTGAATTATGGTGAGGATGGTTTGAGTTACAGATCTGTCCACTGCAGTTCTGTTTGCAGGTGTCAATAATCATTAAATTTGCAAACTGCAGATCAGAGGCCAACAACATACAAATGTCTAGTACATATTAGAAGAGACTGTAGATTCTGTGTACCTGATTGAGCAGCAGTACCAGGCTGTTCTCCAGGACTGAAGGACAACCAAGATCTGGGTCAGCGCAAGCTCCCAGCAGCCTCAGCAGGGGGTGGAGGACAGCTGTGTGCTGCAGCAGAGGCTGCTGGGACTGGCCGATGAGCATCTCAAACAGTTTGAGCAACGCCCCCTGACTGTCTGGGTCCAGGCCACGGCGGAGGTGCCACTGAACCAGGCGTTCAAGAATATTCTCAGTGATGACCAGCTCCAGTATGGGGCCTATGGGTGGCACACTGGCACTGCCCTCTGGGCATTCAGCGGGCCGCTCCTCTGCCAGAAGACATAACATCTGGTCGGTGTGGTTCCTCACTGCTGTCAGGTCATCGCTGGAGGATGAAGGTTCGTGCTGCTCCAACACCCAAGAGACCTGAGTAAACAAACAGTGTTTTAGTGTAATATTTTACACTTATCACTTCTGTCTTTACAAGAAAAAAAGCAGGACCTCCAGATTAGACTGGTTAAGTTTGTTAGACTGGTCGTTGCATTATTTTTGTTTTATTTGTTTTTCACCTAAGATACTGACTGTAAAATTAACAATGGCTGGATTTCATGCGAAGTTTTGTTTCTAAAATCCTGCTGCTTACTGACGCAGAAGTGTCCAGAATCAATATGTAGACAATGAGTAATATGGACTAGTGAAGGAGTGAACAGGAGAGTGATCTGGGACACAGCCACAGCAAACATGGACACTACAATAGCACAGCCTCCAGTACTGTTCATTAATTATTAACACTTTTTGCTACTATGAAAAGTCAATTGTTTGCAGGGTCATTGATTGATTAGATCTTTTTTGTCCCTTTTGACATGTTGAAAAAAATAATAATGTCTTTGCAACTAACAAAATAAACAATAACAAGAGTAATTAGTGGCACTGCAACACATTTTAGATAGAATGTGCTGCATAATAGTGGTGTAAAAAAATGAACAAATAGAGAAGCAGGGTGTCACAACATTTATCAGGAGGTCTACCAGTCGGCATCTATAACAAAGATGAATTGGCAGATTTGCAAGCAGCTAGTGCTGATAAGAGATGTGCTTCTTTGTGTTGCAGAAGCTTCAAGTGTGTGGTAAACGAGCTGAGCGCCGGAGTCCAGTGAAACATGAAATTTTGCTAGGAACCCATTTGGTAAGTGTTGCACAACACATGCCTGTATTTATGCACACATGGCTTCCTCTCATAACCACTTGCTATCTATTTCCTTACATTAGATATAACAAGTCCCGAACACAGACACCTCTTATTAAAAACAAACAGAGGATTGACATTCAAAATACTGTCTGGGCGCTCTGGTTTTACTCCACCCTGAATACATGTCTGTTAGGTACTTACTTACTTACTGTAACCTATTAAGTCTGTGCACTTGTTCTACAACAAAATTCCTCTTGAATAATTACCAGACATCAATGCAGACGAGTCTGGTCTCGAAAGAGCCCATTTGCAAAGTTTAGACTCACTGAGCCTCCACAACAAACCAATAAAAACCACTAAGATATCTTTTATTGCCTCAGAGAAAATTCAACTGTTGGGCAGTGACAAGGCTCTGTGACCTATAAAACCTTGTGACTGGACACGAGCCAGTCACACTGTTAAAGTAGACTGACTGACTACATTTATCGTCAGCAATGGCACTGCCAGATAAATGTGTGGACATCCACACTTTGATGCCTGAACATATAATCATTCACTAAAAGAAGGACAGAGGCTTCAAATTCTAACCACTTACTGTATAAGAGAAAGTACCTTGAGCTCTGGGAAATTAATTCTGACATTATCTGACAAGATAAAACTACTGATTTTGCAGCCCTAAACAGTTAAGAATTATTGAATTATTAAAAGGTATGCTTGGTGATTATTTTTAGTTTTTGTAACTGTATGGATGTAGTGTACAACCAACGCCTTTTGTCTTTTTTTAAGGCAAACTGCAGCAATCATCTTTTGCAGCTCCATGAGCCGTGTGTCACAGCTACTGCTGCTACTTCATCTACTGATATGATAATCCAAACCACTGAAGTTGAAAGGCGACACCATGTTCTTCTGTCTGCATACATAGTTCCAGTAAGTATTTTCAATTAAGTGGTTGGAATAATATAGTTCAGCTGCACACTTGTTTCAAGATGTTTTCTTATAGCCTGTGTTTCGGCTCTTTACACGTTATGGTTAAAGCAGAGATGCTGCGTCTCCACATCTCAAATATGAAGCTGGTGAGTAAACCCTAAACGGTCTTAACTACGTCCAGGTTGAGAAGTTGTTACCATGGCATGCTATACTCACTGTGGGAGACATATTGATGAACACTAAAGCATAAAGTTGTTTTTTAGCTAGCTTTAGAGATTTGAGGCTTCTGTTAAAGACAAAACGTGTCTTTAAGAGAAGCAGCTGCTCACTAACTCAGGCCGTCATCCGAGTGTCATTCAGCTGAGAGCACTGCTAAATCAGTAACATTATCCGGATGTAACATTAAAGAACTGTGCTCTGATTAGACATGCTTCTAACAAACACAACATTAATCTGATCTCGTGTTCCTAGATGAACCCTGAAAGTTGTTTATTGTGTTGAATACTTTGTCTGGACAGTTGTTGAACAGCAAAAGACAGAAGTGGATACTCTAGTTACTGATTCTTGCAGCAAACACAGATCACATTAATGGCCGCTGGATTTTATTAATTGTTAATGTAGGAGCCATGGATGAATTCGAACTAAGTTACAAGATATTTGGAATTATTCAAATTCAAATTATTCATTATTATTATTATGTTTATTTCATCATTACACTTTGTAACTATGTTGATTGGTCACATAAGTATAGGCGGAAGTAATTATGATTTATGTTGTCGATGCACCTGCTCACCTGCACTTTGAATCCAGTAGGAGAGAGGGTGAGTGGCTGTATTTCTTTTTTGATTGTTTTATTCCCTTAAGTTCCCCACTGCTTAGTTTGCTCATTATCCCCTTTATTTTTTCATATGTTACAAGTGGATCTTTTGCTCAAAACATTCTTTGGATTTCAGTCTTTTTTGTTCAGCGTGTCTGATAAACAAGGACCTACCTCAGCCTCTCAGCAACTCTTAGTTTGTTTCTTGATGTAGTTATAGTTAATCATTAACCGGTTATTGATTGTAAACATCACAAACTGTTGATTCAAAAAATTGCTTTACATTTATATTCTTTCTATAATGACATTGTCACAGTAAAACATGCATGTTCCAACTCACCTGTCTCCAGTGGTTTTCAAACACCATGAGACAGGTCTCCGGGTCAGCGGTGCAGGGGCTGGAAGGGGCGGCGCTTCGACCAGACCGACTCCCGGAACCTGGCGGTTTCAACCTGCTCAGCCAGCTCATACTGGACCCAGTGGCAGGAGGGTCAGAAGTCACAAGAACGAGAGAGAAGGAGTATAGAAACAACAGAAGGCAGAAAGTAAGAAGAAAAGGAAAAGATGATGTGAAAAGGAGGAGAGGAGAGGAGAGGAGAGGTGAGGAGAGGAGAGGGAGGATAAAGAGGAGGGAAAGTGTATCCGGACAGAGATGGAGGTGAAGGAGGTCAGCTGAAAGGGATGGTACTGCCAGTGAGTAGACGTCCAGAAAAGGCCCACTGCTGCCTTAGAAACTGAGTGACCCTGTCCTCCCTGTAGACCCTGTCCTCCCTGTAGACCCTGTCATCCAGTCTGAAGCCAACACCACTCCATAGCCAGTCAGGGCGGGCACTCTGCACTGAAACAAACACAAAAAACCCAACATAGAATCAACACATACAACTAAATCATCAATACTTTACAACCTTTCAAAGCTCTGAATATGTTTGCATAGTTGTGTTTTTCCTAGTGTATATCATTTAAACATACTACTGTTCTTCCCCTGGTTTGATAACTGAAAATGTATTAGAATACTTCTTCTATTGAGGGTGGTCGCTGCGTATGATAAGCCTACAGTGGTTTCAAATACACTTCACACACAGGGCGGCTGTGGTTCAGCAGGTAGAGAGGATTAAAGTGTTCTTGAAGAAAACACCAACCACTCCCAATGACTAAGCAATGATGAAAAAACTGTAAAGCACTTTGAATGCAAACTATGTAGTCAATTTACAACACGGACGGGCAATGATTTTTGAAAAATGTTCTCCTTTTACCAGTGCCTGGAAATAATGCAATAGGGAGGCTGATGTATAATTTTCCTACAGCCCCAAATGCAAATGGTCACAGCACGACTAGATAAACTATTTGAAGATAATGCATGTGCATAATGCATGCATGTCTTAGAGGCTCATCAGGTAGATGAGGATAATGTCAGCATTAACAGTAAACAATAAAATATCCTTCCACAATAAGTACACATTCATAAATAAAATAACCACACGTAACGTAATGTAAGTTTCATCTAATACAACACAGCACGTTAAATATTTGAAAAATCATTCATCACACTGATGCAAATAGAAGAAGTACAGTATTTCCAGTAATCGCTTTTTCATTTCTAAGATGGCATGACGTGGTTTCACACAGTCATACATCAAAGTGATGGCTACATCAGTGTAAACTGTTCAGCATGCATTGTCCTGCCACCCAACCCAGCAAAGTGAGGAGTGGATTATGCCGCAGGAGTGGTTTTGATGTGTTTATTATGCTTTTAGAATTACACTGAATCACAGCTGCTCCTCCATAAAGCACCCATTTATTGAGAAATAAATTATTTGTACTGAAGAGCTTATGTGTTTTTTAGGTTTTCCTAAACAAACATAAGTCATCCTCTTGCATGATGTTGTTTCCAGGGAAACCATTTAATCCACCTACAGCCAGTCCACCTCCTGCTTAACATAGAAGTTACTGTCCATTACCTTTTTTAGCTTCTTTAAAAGACCATTACAAGCCTAGAAAAATATGAGATACCCAAAGTCTAATTGTACGTTCACTGTAACCCTCTGTTGATAATAAATGTGGTCGATTAATAGTAATATTAACGCAATGGAGCTTGAGCCACTGGTTATTATCATTATTATTAAAATCCCTGCCATGATTCACTGTGTGTTTACTAATGGTCATTTCTTAAATGTTGGGGTAAGGAACTCAGAAAATATGCTGTTTAAGTTGATGAACAAATTCACATCTTCACAGCTCTAAAATGGTATGCCATTAGTAATTTATTTTGCGGCTTATTTGGAAATGACTGAACAGATGGATCAACAGTGGAGGAGTGGATTATGCTGCAAGAGTGTTTTTTTATGCTTTTAGTTTTGCGCTAAATCACAGCTGCTGTCCTTCATAAAGAAGTAAGCTGCAAAGTTTTCAAAAACACATTTCAAGCCAACAGGGACATTTGACACTTTAAAAGTGGCGTATTCCTTTAAGAGAAACCAGCATATCACGGTCATATTTCTGTTGAAAAACTCTGTTTCACTGTTATGCATTTAGTTCAAAGTAAACATGAAAAGTACTTCCTAATTGAGCCTGAAATCTATTTCTGAGAAAATGTCTGGTTTTATCTCCTGAGAGATTGAATAAAAGCATGTGGGTCAGTCGCTCTTACAAGATCTGATGACTTCTTGCTCAACATTGTCAATTCTACAACACTGTGTGCTTTTCTTCATTGAAAGAAACAGATAAAATGTCATATCCACACTTTTGTGATTCACAAGTTGTCAGCAGCTGAGTCAAAGCTAACGCTGTTGCTCAAAAAATTCACTCTTTTCTCAGAAATATGTGAATGAAAGTCGACATGGAGGCAGAAAGAAAGTCAACTCACAACGACTTTAAACAGAGATAATTACAGTAAAATGCTCACTGAAAATACATGATATAACATGTCGGTGAATATGAAATCTGAGTCACTGAGGTGCCATGACTCAAATTCCAGATTCAGCGTATGATTAACCATAAATGTAATTACCTTAAGTATACATCAGTCAGTCTGCTTCAGTATTTCAAACCTTCAGATACTCACATTTAGAACTCTGCTAATGTGGGGTATACTGCATACAGAAATTCAAAATGCTTTTTATTTTCAGGTCACATACTGAGCATCGTAAAAACACCCATAATTAGTTCAAAGATCAACTAAAGATTCCATTAAAGGGTGGCTGCCTACATAAAGTCAAGAGAGTCTGTCAAAGATTAGTGATCCTATACGCCACAGAGCAGCTTGTCTTGACTGTTATGATCTCAGACCACAAAGTCTAAAGGTTGAAAATACTCTCTCAGAACTTCAGACAGACAGAGTGGAGAAAAGCATTCTGCAATGAACAAACTGACAGACACGCCTATTTCTGTAGGAATTGTCCAGGTGTACACAGGTGTAAAGAAACTGACCTTTACATTCCTCACTTTTCTACTTCTGTCATTATCTGCTTTCATACAGGACAACACGGATAACAGATTTTTGCACTGACAGAGGCAGCGACTATTCACAGCAGCAAACACAGCTGTTTGACGGAGCTGATACATATATTTTATAATCACAATTTGCTCACAAGCAGTTGTCAAAGCAGGTGTAAATACTTTATTTCCTGTAGACTGAGCCCTTGCTGTGTAACCACAACCCCTCACTATGACAACCAGCATCTCAACCCATCTTCAAAGGTAAATGCTACTTTTCAAAAATACGTACAACTTTTAATGTGGTGAACAACACGTTATTCAAGCATGCTGTGAGAGAGTAGCTGTCTATGTTCAAGTGCACTACAAAACATGATATAACAGACATCTGATACAATTTCTGAATTTCAGAAATTCTACTGGTGCCCCCATCTTTTTCCACACCTTACACGTTTTACAGAAATGTCTTCTTTAAACGTGGTCCATAAAATACTGAAAAAGACCAATTACTAGTGACCAAGATGACATATTGAAATTTCTTGTTTTGTCAGAAAAGCTGTCCAAAAGCCAGAGGTATTCAATATTTCATTATAGCAACTAATAAACCAGCGGATGTTCATACATGGCATTATAAAAACTATTTTTTTAGCATGTCTGCTCATAAAATAACTGGAGTTATGGAAATGGTTTTTATTCAAAAGCGTATACTTGAGTTTAGAAACAATGTTGACTAAGGCTGTGAAATGTGGACACAGAGCTAAACAAGCATTAAACTATAAACATCATGATTTGAACAAGGAAATATGTGATCAAAGAATAAAGAACATGACCAAGTGTGTGTTGCTTTCCGTACTTGAAAGGTTTGAATAGTCCCCACAAACTATTGCTGTTCAACAACTTTTTTATTCTGAATACACGTCTTACCCACTTACCCACTCTTAAGCACTTGTGAATTAACATGTCTATCATGAAACAAAAAATGAAAGCATAAATCAGCATCAGCCATTTGTGGGTTTTAAATAAAAACTGACTTACTCAACTTTTAGGTGTAGCCCTTTGCAGACTACACATTACTGAAGACTTAACTTCTTTTTTTTTTTTGCATGCCTTGTGTCTGAATCTTAGGAAAACAATAATCACATATTGAAAGCAGGAAACCAAAGTTCACATGCACAATCACACATCCACTCACTGCAGTGTTTTGGGTCCTGTGTCCCCTGTCCCCCCCGTTAACGCATCATTTAGGTTAACAGTACACTTTTTGGTTTATTAAGGGTATCTTGGTAGCACGTTGGTTTTGTGATCTGATGTTGTAGTGATCATCCTGAAACAGATCTCATGTTATCCAGGCGAAGCGGCTTAACGTTAGGTTGGAGTCCGCCGGAAAACAATAATCAATGCATTTCAATAGCGAGATGATGTAGCAAGCTAGTTGATATTGCAAAAAAATAATTAGCCGACTTGGAAATGACACATAGCTAAATAACTAATTTTTGTAGACTAGAGAGCTGGTGCTGTTTAGTGTGTGATAATCCCAACTTACTCACCTTGGATGTTTGTATTTGTCTCAACTGTTGTTGCGAGGTGCTGATTTTCACGGATGCCTGCTAGCTGGTTGCTAGTAAGTTAGCGCTGGTATGTTGCTAACGATTAGCTGCTAATGAATTCCACAATGTCAGAGCTGCGAACGGCTGAACAGAACCAAAACAACCCGGAGACAACTGGGGAGCTAGACCACACGGAGCCGGTCGAAGCTAACAAATTAACCACTCCTTCATCTGGGCTGCTGTGCATCCTGTTAGCGACAGATAAACATCCCATTTGATGATTTCTCAAACACTCTTCCCTTTCCCGCAGCCATCTTACTTTAGCTCCTCCCACTCGATCTCTGTGACTCACACCCACGGTAAAAGCTGCTGTACGAGGGGTTAAAAGTGCCAAAAATAAAGACAGCAAACACCCCGACACAGGTGCATGTTAATGCTGGCAGGTTTGCCCTGCATACTAATTCTGACATGCTTTCCATTTTGACCATTAGTACCATGGTATATTGATGACAAATACCAGCCAATTCACATTCTCCTATAGTTTAATAAAATATCAATACATTGCTGTCAAATTAATTAATTAAGTCTTTTCCATCATAACTGTTAATTGTCTCAATAATTGCACTATTTTCATCACTGACACATCTTCACGTTTAACTTTTAGCCATCAATAGAGTCATTACTTATGTCCTTCTGTCTGTACTGCAGATGTACCAAGGCAAAAGCAATTTCCTTCTGGGATTAATTTCTTTGAATCTTAAACGATGATTATCGGAATTATTTAATTTAAACATTTAAATAAGATTTAGCAATTTATAGTGATCATATAAACAGCATTAAACAATCCCAACCTAATTTTTTTCTTTTGACAATATATGTGTTACCTCAAATATTTGATATTGTATTGGAGGCCAGTGCTAAAGATGTGTTTATACCAATTAAGAGCAACACTAAACCATTCATTTCCCCCTGTCTCTTATCTTTATAAACCTTGTCACAATCCTGTGTGCAATCCATTAGTTTGTCTGTTAAATATTAAATTTGGACATTGTATTATATATTAGTTTTAGTCAGCGTCATAGTCACAAACACACCTAGAGATAGAGCTCCAAATTTCTCCATTAGTCTAATCCAACAAAAGCTTATTTATGAAAAAATAATGACATTGACAAAATACTCTTTTTGTTGAAAGACTTGTTGATGAAACAAGCTTACACTGTTATGTTTTGGAAAAAAGTCCACTCTTTTCATCTTATTTTTTTATTTGTGCTGTTTGATTTTTATGGTTTCTGCAGTTCAGAACAAAACAGTATTATTAATCTAAATTCATTATGTCAGCTAAATATAATTATATAAAAAAACATACAAATTATTCAGCACTCTAAAAGTCCTAACTCAATTCCATCCTAAACTTACTTTTTCTGACATTTGAACTGTATCAGTTTGCTTAGCTGTAATGGAAATAAACAGGCCTATGTTGCCATGAGCTCAGCAGCTGTTGTGATCTCATCCACAAGACTCATTCTTGCCATTGTGACATAATAATACAGTTGGTGAGTCTTGTTTTGTCTTTTAGGGGTTTGTTTTCCATTGAATGCTGTTTACATGTAAATACCATCAAATAAAAGATCAAATTTAGAATTTTTACTTGATATTAATCTTTGCAACTTTAACCTAATATCTTCACTGAACAACAATAACAAATGAACTGGCTTTACCACCTCAATGCTTTTGGAGGGGACTATATATTTATGTTTGTACATGTTTGCACATGTTTATTGATATTTAGTGACACATTATCAATTGTTTAGGCTCTCTACTCCAGTCACTGCAACCTCTGGGATGTGCAGAGGAGAACTGCTTAGGTTGTCTAAGGGAAGGGATGATTCCCAGAAGACATATGACATCTGTTGTGGTTTCCTTCCATAGAGACCAGCATCACCAGGTGTACCAGGAGTGCTTAGGTAAAGCAGATCTGGTTTGTTGTTAGGTGAACCACACAGTGCTACTTGATGCAGGTCATCAAGCTAGTTTGAATATTTCTAAGGAAGGGCAATGCTCATGCAGGAGGGAACAAAAGCAAAGGTTATTTTATCTAGAAAAATGTGTTAATCTAAGCCTGAATTTTGGAGAATGAATAAAACAGGTGACTTTAGTATTAGCGGAAACCAATGGCAGAGACTGCTCAAATGGCATCAGGGACAGAAAGTTAATGAAGGAGGACAAGATGGAGTCAAGGATCAAGAGAAGCCTCGCAAAATTCTGCACTGGAAGCTAAAAGTTAAGTGAGTAATTAATGGCATTGTTGCAAAAAAAAAAAGCACATATTTTGATCAGAATCAGTCATGCATTACACTGGATCATAGCAGTAACTTCAATAGTAAATGTATTTAATAAATTGCATTATTTCTGTATTGCTGAAGACCTGACAAAATCTCCTGCATTAGAATAAAACTACAGGTATTAAAGTTCTTAAGCCTGTTAGATAGAAAATAAAGACAAAATTAAATAAGGCTATTTAACAGTAGCACCATGTTGTAATTATTCTTACAAACACAAAATTTTACAAATGTACATTATTATTATTATTTTAGATATAAAAAGTGTTGTAATTTTTGGTCATAATGTGATAACTGATTCATTAAACATAAATTAATATATTTTTCATTTGATTGATTACATAATAAATCTTTTCTCAATAATCTCCCCATCAATCCATCATGATTTTTTTCCAGCTGGAAAGAGTGGGTGGTCGATCCAGCAGAACAGTTTTATTATGTCTGGCTACAGGTCATGATCTTTCCCGTTGTCTACAACTTGGTGATTATTATTTTGAGGTACAACAATGTAAAATATCAAATAAAACATCTTATAACTAAGCATGTCATCTGTAATCATTTGGCATCTCTTGAAATACAATCTTATTGGTTTTGTTTTCTCAGGACATGCTTCACTACAATAGCTCTAAGCTACCTGCCTATATGGCTTACACTGGACTATCTGTCAGACCTCATGTATGTGCTTGACATGGTCATCACTGTTCACACAGGTAAATGTTTCTCTTATGTACATTTGATACTCCCTAAAATGTTTTGCCAAATCCAAGCATAAGCCTTAATGATATAAATGTAAGTCGCTTTGGATAAAAGCGTCTGCCAAGTAAAGTAAAGTACAGTACAGTAAAGTAAGTGTACTCTGTTGATCTTCCCTCTCCAGGTTACTTGGATCAGGGCATCCTGATAAAGGACCTTAGTCAGCTGAGGATACGCTACTTGAGCTCTAAACATTTTTTAAGGGACCTAACTTCCTTGTTGCCCACTGACTTCCTCTACTTTGTTATTGGCATCCAAACTCCGTTGGTGAGGGTCAACCGTTTTCTGCGTTTGCCACGTCTCAATGAGGCCTTGGATCGCATGGAGACAATGACCTCCTACCCCAACACATTTCGCCTCTCCAAGCTCATGATCTACATCTTTGTGTTGACCCACTGGAATGCCTGTCTCTATTTTGCATTGTCCAGCTACATGGGCTTTGGAAGAGATCCTTGGGTCTACCCCAACATCACCGATGACTTTGCCTCCATGCGTCGTCAGTACTTTCACTCCTTCTGGTTCTCTACAAAGATTCTCACCACAGTTGGAGACATTCCCCTGCCAGACACGGAGGAGGAGTTCTTGTTTATGATTGCAAACCTGCTCATTGCTGTGCTGGTGTTTGCATCAGTTGTTGGCAATGTTGGTAATGTTGTCTCAAATCTAAGGGACCGTGACAATATCTTCTTCCCTAACCATGAGCTAGTAAGTTAGAAGAGCATCAGTCTTCTTTTTTTTACTTTTTCATCTAATATTTAGAACTGAAAGATCTAAGTGAGAGATGACTTCTTGTTTGATGACAGTTTTACATGTGAAAAATAACACTCTTTTTTTTCTCAATCAGGTGAAGGCATACCTGCGCAGCCATCATGTTAGCAAAGAGCTTCGACAGCGTATCGACAACTGGTACCAGCACCTTCACATCAACAAGAAGATCATACGAGAGAATGAAATACTGCAGCAGCTGCCCGTATACCTGAGGACAGAGATCGCTGTCAGCGTTCACCTTCCCACCCTCTCCAAAGTCACCATATTCCAGAACTGTGATAAAAGTCTGCTGGAAGAGCTGGTTCTTAAACTGACACCTCAGGTCAGGGAAATAATAAAGGGCTCAAAGAGTTGAGGCAGGCACTAGGGCTGAGCAATGTCGGTTAGATGCATTATTATGAGAAATAGACACAGATGTGATTCTATGGGATAAGCTCCACAACAAGTTTATAACTTACTGTAAATCCAATTTATGATTAAATTTCTCAGAAATACTTTCAGGCAATTCATATTTGAGGTTGAAAAACTTGTCATAACTTATGTCTATGCAGGTGTTCAGTCCTGGAGAGTATGTCTGCAGAAAAGGAGATGTGGGCCATGAAATGTACATCATCAGAGAGGGAAAACTTGCAGTTGTAGCAGACGATGGGGTCACAGAGTTTGCTGTGCTGAGTGCTGGGAATTTCTTTGGGGAAATTAGTATCCTCAACATAAAAGGTAGTGTAAAGTTTTTTCATATAACTTGATACTTACAGTAATCTGATGAATAGATTTTGTAAATAAAAGAAAAATAGGCTAAAATAATATTTGACAATTAGCTAAAAAAATGTTTCTGGATATTTGTTATAGTATAGTTGTTATATTTTGTTCTCTGTTGGTTGATCTGAAACAGAAAGCTTGTCTTTCTGCAGTGCTTTTGAACCTCACTATTGGCTCTAACACTGAGAAATAGGTTCTATCTTTGTTTATATTGATCTGTATCAGAAAATGTGGTGGGTATTTGAGCTCGAATTAAAGGTCAGCTGAGAGAAATGATACATGGATTAGAGCCACAGCCCTGCTGGTTTTCCAACCATCCAACCAACGAAGGGCAGAAATAGTTAATTATTAAACAGGGCTGTGTAGGACCAGGGATGCCTACCCCTGCTTTAGATGATGCTAATGAAAGGTGTTCACTGGTCTACTGAAGTGAAAAATGACAAAAGCCAGAGTGCGGATGTTGAATACAGTAGCCCCACAATGTCCACATTACCTTATTTAAGCTTTTAGTAACAATTAAATAACAGAGTTGTTGCTTCTAATATTTGTACAAGTTTGACCTTGGATTTATGGATGTACAATGATGAAATTTTATTTGTTTCATTTTTATTTTTTTGTGTAGGACGATCCTTGCTTAGCAGTGTCAGCCCGTGTTAATTATTTTCAACTGGAATCCAGTTGAAATTCAAGATAAATGATAACATTAGCGCCAACTAGCTATCTATTGACAGTTACAAAAGTATTTCCGTAATGCTCTTTGTGTTGTCTTTTTTTTATCTCAACAAAATTAAAAAAAACTCACAAACATTTCTTATTAGGTAACAAGTCAGGCAATCGTCGCACTGCCAACATCAAGAGCATTGGCTATTCTGACTTGTTCAGCTTGTCCAAAGAAGACCTGACAGATGTTTTATCTGAGTTCCCTGCAGCAAAACGTCTCCTAGAGGAAAAAGGAAGACAGATCCTCACCAAGATGGGCATGCTGGAGGAAAGTGGACAAGGAGAGGAGAAGGAGGAGGAGAATGTTGAAACCAGGATAAAAAGGCTGGAGGACACCTTGGAGGTCTTACAAACAAAACTAGCTCGACTTATAGTAGAATTAGAGTCGAGCAACCGTAAGATGCAGGCCAGGGTGGAGCAGCTGGAGTGGGAGGTGGCAGCACCGGACAATCAGCTGCCAGAAGACGAGCGAGATGAAGAAGGAGCACAGGGGAGAGGGGAAGGGGTGGGTGGAGAGACTGAATGGGAAAGAGAAGAAGCAGAGGGAGAGGAAGAAGAAAGTTTAGATGAAAAGAAAAAGGGACAGGGTGAGGATGGCAGTGATGTGACCAAAGAGGGAGATGGAGAGAGTACCAAAAGTACAAAGGAAGATGTGGAAAGGATTTTAGAGGGAGATCAAATTGGCCCGAAGGACCCAGATGTTCAAAAAAAGAAGACAGAAGATAAGAGAGAGAAAAAACAAGAGAAAGGGGATGACAGACCAAGGAAAGGGGATGGAGCCGAAATTGAACTGGAAAATAAGAAAGAGGAGAAAAGTGAAGGAGACTCAGAAGAAGGAAAAAAGAAAGATGGATCAGAAACATGAAGATCAGAAAAAAATAACTGAAAAAGAAAAATACCTTTAAAAAATCTAAGTGTGTGTTTATGTTTGTTGGAATTGTCTGTTTTGTATCAATAAAAATACATAAAACCTCAACTTCTTCTCGACATAATGTTTGCTTTACAACTTTATGTCTCTAGATGGCAACATCGTATCCTCCACTGTAGATAAACACGTATCTTGTCAAACAGCAAGGTTTTAAAAGTACATGACAGAAACATTGCCTGGATGGTGGAATTCCATTAAATATAATAGATTCTGGATGTAAATATCTTGCCTTTATTTACCAGTTAAAATACCACTATACTGACTCAGTAAGAGGTACAAAGTATTTCATGCGTCTTGGTGTTCTTTTTAAGGTAATGCATTGAAATCTAAAGAAACGCCTTTTTTAATGTCTTTAGCTGCACTGAACATTTATTTTTCCCAAAAAACAGTTGCATACACCTGTAGATAGCACGACACAAGCAGAAATGTACCTGCCGTCACATAATAATCCAATATTATAACATCTAATAATTTAACACTGACATGCAGCCATTGTTTTGTATAATGATGAATGTACACACTCTTTTTCTACCATCATCATTCTGTATGTCTAATGGATGTGTTTGTTGAAGACATGACAGATCATGACTGTTTGTGTTTTATCAGCTTAGAAATATTGTGTTTGTATCAACAATCACAAACACAAGATCAGATCAGATGACATTTCATGACCAGTTTATGCATAAAACCATGAAAGTGTAAACAGTGCCTCTATATATATATATATGCAATTGTATAAGTGCTTTTATAATGAAGTAAATGAAGTATTACAACTTCAAGTCAAATTATTCACTAAATTACTACACAATCAGTTTGGATTTTCTAACCCTAACCCTGGCTGAATAAGTAGTACATGCACTAAAAGAAGTTGAAATGTTAACTAACAACAATGTAAATATACATAACATAAAATACCATTAATCATAGGCCTTGTAATGATACGCAGTTTTACAATATGTTTACCTGTAATTGTGTTGTTGGCACTTTTATTTAAGTGAAGAATCTGAATACTTCATCATCGGTCTTAAATACCATAACACACCTGTAATATTAGTTTTCTGAAAAAAACGCGGGTTGGCCCCTTTAATGACGCACACTTTACGCATTTCCCGGAAGTGCAGTGGGGGACACAGGCCCCATCGATTCAACTCAACTGCATACATAAGCACTTACTAATAATAAAGCTCTGTTTGTATGCCATTTTCATGGAGTACTACCGCTAACACATATGGAGTGTCAAGAGGAAAAGCCAATCATCTATACCATGGAAAACAAGCCAATTGTAACATGTGAGTATTTCATAAAACGAGACGTTCAGTCTTTTTCTGTTTTTGACAGTTAGCCTGCTAGCTACATTTATTAGCTCGTTTTAGCTAAGCTATCAGGTACTTATACTAACCACCCTGCGTGTGTAGCAATGATTGGCTCAATTTATCCTTGTCAGTTCTGAAATATTTTCATACTCACATACTACACCACTGTCTGTGCTGTATGTTCACAGGGGAGTTGATATCGCTATTAGCTAGCTGGCAGCTACATTGATTAACAGGCCTAGCTAACGACATCACGTCACGGCTAGTTGGTGCAGGTTTGAGAAGGATATCACCTTCTTCCCTGCTGGACAACCACTGTTAACACCGTTAGCAGCACAGGCAGGAGTCGCCACATGGCATTTGGGCAGTGGGGTTTGTTTGCCATTCATAAATCCCTCTGTCTTATGAAAGCTTCTTGGAGGGGTTATTTTAGGTGCCGAGTATGTCGGTGGGTGCCAGCTTTACTTTACACCGCAGGCTGCTCCATTTTTAGGACAGAGTGATACAGAGGTGACCCAGTGCATGGTAGAACACTGAGAAATAGGAATGGGAACAGGAATCATAGATTATCATAGATAAGACTTTAGCAGTGTTGAAATTCAGTATCTAATTCCCAGGTTGTTCAAATTGGGAACCAGTAATGCCTGTTCCCAGGGGTCTAACAGGTGCCCCAACTGAGGTGCATGTCTCTTAAAGTACAGATGTTAAATTTATGATTTTTATATTGATAAATAGATGGGAAACCTGACTGTAAATAATTACAATGAAACAATGATTAGTTAGTCAAACTGAAATAATCAGTAATAAGATTGTTTGGTTCTAGCTTCTCTTTTGTCAGGATATACTGATTTTCCTTGCTATATGATCGACCATTTCTAGTCAAGGCGTTGGTTCTCCAACTTGTTTTTGCCATTTTCACTAAACTTTCTGTATAAATGACGATTGACAATTTAAATCATCTGCACACTACACAATATGTGTTCAGTTTTCTTGGACTGCACTGGGCCTACAAGACTCTAAGAAAAACAGAAAATATTAATGCCATTAACTGAAGCACACAGATCACTTGGGGACTGGATGTGTCTACTTCTGCATTTTAACAGTGGCATTCAGCTTCCAGTTTCAGATCAAAACACTTAATCACACAAGCTCGTGCCAAAATAAAAGGCCACCAAATATTAGTGTTTTCTGGTAACCAGGAGCTGTAAATGTGAACAGATCATATTTTGTTGCTCGATTGATGATGCAAATGATTCAGATCTTTTCTTTACAGCCTATGAGCTTTGGTGAGGTTGTCCCACACAGCAAAACTGCATCCATCCAGGTGTTAAGCAGAGGCTGATAATTATCAAGGCTGATAATTGATTTGCCTTGCAGTCACACTGTCAACACAGGAAAGTGTGTTGGCAAGCTCCAGCACACTGAATACAAGACATGACTTTTAAGATTGCAGTGTGGCCTTTCATCTTGCAGGACGTTTGAGGGTGTTTACATTCACCATGGATGTACAATGCACGACAGGTGGTCCTGTTTATCCTTGGGGGTATTTTAAAAAAAGGCTTATTACACAGTTCATCGGATGTGATGGCCAGTCTCAGTGTAGTCTGTAGCAGTCCTACAATTTCCTTTCTCAAAATGCACACAGTTGGCACGGATGACAGTGTGAGCGTTTAGCGCATTGGCTTTGAAACTGAAGCCACTTTATTGTTGAGGGGAGACTTGGTCCACAGGATTGATGATAATTTGAAGAAAAAATTGGATTCACACATCATAGCAGTATCATACTGGATATTTCTTTGCCTACAGACAACTGAACTTCAATATTTTCTATTTTCTGGCAGTTGGACCTTTTATAACTGTTGCTGTGGGTTTAAAATGGCTCAGACTTGGTACATACTTTATGAAAAAGGAAATGTGAAACTAGGTCTAAGGATAGAAAGTGATGGATGCTGTTTAGATTGTAAAGCCGCCTGGGACAAACTTGCGAATTTGGGATGTATAAATAACATGACTTGAGATGACTTGAACAGAAAGCTTTCCTTCATGCCAAGAATACACCATACAGTACTGGTTACTAGTACTGAAACTCTCTGATGCACAATAACAGTAGAATACAGAGACATATTAATCTATTGCAATACAGTGCTAATTTCCAAAGCTTTTTGGATGCATTTATCAATCCATTAACAGAAAAGACAGAGGTGAATTTTAAATGCAAGTAAATAATTAGTAACACAGTTAGGATAAAAAATATCATAATCATTGTTTTCTTCCATTTTAGTGGAAATGGCTTGCTAAATTTAGGCTGATGCTTTAAGTGAGGATCAACCAAATGATGAACTGAAGTAGCCATGTTATACTTAATTTAGGTTGTGTGGGGCTCCGTGTGCAAATAAATGTTATCTTATATTGTGCAACAGCTCCTCCGGAGCTCCCATCCTTGAGATCTTGAATCCTTGAAAATGCTTGTTTGACCTTTTGCGTGCCCCTAACCCTATTCTGTTGGCCAGCTTGTGGAAGTCTTTCTATGGACGAACTATAGCTAAATCAGTAGCTGTCTGCACCACCAGCTCCAGATGCTGCCTCAATAAACTGTAGCAGTACAACATCACATCAGTAGATTGGTTTCAGCAACTACATGGGCTGTGAAGTGCCTGGCTTCAGCTGTATATTTTACTTTATGTTACACACAGAGAGGTGGAAGCTAATCTGAGAAAGTGGGCAGGATGGTGATAGCAGGGGTAGCCAGTTATGGACTTCCAAAATGCTTGATTTCAACCTGTGCAGCATTTTTGAAAAAACTCTTGAGAACAAAGCCAACTGGCCAGTCTTGCACCTGGGAGTTTTACTACCGGCATGCACATATTCACTTCAAGCTTTGAGACTCCAACTATGTGAAACACAAGCACACAACTTTACCAAAGTATATATGTAAGTAAAAGTATTTTCCCCCTTCCTGTTTTCTTTTGCATATTTGTCACACTTAAATCATTGAGATCATTGCAGTTTTTAAATGATGATTTCACAGAGGGGGCAAATACTTTTCACAGTACTGTAGTTTACAGAAGAGATGTAGACATTTCAGCATTTGGATGTTGTGTTTTTGAAAGAGATCGTGCTGCAGAACCAGTTTACAGCTTCAAGGAAGCACATGGTGTATATTCACAGGGTTATTAAACAGGAGAGTACAGATAAGGAGGCAAAGAGCACTGGAGGACACTGACCCTGATCTGATTGACTCGGGCAGCAAATCAGACAATCCTGGAAAAACCTCAGCATTCCTTATTACATTTAAAAAAAAATGAAACTCACATCACAGCCTCATCTTATTCACTGAATATGTGTGTTTATCAGTGACAAAGCCTTTTCTATACTGCAATACTAGAGGGAAAAACCGATGTATGCTTGTCTACTACTTTTACAACCTAGAAAGTGCTTTCTTATTATCCCCAAAAAGTTATTCAAGGGAAACTGGACTTGTTTTAGTTCCTTGAGGACGTTTTGCCTTCCATTCCAGAGGGCTTTCTCTGACCGACTGGTTGGAGCAGCAGGTTTAAAAACCCTGTGGAGTCCTCAAGTTGTCGTCAAGGAACTAAAACGCTGAATAACTTTTTTGGGGATAAGCACGACCTGGATGACTGAAAATCCTCACAGACTTGTCTGCAAATATCTTTTACATCCTTTTGACTCACTATTCTTAGGTAGTGGAAAATGGTTTGTGGGCAAAGTCTACAGCTCAGTTACTGAGACATGAGAATGGATATCTATTGGGTTTCAGATTTCCCGTGAGCTATTTTATTTCTCTATTTCTGACCTATTTCTTAAAAATGTCTTGTTGTCAGGTGCTGGAGACCACGGCTTGTTTACGTCTCTCTATACCTCACTGGCTCAGCAGCTCCCCAGGGAGCCAATGGAGTGGAGGAGGTAAGCACTTACCTGCAGACATCTACAGATATTTTAGTTATATTGTAGTTGATAAGACTGCTGATTTTTTTGTTTACATTAATGCCATGTAAACAAAAAAATCAGCAGTCTATCAACTACAGGTGGTTGGACAACTACTAAAATTTTCTCTGAAACAATTTAAAGCATTTATAAAGCACATTTAAAGCTCATTAAAAAAAACTGCAGATCCATTGACAGATTCACATTTAGATGTAATGTCATTGGACAATAAAAATGCTAATAGTTGTAAAGAAATTTTAACCATGCTTTCGTTCTTTCGCAGGACGTATGGTCGTGCACCAAAAATGATCCACCTTGAAGCTAATTTTGTTCAGTTTAAAGAGGAGCTCCTCCCCAAGGAGGGCAACAAGGCTCTCCTCACCTTCCCCTTCCTTCACATCTACTGGACTGACTGCTGCGTGAGTAATTTGAAAGCAAAAGCGCATGCACACACACACAAAGCATCAGTCATTCAGACCTCAATGCTTCAACTGACAGCCCATTGAAAAATGAAATGTTACATCTTGCACTAATACACGGGAGGTCCTGTTTGAAATTTTGCAGCTCGTAGCCCTCCCTAATCAGGTGGAATAAAAGCAGATTGGTCTGTGGTTGGTGTTTCTCCTCTTACTCAGCTCAGCAACACATTTGTGAATTTTTGCCTCAGCAAGTTTAACTTTCATTTTGCATCACTTATTTTATGTCAGGTGGTTGGAAGAGAAGAGCAGAAAGTTTTAGTCGATGTCTTTGCAAAGAAGGGCAAAGACTACTTGTCTTCATTTTCAGCAGTCTGCAGTTTCCAGCCTCAATTGAACTTGGCATGTACTTTGCAGGTCTGCCTGGGAAAGGAGACCGTAGAAAAACAAGAAGGGAAGCAGGAACATTCTACTGCAAACTGAGTTGCTGGTTTGTTAAAGGAAGTGCAGTCATCAGCTTGTGACTCGTGACATGGACAGTGTATGTAGCTTGGGGCCAGTGAGCCTGGGTGTTTATGCAGTAACAGACACAGTAACAAAGACGCCCATACAGCATTACAGCTCATTTTAACAGATCTGAAATAAAGACTACTTGTTGTCTATTTATTGTTGAGACAGAGATTGAGTTAATGTATCCCTGGTAGACTAAATTTTGTGTAATGTGGTGTAGGTGAAGAGCTAAATTGTGGGATGTAAGAAGGTACAGGTTGTCCTGCTGGAGGAGGCGCAACAAAGCTAAATGCAGAGTTGTGGAAATGTCAGACACATTCTGCACACACTATCTTTACTGTAAGCAGACTGAATGTGGTGGATAGGCAGGGCTGATGGTCCCCTTTCTTTTTTATAAGGAACAGCAAATCCTGTGCAAACATCATGACAATATTACGTTCAGACAGCAGGTTGTGACCTGTAAGCAGTTTTCTACCACTTAAAGCAACAGCAACTGCAAATAAGGAAGTAAGCAGTAAGTACAATGAGCCATCCACAGTCCCAAGATTCACCACCCAAAAGTGAGCCGACAAACTGTAACTGCAAGTTCACTTCTAAAACACTGTGTAAAACCAGAGCTTCAGTTCCCCTCCCCGCCAGTGAACACTATTACATAATAACTGACTCATCAAATTAAATCCAACCTCTTCTCTATTCAAGCGAATATAAAACAAACGCTACCCTCAAGTAGCAGTCATTTACAGTTTTCATTGTTTTATTTTCACAGCACAAGTCACAGTTTTTAGTATCCTATTTGTTAATATGTTTGGCTGTTATAAAGTGCACCATAAAGCCTGTTCAAATGAATGTTCTGTGTTTTCAGTTAGAAATATGTGTCATTATAATGCCTGAATAAAATTGCTTGATTGTAGGATACAGAGGTGTACAAAACCTCGGTAAAGGAGGACATGATGCACTGGCAGAACAACTTGAGGGCACATGGCTCAGCAGACTGGGTTATCATCGTTGTGGAGACCAACGATACTAAGAAGAAGAACAAGACCAACATCCTGCCCCGGTCATCCATTGTGGATAAAATCCGTAGTGATTTTTGCAACAAACAGAACGACAGGTGATGATGCTCCTCTTTCACAAAAGAAACAATATTTAATTCTAATATAAATTAATTTGAATTTAATGTTAAAATGATGACAGGTGTTATCATGGGGAAGACTTGATAAACATGCTGTTAGTTATTAGCACTACTTACATTTCTTGTCACGATTGAATTGGATTCACTGCTAAATATGTCAGTTCAACGTCGCCTAAATTCAATATTTATTCCCCACTGATGCAGGTGTGTGGTCTTGTCCGATCCTCTGAAGGACTCATCTCGGTCTCAAGAGTCCTGGAATTCCCTGTTGCTTAAGCTGCGAACTCTCCTGCTCATGTCCTTCACAAAGAACTTGGGCCGCTTCGAAGATGACATGCGTACGCTCAGAGAGAAACGCACCCAACCTGGATGGAGCTTCTGTGAATACTTCATGGTCCAGGTACCTAATGAAAGGATTAAAAAGTTTGCTTATTAATTAAACTACGCATTTCATATTACCTGTTCTGCATTTTTAAATACTGAAAATTACATTGAGCTAACGCCAGTGCAGCTCTCGGTTGAGAACAACTTCATCACTGTGATGTAGAGGGTGTTTATTCTGTCCTCCAACTCTGCCTTGCTTGCAGTTGCTGATTACAGTGGCGAAGTGTCACAAAATAGTTCACTGTGTGTATTGTGCAGGAGGAGCTGGCCTTTGTTTTTGAGATGCTGCAGCAGTTTGAAGATGCCTTGGTCCAGTATGATGAACTAGATGCTCTTTTTACGCAATATGTCCTTAACTTTGGGGCTGGAGGTTAGTAACCACCACTACATATTGTTCCAGTTGTCTCAAGTTAAACAACAAGTATTTTTTGTTTCCAGAATCGAGCTTTGGTAAGTGCCTGACTAGTCTGTTTCTCTCTACAGATACTGCTAACTGGCTTGGCTCATTCTGCGCCCCAGTACACAGCTGGTGCGGCTTGCTGCTTCGGCGGCCCATTGACATGGAGAAGAGAGATGGGATCCAGCGAGGGGAGGCCAGCCTGTTGGATCTGAGGAGCTACCTTTTCTCTCGCCAGTGCACCTTACTCATCTTCCTCCAGAGGCCCTGGGAGGTCACACAGAGAGCCCTGGACCTGCTGCACAACTGTGTCCAAGAGCTTCGCTTGCTAGAGGTAAACCTGTTCATTTACTACAGGGTTTTTTTTATTATTAGTCAGACAACATGCACTTTGTACAGTTCGAATACCAAACTTTTATCTCCCCATATACTGGCTTGAACACACCAGTAAAACAGTATAACCGTGCAACCAAAACAGCAGTACAATTTTGTTTGTCAGTGGCTGTGATTCTCAACCACAGCTACTTTACTTATACTTATATTATAAAGTAGCTTATTTAGGAAAACAAAAAAATCTAATTTACACTTTGATAAACAGCCAACTGTGTCCATACACAAGTGAATGGTATGCATTGCAGTTAAAACTGAAACGTTTAGTAATATCTAGTTAATGAGAGGTCAGGGATTTTCATCCTTATCTCTGTTTGATGGATGGACAACATACCTACGTTGAAAGCCCAAATGGACCCACTGACCATAAACCTGTGTGCTGTTGCTGTTGTGCAGGTGTCAGTGCTGGAGGGGGCACTGGACTGCTGGGTTTTTCTCAGCTGCTTGGAGGTTCTGCACAGGATCGAGGGCTGTTGTGATCAGGCTCAGTTAGCTGCTAATTGCTCCCATACTGTCGGCCTTTGGGCTTACGCGACTGATAAGGTAACAACCTCATAACTTCAGGGGACCTGGTTCATTTGAAGTGACTAATGGAATTAATTATGGAATTTCCCGGAGGAACCTTCCCGAGGGATTAATAAAGTATCTATCTATCTATCTATCTATCTATCTATCTATC
>JAUYWH010000013.1:5320326-5363689 GCA_034779795.1 Ctenopoma multispine
CTATCTATCTATCTATCTATCTATCTATCTATCTATCTATCTATCTATCTATCTATCTATCTATCTATCTATCTAATTTCAAACAAACAAACACTGATGTTGATGTCACTACATGCAAGTACTAATATTAATGCAAATATATTATATTATCTTTAACTTATTCAGGTAAATATCAAGCAGTAAATATTTGGTAAAATAAATTTCTCTGTGTAGAAGATTGAACTTTCTTTGTTTGTTTTCCTGTCTGCCTGCTGCAGCTGAAATCTTTGGGGGAACTCTGTGGCTTGGTGTCAGAGAAGGGACCCACATCTGAGGACCTGAATAGAACTGTAGATCTGCTGGCTGGACTGGGGGATGAGAGGCCTGAGACAGGTATGTTTTCACCTGGCTCTGTTGTTACATAAAACTACTGTGATTTGTAGTTAGTCCTAGCGAGTCATGCTGGGTGGTAATAAGAACCTAATAGAAAGTTTACTGATGCTTCCAAAGTCGCTGCCCATCCCATTGTTGATTAAATTCCTACCACACCAAGCTAACAGTTTTGTCTGTAGCTACCTGTTTTTGTTATGTGCCCTGCACCAGTGGCCTTACTCAGGCCTGATCAGCAGGACTTCAGCTGATTCAGGACTGACTGATAAGTGATTGGCTGTTCACTCTGATTTCTCTCTGACTTTACTCATTTAGTGCAGATTCTCCTTATTTTTTTGCCTACACTTTTCCCCCCCCACAATCAGGCAAACACGGACAGAAAATGCAAGTTCCAACTTCTCATTAGACATTTTTACATGTCAGCTGTGGTATTTCAGGGCCTTGAGGATTTGAATTGCTTCTTCACTCAAACAAGTATGAGCTTGCTCTGCCTTTCATTTTGATTAAGCTCTAATGAAGAAGCCTCCCTGCAGTTCAAAAGACAGTAAATAACTTTTGCTTGTTTTTAAGTCTCCTTTCTTTTCCCCCCCACAGTCCACAGTTTGCAGAGCCCTTACAAAAAGCTGAAAGAAGCTTTGTCATCTGTGGAAGCTTTTGAAAGACACTATCTTGTAAGTCAACTCCTTGCCACAGACTGATGTTGTGTTTCTGTAGTTCACAGAGGAGGAAGTTAACACACATTCTCAGAATTCCAGTTCAGAATCAGTTTTTTCTGAAGCAGTCTCCTTGAAACTTTAATGAATTGGATTACATTGCTTCTCTCACCCTCTATTTTTCTCTTACCCTCTGCCTCCACCACCACCTTGTTGACCACTTTTTGCATCAGGAACTCTCTCATGCTGCTATGGAGATGTACAAGGCCATTGGGCGGATGAGGTCTGCCAGACTAGTGGGAAAAAGCCTGGCTGAGTTCTACATGTAAGAAAGACTGAAGCTGCTTGTTCAGTTTGGGTATTTGCACGTCTCAGAGTTGTCTTTAAAAATGCAGCAGATGTGTTCAGTTGTTCTGCCAAAATGGATCAACGTCTGTGTGTGTGTCTTTATTAGGAGGAAGGGGGACCCAGAGAAGGCTGAAACGTTACTACAAGAAGGTCTAAAGTCCTATGTATCAGAGGGGTGGAGCCTCCCTGTCACTCACACAAGGAAACAGATTGCAGAGTGTCAGAAACTGCTGGGCAGAACTGAAGAGTATCCTTCACAGCACCTGAACTGACAAGTCTCGCACTAGATAACTGTAGCTTTTACAACCAAATATGAGAGCTGTAAGAAGACATAAGCTTCACTGAGCGTGCAGAATTGTTCTGTGGCCCTGCGGTGAGCCACATTGTTGTAGCTGAGTTTACCTTACAAAGGAAGTGATTGGTTCTTAGTTCTTGCATCAGTGCACCGTAGTTTTTGGTTTCCTTCACAGCCCACCACAGTTACCTGCAGACCAGTGCCTTGTTGGCTGGTGATGTCAATCTGACCACAGAGGAGAGAAAGCACTTTTGTCAGGAAATTCTGACGTTTGCTGCCAAATCTGGAGAGCCCTGTGAGTAGTCATGTTCTCTATGTTTAAACACTGTATGTTTACAATATATGTGGTGTGTTATCCGTCTGAGGCATTCAGTGCTTTGTAGGAGTCGTACTGCTGTTGTCTCTGATCACTTCCAGTAAACAATTCAACCACTGATCTAAAACAATGTGTAACATACATATTAAACTATTAGTTACTGATAATAACAGTACTTCAGCTTAACGTTGTATTCCCAGTTATCTGCCACTGGTCATTTAAAATAAACTTTGAGATGCCTGTAACAGACTTTAGTTAACCCCATTTTGTACTGTTCTTCTCCACAGCTCACAAAGTGACTCTGAGCATGGGCGTTTTTGTCCAGCTCACGAGGCTACAGTTCCATCCAGCAACGGCCTCGGTGCATTCTGGAGCTGACCTGCGAGTGGAGCTCACTTTGCGATGTTTGATGCCCACGTCAGTGAGCATACAGCAAGTAGCAGCTAGCATTCACTTTGATGTGGATCATGGAGGGACTCATGGAAGGTGTAAGGGAGCTCAGAGACAAACAAGCCCAGGGACGATAGAGTTTAACCAGGATAACTCATCAGCAGGCCCCGCATCCTCCTCATTCGCAGGTCCTTCTTTAGAACTGTATGAGATTCACGACAGGAGTCCTTCGGACAGTTCTCTCAACTCTGTCGGAGTGGTGTGTAAAAACACTCACCTGCTCCTGCGTCGTCATGACAGTAACTCTCCGCCCGACACACCTAACTGTGTCAGCCCCCCCGCTGCTGTTGCAATGAAGGAAGGAGCACAGATGCTGAAAGTGCAGGATGTAACATTAGAGCCTGGGATTAACAGCATCATATTTACAGCACCAGTAAGACACACCTTCCTGCTACATTACAAAAGTGACATTTTGAAGTACAGTGGAACCTTGAATTGCGACTACTTTCACTATATCCCTAGTTTCTGTACTTTTGCGTGACTATTGTGCAAATTTAATTATGCAGACATCCCTCACGCAGCACATGAGGGCAGCGAACAATCTAATTTACTGTTCTGACTGATACTGACTAATCATGAATAATTAATAAAGTTAAAATGTTGCTACACCTGCAGAAATGCACACAAAAGTTTTCACTTGGAGATGTTTTCATATAGATCTTTTACTGAGCGATGTGTACACACAGCTGGAAGCTACAAACAAAACTTTAGTGGCTTATTAATGTTAATTAATGTTCTGAAACAACTTGGATTACGCTGGAATGAAGAGACAATATTTGGTGAGTCTCATTCATCTAATAGCTGCAGAGAGAGGCTGTGATCACGTGAGGCTCGGCAGACAAAGCGTATACATACTAATCGTATTGCGAGACCTCGCTCGTTCATAAAGTTAAAATTTCATGCTCGTCTTGCAAAACACTTGCAGACCAAGATCCTTGCAATCCAAGGTTCCACTGTAAAGATCAAGTTTACAGATTTTTTTTTTTCTCCATAACTCTCCTCCCTGTCAGCATTTTCCATTTCATAAAACTCCCTCTTTTCTTTTCTGTCTTTCCTCTGTAGAGTGAACAACCAGGTACTTACACATTGCGTCAGCTATGTGCCACAGTGGGTCAGGTGCAGTTTGTGCTGCCTCATATTTACCCATCGGTCCAGTATGAAGTGTATTCTCAGGAGCCCCAGCTCACCGTGGAGCCTCTCTCAGGTGTGAATGGTTTATAAATGATATTGAACGCTTAAAATCATTGCTATTGCTCAAAACTTTCAAGTTTGTTGCTTACACTGGACATGAATTTTTGTAGACATTCTAAAAAATGTTCTTATAAATCACTCTATTACTTAGTAGTCACAGATCCTCAGATTTGTCTTGAACAAACCAGACACACAGGCCCAGATGAGTAATAATCAAACAGAATTTTTAATATAACAATATTGTAATTGTATATTATAACTCTTGAGTCTTGTGCACAGTACTGCAGCATGTTGTATTCTGTATTTACATCATTATGCACAGTAAGTGAGCTGCTTTTATAATGTTAGTGATAATCATCTTCCCACATAAAGCTGTGAGGGTAAAGTGAGGCGCATTTGGTTTCTAGATGTCACTGACTGAATGTTTAACAAACCATATTAATGTGTTTTTCCTGGGTTTCACCGTGGTTGTTTCTGTGTTTTTAGAGCCGCTGTTAGCTGGTCTACCTCAGATGGTGAAGTTCACTCTGTTGACGGGTCACTACACTGTGAAGAAAGGTGTCGCTCTGCAGCTCAGCAATACAGACACTATGCCCATCCTGCCCTCCACCAGCTGCACCGCCCGCATAAGCAACCCCGCTGCTGGTCAGTGCACATTTTGAAAGCATTGTTTGAATTGAATTAACTGATTTTCTCTGAAGGACGTCTAGATCAGGATCCTGCAGGAAGCTTGTCTAAAGCCACACTGACTGACACCCATACATAAGATAACAAAGTCTCATGACTTCCTTTTCGTTTCCCTTTCTGTGTTCAGAGTTGGTGGGTGAAAGCGTCCTCTCCATCCAGTCGTCTGAGAAGGTGACCAGCATCAGCCTGCCGCCCACCCCTCCCTACCACACTCTGGAGTTCCAGCTGGAGGTCCTGTGCATTATTCCATCTAGTTCTGACCGGCCTGCTAATGAGAGGCTGACCAATGGGGAGGTCCGCCATCGACCACGCAGCTACAGTCATCCTGACACGCCCATGACTGCCATTGACCAGAGGGTGAGGCTGTTACACACTTTTACAGTGTGAGAAAAGTTTCGTACAGTATTCCTGTTGGTGCAGTTAATGATTTTTGATTTTTAAGATTAGGGGTATATCTGAACTGGATATCACAGTATATAAATAAGTGTCAGTGGATCAGATTGTGCATTTTGTAGACCTGTAATGACTATTTTTATAAGTCATATCCAAGCAAGTCGGTTGTCAAATGTGCGTATTTGCTAATTTCAATACTTTTTGAATGGATTGGACAAAACAATGGTTAACAGTTAATAAGTGCCAATGAAGCTGAAGTTTATGTAGTTTATGAAGTGTTAAAATTATTACTGCAGCCGTAAAACTTTCTGAGGCACAATTATCATTTGCCAGATATTCACTGTCTGTCCGTCCACAGATGTCTATCGACTGTCCTTGGTCAATCTACTCCACGCTGCTTGCTCTCACTTTCTACATCCCCTTTAAGACCAAACACTCACTACTTTCTGCTGGTGACAGGTGAGCCTCCATTCTCAAAGAAATGACTGTACTTTTAACAGAAAGAAATCATGCTTACATAAAAAGTTAGATTTAAAAAAAAATCTTTTTTCAAAATACATTACCATATACTTTACTTATGGGATATTAGAAAAGCATTTTTTACCATGTACATTCCCAAACATACACATACACATGTCTGACCTGTGACCTGACCCCTGACCCCATAGAAAGTACATCCAGGTCTGTGTGCAGAATGTGTCAGATGTGAACTTCATGCTGGCAGAAGTGAAGCTGACAGAGAAGCAGCACGCGTCGCTGGAGCTACAGTCACTCAACACTAAAACGCAACAGGTAAGCAGAAAAAAAGTCAGTGACTACAAGATGGATCAGTGTATGTATTTTTTATTTTATGTAAATTAGAAGGTTTTGTAAAGGAATGTGCAGACATCTGAAGACAAATAAGAAAATAAATCTTCATCATTTTTCCAATTATCAATTTCAAATTCATCCACATCAGTGTCGACACTGCCTTCCTTAGAATATGTCTCCTCTGGGTTGATTACATTTTTAAAGAATGTCCAAACTACATCTACCACTAATTCACTTTGATATCTGGTGTGTTCTTTTGTGTAGCTTTTGTGCAGTAAGCACAGTGTGTTCTGCTTGTGGGAGGTGAGGTGGAAGGATGACCTGCCCTCCTGTCTCCAGTGTGTTTTCTCTGCCAACTTTTCTCCACTTAACCAAGAGATATCTGCCTTCAAACCCTTTCACTACCAGTTCCAGCTTGAGAGAGTCAATGTAAGTCCACCTAAACATTTGTTTGTACTTAAATCTTTGATTGTGCTGTCAGCAGCTCACATGTATATTTTGAGTTTAAATTGTTAAGCTACAAGTTCCTGCCACAACCGCAGATGCACCCACAGATAAATGACCACAGTTTGATGTTGTCAGACGTTGTACAGTGTGAGAGCTGAGATCCTGCCTTCTGCTGGTGAGCAGCACTGTCGCTCTGGTTTCCTCTGTGGTCTGGAAGTGTGTATAACACGACTGTCCGAGCCCACAGAAGGAGAGATGGCAGAGGAGACCGATACTGACGGCCTCAAAACCACCAAACTCATGTATGAAGGTATGTCTGAACAACAGCTCATCATCTGACAAATTGATTAAATTACATTTTCTATCTATGTATTTGTATTTACCGCATTTTAAAGTAGATACAAATATTTGTATCTTTATTTGTATCGCTATAATCCCTGGTAATGTGTAATGTGCACTAAATGATTATATGATTGAAGCTTAATGTGCCATTAGATGTTTTGATTGATTGAATGATTATTTATCAAAATTTTTATATAGAAAAGCTTCTGTGTGTTTACTTGTAACATTTGTCTTGCCATTAGCCTGTTAATTAAATCTTTCATTGTAGATTTGGCTGTTAATTAAATGCAAGATATTATTAAAAGATTAATTATTCAGTCATTAGTAGGAGACAAATAAAGGAGAAAATCTCCTTCTTATGTCAGCTGTCTGCTGTAAGCACAGCGAAGGCTGATCAGTGGTTTTGTATTGTACAGACAAAACATCTGCTTGTGTTCGCGTGTGTGTCCATAGTGGCTGACAGCAGCAGTAACTGGGCGGTGTGTGGGAAGAGTTCAGGGATGGTTTCGATGCCTATGAGGGCCAAGGCCACCCACAAAGTGCAGATCGAGGTGATGCCTCTGTTCGCAGGACACCTGCCCTTCCCCAAGATCAAAGTGCTGAAGTACCTGCCACATACTGCAGCCATGGCCATTCAGCCAGACCCAGGTAAGAGTTTAAAACCACAGAGCCATAGAAATGTTTTTTCCATTGAGAATGAATGGAAAACTTGAATCAAGACTTTCTGGAAAATAGTAGATGAGCTGCTATCGCACAAGCAACAGATACAACACTGAATCTCACAACCTGTGACACTCAGCTGGTGGTCAAAAGTCAGAACAAGTTATTCAGAATAAAGTAAAAATTTATCTTTGGGGAACTTTTAAATTAATAGTATGAACCTAATGAACCAAAGGTAATTATAATGGCTAAATCCAAGAATAAATGAACTAATGCTAACTCGATCTTCTTTTTCATTTCTGCTGTTGCTCAGTAATTTATTTGTTTCCTGCCATCCCCAGACAGCTGCGTAGAGAACGACAGCCTGTCCCTGCTGGACAAGACACTCGACGACCAGGCAGACACTGCGAGCATCCGCAGCCGGGGCAGCGTCCACTCTGTGGGCAGCGGAGACCAGCAGCAGAAGGGCGTGGCCATGCCGCGACTCGAGCCCTTCAGCCCTGGACAAGTGTTCAACAACAGCCACGCACGGCAGGTCCTGGTGCTGCCTGCCACCGACGACCACATCATGGAAGTCAATGCTACATGACACTGGTGGCAAGACTATCCACCCCCTTCTTACAGGACTGAACCCAGCCCCCGGATGGACTCTGCTGAGCTTTTGCTCTGCGGCAGACCAAGTCTATGAGTCCATGGCGAACACTGCTGCAGGTTTCCAGTTAAGCATGAAACGTTCACATCACTGGAGACATTATGAACTAGACTCAGTGAAGAGCCAACGATACCTGCTGATAAATTTAAATAAAGATTTTTCTTTGCCATACTTTGTACATAGCTCACTGGATGGATTTATAGTTATAAATATATAAATATATATATGGACTGATCAATCAGATCGACGCCTGTCGTGCTCCTTTCACCTGAAGAAAAACACTCTTGATTTCCCCATGATGCACCAAAGCCCTGGATGTGTGTGCACCTCGATCAGCTTCTCAAGCACTGTAACTGAGTGTGTCCAGCTGTAAGTGCAGTTCCTGTGACTCTCAAGCTGTCATCATTTGTATTTGAGACTTTTGTCTTGATGATTACATTCAAGTAGCTGAAATAATGTTTTCTATATGATAGAAATTAAAACGTGGCAAGTTAATAAATTACAGAGACGTATCCATAATCCTCACAGACTCTTCTGTCCTGCCGTCACTAAAGCTGTGTTAGACAGGAAGGTGTGATTGTCCAACATGGAGTTTGACACAGTGACTGTGTTTGCATGCACTTTAGCAACCAGGTTACTGTAATCTGATTCCTCTTCTACCTGTGATTTTATTTTAGAAACATGGCTCACGGATGTTAACTGTATAGGGACGTAAGATGCTGCTTCCTGACTTTTCTTTTTGTTCTCTCTGGGTGTCGGCGCTGACTCACAGGTAGATAGACTCAGCGAGTTCCCTTTCACAAAGCAAAGACTTCTACAGGCCACTTGATGTTAGTTTCAGGTTTAGTGAGACTTTGAACACAGACTTCATGCAATGATCTTTCTTTTCATCTGGCCCCTTCACTTCTCTCCTCTCTCTAACTACAGCCTTGTATTTTGTACATGTGCTCTTGTAAAAAGCCAATTAGAAACCTGGTTATATGAGGAAGATAAACCTGTGTTCTCCAGAAGAAATCTACCTGGGGAAAATCAGGTTTGTCTAATCTCCTACCTCTGGTTATGGAAACTGTTTACATGACAGCTAAGAAAACGGCTGACTCCATGAAGACGACTATAACTTGGTTAGTCCGATCCGTCTAACTTTAACTTCATAAAATATTCTGCTGCATTTGAAACTAGCTGTGTTTTTACTAATTTTGGTGCTTTTTAAGTTGATTATTTAAGTAGTAGATCCAAAGTGTCTTTGCCTGGCTCTGTGAGGAACATAGTAGTGGTAGGGTAGAGTAATTTATTTTAAAATTTTCTTGACACGAAGGACAGAAATCAATTTAGATTCTCTCAAATTCTCAACTCAGATGTTCAGCAACTATTTCTTCTAATGGCAAAATATGAGATGAGATAGAAGAATCTTTTTTTTTTTTTTTTTTTTGTACCAAAGCAGAAACGTCTTTTCTGAGTGGAATGCAAACATCAGCAATAAACTCTCAAATATAAAACTAATGATGACATGAGAGAGACAGATTCTAGCGGTGTGTGTGTTGTGTGTATCTGTTCAGCTGTTGCTCACTGTGTGTGTGGGTGGGTGGGGAAGGGGGGGGGGGTGTGAGTGTGTGTGTGTGTGTGAGATCAGGTGAGACTTAAAATAAGAATCAGCCAGTGCACATCATCATCAGTCTATTGTATTACCTTTCAGTTAATTGTTCATATATAGCGTGTGTATATTTATAATGTGTGTGTGTTTAAGTGTTGGGGGGGGGGGGGGGGGGATGTGCTTCGCCAAATTAGTGTCTGAGCTATGCACACATACCCTTAGATGAATGGAATAAGTCGTTATTGGATTTACTTCTGCCCCCTTTATGTGCACACACAGTGTAACTACAGCCTCCTTCTCTTGTTGACCACTGTACATACTGATCTGTAAATAATGATCCAAATCAAAATCATCTTTGATTGCCAACTATATTAAAAATCATTGGAACTGACTGGATGTATAAAAAAAAAAAAAAGACAAAAACACATGAGCATCAATCTGCAGGTACAACAGCCTCAACTTTGCTGGTTCCCGGTTTTCCGTGGGTCTTTGGAACCTGCTGCGTTCAGCCGAATAAATTAAAATAAGAACATTATTTTGAAATTGATCATTTGTAAATGCAGCTTTTCACAGATTGGTGAACCTTCCCTTGTCTTCTTAAAAACTCTGAATCTCTAAGATGTTTAAATCATTGCATTCTACTTTTATCTAGATTTTACACAGGGTCCAAACTCTTTTGAACTGAGGTTGTAGGAGCATTGTTGTAGTGAAACAGGACAGAGCCAGACCCAAGCTGTTTTCAGAAAGTTGGAACTACATTATTTCTAAGCTATCTTTGTATGTTGTAGCATTAAGATTTGCTTTCATTAGAACTAATGGACCCATCATAGATAATTAAAAAAGGGAAATGGGAGGTGGAAGGTTTGAAAATTAGCTTTTCTGTATCATTTATTGCATATAAATGTATTTGGAGCTCTCACTTAATATGCCAGTAAGAACAATCTCTAGGTGTTAAGACAATATTCAGACCAAAAAAATATTTGAATAAAAATACCAGTTAAGATAAACTTTAAACTGAGTAAATGATTTAAAAAGTTTAATTTTTCATAAACAGACAAACATTTTTATAAAGCAATGTAGAACGCTGGACCTTTAAAAAGTGCTTTTGCAGAATTAGTGTAATGCATTTCCTCAAATGGACACTAGATGGCGGGATCAACTCACTGCAGGAGCAGAAAGGGGACCAGCAGGCCTCACTCCCAACACATTTCAAACACACACTGCCTCAGCCCAAACGATGATGAACACCGGGTAAAAACCAGAGACTCTGAGTTAATGAGTTTATTTCTAAAGGAAATACTGTTAATTATTATGTTGGTGAAGTGACCCAACATACAGCAAATTCTGGACCTTTAAGGGGTAAATGACTGGAAAAGAAGCGCATCATTCAACCTTGTTAGCAGGAGTTTTACTAACTGTTTCTGTAGTTTTCTACAGGAATCTCATTATGATCAGAGGACCTGACCTCAGATCAGTCTGTAGGTGTTCCCGCCCCCCTCACCTTATCTCTGGCCTGTGCGTCGACGCTTCTCATTAACATAATTACGCAGCTGCACAGCGGGAGGTCTCACAGGTTAAAACAAATGCTCTGCGCGTTTTGGGAGCAATACGACGGGTGAGGAGCTTACAGCCGAGAACAGTCCCACATGAGACCGGACATGACTCCTCTGGTGCTGTTGGCGGCGTTTTTAACCGCTGTGTGTGCTGTATCACACGTGGAGGAGCTGAGGAGCCGGGAGCGGCTGTTCCTCAGTTCCCTCGGGCTCTCCGGGCGGCCCCGGCCACCCGGGGGGCACCAGCCTCGGCGCCACGTCCCCTCCGCGCTCTGGAGGATGTTCCTGAGGTCCGAGAAGATCCAGGCCCAGGAGAGCGACCTCTGCACGGTGTCTGAGTACGGAGTCCGCGGCAACATTATCCGATACGTGCAAGACCAAGGTTGGCAGAATGTCCGAGTCCATGTTGGTTATTTAAGGGCTTAGAAACCCAGTAAATACACAGGTTCTTATGCATAGATGTGTCCATATTAACTGGATTATTTAAGTGGACCACAGCTTTCACAGATACTTAGAAGCAGACGTCCCTCTGCAAAAAATAAATGTCATTACTCTATTTTAAAAAAGAAACACTGTGCACCACTATCAGTTCACTAGTTCAAAGGTTGTAGGACAAAATTCACGTGTTTATCATCATTGTTTAACTAATTATCCACTTTTGTTGGCTTTTGATGGGCGATGTGCTTCTGTGATGTACTAGTCTGAAGTGTGGCACATCTCCTCTGAAATCTTATCTCCCTGCTGGTGCTGTGCAGGCTGGCTGGGGTCTGACTGGAGCAGCAGCAGCTGTCAGGTCTGTCTGGAGAAGCAGCTTTTCTTCAACATGTCTGTCCTGCAGCCTGTGGAGCTGCTGTCTCTGGCTCAGCTGGAAATCAAGTTCCACTGGAAGCCCTTCAGATCTGCAGATCTACTGCAGAGGCCGCAGCCCTTCAGTGTGTCTCTGCATAAAGTGATCAGACCCACGCTGAGGGGGACCAATTCCCAGGCAAACCGTAGACTTCTGATGTCCCAGTCTGTCCAGCTGCAGCCTGAGTCCACCTCCATCACCTTGGACCTCACCTCCCTGGCAGAGAACTGGCGTAAACCGGGACGCAACTATGGTTTGGTTTTAGAGCTGCTGCCTCCCGCCACAGATCCAGAAGAGCTTCTTTCATTCCATCCTGGAAACTCACTCCCACTGGAATCCGCCTTCTCCCTGCCTCTGATCCAGACCTCACTGGTGGCTGTGTCCCTCAACCCCCACCAGTGTCGCTCCAGACAGAAGAGAAGTGCCGTCCACCTCCCCGTGACCCCCAGCAATGTTTGCAAGGCTCGAAGCCTCTACATTGACTTCAAGGACGTGGGTTGGCAGGACTGGATCATCGCGCCGCAGGGCTACATGGCCAATTACTGCCACGGCGAGTGTCCGTTCCCGCTCAGTGAGAGCCTGAACGGCACCAACCATGCAATCCTGCAGACCCTGGTTCACTCCCTGGACCCGCACGGCACGCCTCAGCCCTGCTGCGTGCCCATCCGTCTCTCGCCAATCTCCATGCTCTATTACGACAACAACGACAACGTGGTGCTTAGACATTATCAGGACATGGTAGTGGACGAGTGTGGGTGTCGGTGAAATTAGCTGTCAGTCCTTTTAAAGAATGTAAGATTTGTATCGGTTGGTTCTCAGGGAAATTTAGGAAGATCTTTTTAAAATTAAAGTCAATTTTAATAAAAATTACAACACAATATTCTTCATTCACTAATTTGTGTTGAACTTTCTTTATGGAAAGTGTAATGTCTGAAGTCTCTTCTCCAATTTGAATAGTTTTATATCGGTATAGAAAGAACCATGTGGGGAATTTGACTTTCTTAACACACAGCGTACAAAGTTTAGAAGTTCAAAGGTAATCGATCAGATACAAACATATATCCAAACCTGTCATCCGTAAACATCAGCAGATGATTTGTATCTTTTCCAGTTTCTTCAGATCTTTTCTGTTGAGGTGAATCTCTACCTCTTCAAGTGAGGTGCAGCTTAATCGGACTGAGATCAGATTATTTACTCAGCCAGTATCTGTTTGGTTGCTGTGTCTGAAATGTTGAGCACCATTGTCCTGCTGAATGGTGAAACGTTGTCAGCTCAGTTTTAAAGCTTTTTTTTAATGACTTGCAGCTCACAGAGTCACTCTGATTGACAGATGAGGTGGTGCGTTGTCATCAGTTGATCCTCTCCTCTCTCCTAGTCATTTTGACATAAAATGGTTGATGATATAGATCAGGTAAAAGTTAATAAGATTCACTGAGTTACCAGCAGGTAGTTGATGAAAACCTTTGGACACTGTGGGAATAACGGCGGTGAAGGGGAGGAGGTGAATTGTGCAGTAGTACGTCTGAGAGAGACGGACAGAACTGCAATGATATTGATATTGCAATAACGCCTCCAGTGATTGATTGTCTCGTGGGACGTGAGCAGATTGATTATTGGTCAAATATGGTGGTGTTGGAATTGTTAATGGTGGAATTTGACAGCGTGTGAAAGTAGACATAATGTGTGGAGGAATAGATCTGGGGAACATACCTACAGCACGGTATACATTTACAACAGAGCACAGAGTCTCGCGAATAAAGACACTTCTCATTTCAGTTCTGACATGAGGTGGTTTCTGTGGCTCATTGCATAAACGTAAGAATCAGTAGCTTAAAGTTCGATATGGATCTAGATGTTCTCCAAAGCAAACGATAACCACACACGCCGTATGTGACACCTAAAGTCTCTCTGTGAATTAAATGTTTCGCTGACAGAGACCAGCTACTCTTTTATCTACTCACTGAGAAATTAACTCTGTTATCTCACCTTCCTGCCTGATAACACCCCCCCCCCCCTCCCCCCCTCCCTCGCTGGGCCAGACAGACCACTGGGGTTGCCATGACGACGGCTGGTCGCCACAGCAACCGGGCGAGGCTGACAGGTTGTAGTAATTAGTGGGAGATACTGAGAGAGAGTTTGGGAGGGGGAGGTGAAGGAGACAAGAAGAGACCCAGTGAGCAGATTTTTAATCACATGCTGTTTCCCTCACCTTCTCAGTTGGGTATAATAATGTTACTCAATGACGATGTCATGTTATGATAATGTTACTGGCCAAAGAAACTAGACGAAACATATCCAACTAGCTATATAAATTACAACTTATTTAAGCCTGACCTCAACTTCAAAGTTGTGCTGTGTCGAGATTTCACCTGGTTCAACATCACACTGAATTCACAATTCAATGTGACAATTGAACCATTGACAGGTACCTAGATTTTGAATTGAGCGATGTCCAAAGCACATTTTGCAAACCGGTGCATTCCCACACAGTATGTTTAGCACAAGGTTTATTAAAAATGCAATATTTCAGTCTCATCTGGCAAAAGTTTGTGACAGAAACACTAGTGCTGAAGTGTGCAGGAATTTAATACTGTCAATTCTTTCCTTTGAAAATGTTCAACTTGTGGACAGATCTTACTTCATACTGAAACATAGTAATTCAAATAGCATGATAAAAGAACTGTCTTTTCATTTATATTTAACCAGGGAAGATGTTTCTCTCGACACCATCAGTTGTTTTTGTTTGGCCAATTTCCTTAATCCCATTGGTTTCTTACTGTTCTGTGTTGTGTAGCATCACAGAACAGAAACGGAAGATGAATGAAAGAGAGTGATGCAGCAGAGAGATCGGCAGGAAAGGGAAGAAGCCTCAGGCACTTCAACAGTACTTTTCTGTCAAAGACAAAGTCATTTCCACTTTACCCTCTGGGGCCAACAATACACGCTCTATCTCCAACAGTCAGACTCACAGAAGTGTTTTCTTCCTGTCTCTGAAACTAAAACAGTCGCTCTCTCTCCTCCTCCCAAATGAATCTTCACTCAGTTACAGATGAGCTACAGAGCCACATTATCTTTATTAAGCTTTACATGAATTATTCCTTAACTGAGGCCTGGGGACTCCCTGACGTACTGAAACACTCTCAGAAAACAAGATGCAAAGTTAAACCGTTTGTCCCTGGTTTGAGGACAAAAGTACTAGTCTGTTTTTTAGCCATGCAAAAACCAAATGGTTTAAGGACGTTAATACGGGCCGGTCAGTTTTCTTCAGGATGTTTTACCGCAGGACATCCTTTTATAAACTTAATCATTAGTTACATACTTTTCTATATTAACAGGCAATTTAGCTAAGAAAGTCAATAGCTGATTGATTAGGGAATTAGGCTAAACAACTAATAATCAGAGTTCAGATGTTCAGATGCAGGCCCAGTGGATAACAGTCTATACCTTTCTTTCTCTCTTCCTCCTGCTGCAGTTTCTGTCTCCCACATGTAAACAGTCACTGAGAAATTAATAATCAATACCAGTCTAGTTGGAGGCTGAGTGTGACTCAGCCATCCTGACTACATTTGGCCTCTTCTTCCTATTTCTGCCTGTGTCTGTCTCTATCTTCATCCATGTGCATTAAACGCTGCAGCATACAATCATATACAACAGTGTAAAGGCAACTTGTGGCAACAGGGAGGGAAAGGCTTCATCTTGACTGAATTTAAATGAAGAGGAAGAAGATTAGTTTAGATTCCATGTTTTTCCTGCACAGCTTGGTGGAGGCAGTTGTCAAAGTGACAGACAGACTATTCAGTAGCCGTTCACAACACCAGAACTTTAGCAGAATTTCTGCATCAGTGATTCCTCCCACAGATCAAGATGTGAAGACTTATCAGCGGAGTGAACTGATGCACTGAGTGGAATCTGCTGCTTTCCATAAAAAAATTCTTAAAGAGCCAAGCAACGTCAACAGAAAGTAACAGTGGACAGCAACATTTATTCAAGAACTGTACACTGAACCAACACTGATTGAACATTAAGCTCAGATATTCAGAGTCATTTGGTTTCAAATCCACTTGGGCCAGGACTAAGTGGAGCTGCTACACATGTCAGAAAAGCATCCAAGTACTTCTGCTCTAAGGTAAAACATTTTTATCAACCAGCAGGGGGCAATGTGGCTTCAGTTCAATGTCCAGAGGTGTTTGGCTGCTGTAGTTGTCTTTGTACCGACTAGCTTGTGTGTGTGTGTGTGTGTGTGTGTACTCTCAGCATGAGATAGCTGGCTAACAGTTAGCAGTGGGTAGATGCTGAGTTGACCACTGCAAAGCCCATCAGCAGTGAGGAAACGGATGTGTGTGCATGTGTGTTCACGTACCAGGCTCAGTGGTTAAGTTTTATCATTATATCATTTTTAACAGTTCATTAACACTATGAAAACTCAGATTTATTCATATGATCAATAAAAACACAAGATTTAAACAAAATCAAAATTTACTGACAGGTCTTAACCTTTATTAGCTAAACGAACTAAACTAATTAAACGTGATCTACCAGAACCGTCCTGCACCAAATCCTCCTTTATGAAGGTGATGACTTTGATGGCTGTAGTTTGTGTTACTTCTGAACTCACATTACACATAGTGTAGTTTAGTGTAGTTTCTGATTTTCCTGTTATTTAGCCTAACTTTTCTAGAAAATGGCACATGGGCATCATGATATGCTTGATATGACAGTTTCCTTATATGCTTACCAGCAACATAAGAGAGCACTGTATGTTTGAATCTGGTATTTTGTATTTCCATGTACTACATTTTGGGTTTTCTCTAATTTTCCTTACCTCTGAAGTGATGTAAGCAGTGTCTTCACACAGAGTGGGCACCTCTTGGTTTGTGGCGCATGGGTAAAAATATATTAATCTATTTATTCGTGTGTTAGATGAAATAAAAGAAACACCTGTGAGTATAATGCAATCAAATTAAACGGCAACAAAAACTGAAGTTAAAAATGAGCATGACATACATATAAATGTAAGAAAAAATGTGAATGCTCTTGATGTGTCTGTTGCTATTTTGCTATTTGGAAAGCACATCCATCATGAGCGCTGTTACCATATGCAGCTTCAGGTGTTCATTTACTTAGTGAGCAGTAAGAACTGTAAAATTTTAAAATTCCAATTAGAAATTTTGTGTAATTGTTGTTGCAGTTCCCTACAACTGCCACTAGACATGACTAAAGAGTCACATCACAAGTAGATGATTATTACTAGTGGCAAAGATGACAGCGAGGCACTTAGTCTCTTTTAAACACAGACTCATCGTTTCATTGACCTCCATAGTGAGGACTGTAATACAGTGTCTGATTCAACAAGCACTACAAGTAATGTTCAGTCACCACACACACACACACACACACACACACACACACACTTCTTGGCTTCCATATTTCTAATCCTTTTACAGCCTGTGTCACACTGGCACACACACTCTGTCTCCTAATCAATGATAATGGAATCACTGTGTATCCTGCCTAGTAACACAAGCCTCTGTTTCATTAACATGCTAACCTACACTTTCGGTCACATGTGTACACATGTTTGCACATCTGAACATGTGCAATCAACAGCCTACTCAGTCAGATAAGATAGACAGTCGTCAGTGTGCCAAAAAAATCCCGGCGGGATTTGATGAGAATTTGTAACACTTAAAGCTGCACAAGTCGGAATTTGTGTTAAACCATGAATCAAATTATATCACATAGTTTTGATTTGATCTCTCAAAAAGGAGGCATAACTGATCCAGTCTCCAGAGAATGGCAGCTGTTTTGGTTTTTGCCTCCAGCTGCAACTTCCTCATCTATGTTGTTGAATCGGGACGTGCTGCAGAGGGAAGGAAAGATTCATAACAGCAATATTGTCAGCATCACTTATTTTGTGAAGAAATGCTATCTTCTGATATAAGACTTCACTTTGCCTCTTTCTGGTGTGAATTGCAAACCTGATACTTTACAAAAATGGTAGATTTTGCCAGCTGGCACCAAAACTAAAGATGTTCTTGGATCTAAAAATCTGAATTCAAAAAGAGGCCCATGTTAATCCTTCTGAAACCTGACAATAGCAAATAGCTGAACTGAGCTGCAACCTCATTTTTCCTGCATGCCTCAGTGTGTTTGCTACAAGTACAAGACAAATACCAAATAACATCAGTACAAAAAACTCCTGAAAATCTGAAGATGGACGAAATGGATCAGTAATAGTTCAGGGTGGAATGGAACGTGATAACATATATATGACATAAATAACTATTATGATTGTTGTCAGTCCTTCTGGTCCTTATAGAGGGGGGAGGAGTTGTATAGTTTGATGGCCACTAGCAGAAAGGAGATCGGTGTTAATCTGATCTGTGTGGAGTCTCACTTTATAGGAACACAGCGATATCATTGATATAGCGCTAATGTCATACAACCAATAATATCACTGTTCTGGGGACTGTAGTCCTACCCACAAAACCATTGCCTTTAACTGAACAACGATTTAATGTACTGTATATACGACTGGGTGCTGGACGAGTCATATTTTTGTGAAGAGGCTGACTTTGCTATTTAAATACACACACAAAAAATGCCTTCTGACGTTTTTGTGAGAGTGGAAGCAAAAGAACATACAAAAGGAGTTTTTATTGCAGTGTCTTTAACAGTTCTCTCCACTCTTCAGTTAAATTGCTCCCTGCAGCTTTATGAATGGGTCTTAAGAGGAAAAAACTCTTAGCTCAGAACTTTTTGGTGCCATTTAGAGGAACTCCTGGTGGTAAAATAAAATACTCTGTGAATATGTCCCCTGGATGTCAGTGTGAGTTGTGGCCGGCGGTGTCCTGTAATGAGGTGACAGCAGGTTCCTCCAACACACACTTTACTGCCTCAAATGGACACACACACACACACACAGATACGCAGCAAACAGAGGTGACACCATTACCTCTGACCCTTCCTGTGTGTGTGTTTGTAGTTGGGAGATGGGTCGTGGCAGTCTGAGTATTTACAGTAATTACAAACCATATGGCTGGGCTCCTGCTTCACGCTCATTTCAACACATTCTCATTAATTCGTACACAGATATGTTTTTAACGAGCATCTAACAACTGTATCAGATAAGCAGACACATCAAGATCTTGTGTTTATTGACCCGCTGCAGGTTAAGGTCATGTTTATGAACATTTTTGTTCAATGAGGCAGCTCCATGGCAGGATGTCTGACTTAATGTCAATTTGCTTTATGTGAAATCATAACAGTAGTGATTAATTGTATACATATGTAATACAGACAATCCTCAGTACTGCATAGTCTTGTTAAAAAATGTACTACAGTAAGAAAAGCCAAATCCTTTCTGCTTCTCCATGGGGTGGATATGCAATATTTAGAATATAGACATATATTTTTTACAGTTTATCAGGTTATTTAGACCATCACAAACATTCACAAAAATCACAACAACAATTTTATAAGCTAATGAAATGCAAAATAGGAAACGCAATTTGTTGGAGTGCAAACCACCTCAAAAATAAAATTCACCGTATCTTACTAAACCAGACAAATCTATTTAAAAAATGTTGTTGTTATATTTTGTTAAGTAAGCATTTTACAAATTGTCAAGACTCAGTTTTGCATTGTGTTGCATCATGGTGCAGAGGTTTGATCACTGACTTAGATAAAAGTATCATAACATAACTGACCACCAGCAAAGTCTTATTATTCCAATTCTGTACAGTAACTGGAAACTATTAAATAAATAGTGGAGTAAAAGTCAAAGTGAACATCAAATCTGCAATCGTTTTCATTAATGCTGCATTATTGTGTTTGGGTTGTGCAGTTCAAATTTTTTTAATGTGACGCCATCATGATTCCTCATTCATTTCAATACATTTCTTTGATCTTTTTCTTGACAATTGTTATTCACAAATTTCATTTATTGCCATTTATAGTCATGTTTTAATTCCATCATAATTTCATTTTCCATGTCATCCAAACTCCGACATTTGCAAGTCTACAAATCTAACATAATTTCATTAAACAAGTGCACAAGTCATGCTTCATCAAAACATTATAAACACCATCATCCAGATAATACTAATGAAAAAAACAGTGAAACTAAAGAAACCAAACCAATGAACCGAAAACTCTGATTTATTGTTACTATAACGTTGTCTTTTGTACAGCTTTAAATGTAATTGCATATCTTGTCTTTAAGTGTTAGTTACATCAGATCAGCTCCATCTTTGTCTAAAGAGGATTCATCACCAGTGTCAGACCCCAAGGAACATCCTGCCCTGACTCTTTTCACTTCCTCGCTTGTATATGATGGTAATAAAACAGTTTAAATACACTATAACTGCTAAAACAGGTTTATCTATATGTACTGTATCTCTAATAAATAGTTATTAATTTAGTCATATCCAATTGAAACTGATGATTTCACTGCTCGCACTTATGCTACTTAGATCCTGTCACTTACTTTTCATGAACTCCCTGAATTTTCCCAAGGCAACATGAAATTTTGAACACTCTATCCTGAAATCAGTTATCCCTTTCCAATTGCTACTCCTGGCAGGTTTTAATCAAACAGTCAAGCTGAATAGGATTGTTTATGAAACATGTGAAACTATGAGTCACAAAGTGTTGCTAATTGATATGCTTCAACCAGAGAGGGTGGAATTAATCAGATGTGTCACCTTCGCCGTCATTGTCGAGGTTGGAGCTGGTCGGTTTCTTGTTGTACTTATGTTGTAATTGTCAGGTTTTGTGCATTGAGCAGGTAAACACAGATACTCAGACAGGCAGGGCCAGTGATATGGCTTTATTGAAAAGTTTTAAACACATGCAATGTTAATTCTGTGTCTATTGTTAGATACTTGAGAATGCAGCCAACTGACAGCAACCAGGTATGTGGACAGATAATTAGTTTCTTGCACATCTGACTGGGACGGTATCATCAGACAAGTCATTCTGTAGGTCTGATGTACAGCATAAACAGCTTCAGCCTGGAAGAGATTTAAAGTGAGTGATTACACTGATCAGCCAAAAGAATAAGACCATCTGGAGGTTCAATATTGTGGCCAACAGAAGCATGAGAACATTTTTTCATCAAATATTCATTTTCAAAATATTGTTGACAATATTAACACTGGTGCTTTGAATAACAAAAACTCAGCTTCATGTGACTAATGGAAGAAGGCTGATATGTATACTGAGAGCAAATGAGGGAGATGGGAAACAGGTGTGGTTAATGTAGAGTCAAGGGCGATTAGGAAATACAGGACAGCTGTGCAAGTGGACCAGGGAACAAGTCAAGGGCATCTGATGGCTGAATGGAGAACTGGAACAAGACAGAGGAAGAGACTAGACCAAGGAAATACACACATGACCAAACTGTGACAATAATTTAGCTTATTGGTCCTCGAACAACGATGGCTGTGACAGAAACACAAGGAGTTCACCAGGCCCAGTTAGCTAGAAATGATGGGCAACGCAAACCGAAAGGGGTTCTTAATGTGAAGCTTCGTTTTCAGATTTGCACAAAAACTCCATGTGAGTCTGCAGACTTACGTTGGCAGCAACATGTCAGTGAAAACACATGTTTTTCCAGAGATTTATGATCCCATGTCATGGCCACAAGTGGTTAAATTGGGGAAAGAAGTTCATGTTAAACAAACATATGCAGATTGAAACATATTGCTAGCTTGCTAACAGCTAGAGCTAATGTCTAAACAGTTGGTATATTGGCAGTTTGTGGCAAATATACACATAGCAGAAAAACACTTTGTGTCAAAGCTGTTAAATAAGCTCAAATGAATCAAGCAGAATATTGCTTAGGGTTCAATTTGAATGCAACCACAACAGCAACATGACAATAGCATTTCTATGTCGTTTGTACTGTATAAAAGGCTAAAAATAAAGATGTTCTGTCTAGTGTATACTTTAATAAATGTTTTGGTGTGAATGAATGTTTTGCTGTTTTTATTGTAGTTATAACACACATCTTTCACATCATCTGTGTATATGCAGAAGAGGTATGTTCCTTTTTACTGTGCTTGTATCTCATGTCTTGATGAAGCTGAATTTCTTCCTCTGCCTCCGTCCTCTTTGCACAGCTTTCCTCTCTGCTGTAAGCTGTAACATGATGCAGTTATCACCATGGAGATTGACCCTCTCTGGACAATGTCAGAGTCTCAGCATCTCGCTGTAGATCTGATTTCAGACTTGAGAGCTGTTTAAAGCATAAGCAGATGGACATCTCCTAAACGCCTACACTGGAAATTTAGAAGTCACATTTAAGGGCAGAATTTTGTTAAAGTAGCCTCAGAAAAAATAGTGTTTATGCAGAATGTCAAAGCTTGAAGCAACAATGGCTCAGCAGCAGCAATAATACTTTTGATAGAGGACCAATATTGAAACAGTGTTGTACAGTAAAGCTATAATATTCCTATTTAAAATAAATCAAACTGAACAGAAGGTGACAGACAGTGAGTGTGAAGACATCATTCCTACAATAGGGACAAAGGCAGAAACCAGTAAAACCCACACACTCAATAGGTGGATTCTTGTCCAGACCCTGACTTAGATCACGTTATCAATGACACACACGATGCACATTTTAACAGAGACTAGCTGGATCCTCATGGATAACATCTGGAGTGAAACAACATATTATCTAGTACAAATAAAGACTGACCATGAAGAATGTGTTTAAGGATGAGTAGACTGAGAAATAAAGTATGTGTTCATTTTACAAAGCTACTTAATTTAAAGTGAGAACCAAATGCCATGATGACACCAAGCTTGCCAATTTTGTGCACAGGGTGACGTTTTCACATCCAGCTTGTGGTAGAATAATTGTAAAATCAAGGCATTTTCAACTCAAAGTTGACAGTCTCTGGTACAAGATAACACTTGACACACAAGATTTCTTTTTTCTTTCAAAAGTGAAAATTTTGGCAAATAATTTTTATAGTGATTAATTATTATCTGATTATATTTTGTATTCATTCACCTAAAAAAAGTGACCAGTACCTAAAGCTGTAAGTTTAAATATGAGGGAATGTTTGGGCCTTTTCAAAAAAACATTTAGAAAGTTTGGAGTTGGTGTGAAATGTTTGGTTGCAACTTTAATATTTGTGATGTTTCTTGTTGAACATTTAGCAGGTGATTAACCAAAGACAGACACCCTGCAAGAAAAACCAGCAGGAGGAGGGCAGACTGACCTCACAACTATCCAATCAAACGTATAGCCTGCACATAAATGTAGGTGGGGTTGACCTTTAACACTTGCATTAACAAGTTTGTGTGCAGTAGAGGCTCTTCAATGTTAGATTTTATGGTTTGAAAAAAAAAAGGCAGCTTTTAATCAACATAATGGACACAACTAGTGTCCAAAGCACTATATTAAAGAACTGTTACCTCAAGTGTGGCTAAGGCAGAGGTTTTCTACAACAACAACAACAACCAGGATCAAAACGCATATTAACGACCAGCACTCGTCTGAACAGCTTTAATGCTGCTGGAACACGAGTTCTAATGGTTTAAGTTAGCGGGCAGCTGGAGCAGACCATGCTTTGGTAAGTTTTTCTTCGACAGTACAGTACTAACTGTTGGATTTGCATTTAGAGGGTTAAGTTAATAAGTTATTGCTTGTATGAGGATGTGAGATGCTGTATGTTGGTATGGGTTCTTATTTGATTGCCTGTTAATATTGAGCCTGTGGGCGTGATCCTTTAGTAACGTTGATTAAAAAAAGAAAGAAATATTTATATAATGTAAGCCTTTTTTTGCTTTTCAGCTTGGTTGATTTTTGGATACAACAATGAAACTGTAGAACAAAACACTAATCCTGTTGCAATATTAATCCTGTTTTTCAAGATGACTTTGAAATGAGTAGGTGGCTAAAAATCAAGTCGTAATCCGTAATTCTTAAGTCTTTGTTCAGTTCTTTTAATGTAGACCACTACAGCCGGACTATATCCAGTGGAGTTAGTTGATATAGGGTGGATTTGAATAAATGTCAAGTTTGCCAACAAGAGTAGGAGAGGTCTATCTATCACAAAATGACACGTCTCCATTCACCTGAAATGAGAGAAATCTTTAAAATCATTTATGATATAAGCTTGTCACCCTAACCATGACGTACGTCTGATTACTGTAATCCACATGCTGATGATAACATTTTGAAACTGAATTGTATTTTTGTTGTGACTGACATTACCTGCGGACAAAGTTAATTTATTGCAATCCAAAAAAAATATAGTTGGTGGCATGATGTGTAATGTGTTGTCAGGTTATAGTAGCAGTATCTTTTTACTTTTGCTGTTATCAGTTAACAGCCTCCTGGGGCATACACTTCTTTAAAGATGGCAGCAGCAGGAGTAGTGTTGGTGCAAAATGAATGAATCAGTATGTCGGGTAGTTTGATACGAATCGCCTTTGAACTGGTACATAGTGAGTCCAGGTAACAGCCGTATGCTGGACTTAAAGGTCCAACAATAACAATAACTTTCACCTCTTCCTGTCTACCTGCCTTTTATATGTTACTAAACTAACTAGCAGTGTATAAATTATAAAGCATTTCAATGTTAAAAGGGGATAGAAATTCACTTCAGTGCTATGTGACAAAGTTTAGCTTTAAGAAGTGCAGTAGGAGTGTGACTGACATGTTTTATCCTCTGGGCTTATGGCTCTGTGTGCGTCTGGTGACAGCATTCAGTAGGCTACATTAGTACTAAGACTAAGTACAACTTGGATGCTGTGCAGCTGCTGCCGCCTGCTCTCGCACAGACTAGCTGCTCTCAACACTTCGTGTACTTGCTGAACTGTAGCACGCAGAAGAATGGTGAACAGGTCGACGCTTTGGGGCTCACCTGATTTTTTTTTTTTTTGCACATGCACCACAGTCAGACAGTAGCAGTGCTGTTATCCTGTTAGCTTGTTAGCCTGAGGACATCACAGCTGATTCCTGTGCCTGTGGGGGAAACTCACTGCTGGTGCAGCTTCTGGTGTCTCTTACTAATATCTGCTATGTCAGACCATCGATATACAAGTTGGTGAATCTTTTCTTTACTAAATAAAGTGTTTTTGTGTAAGAAATTGGGTTTTCTGCCTCAAAATGAGGCATTCATTCAGATGAAATTTTAAAAACAGTATCAGTGTATCAGGCAATGTTGAGATGGTTTGAACATGTGCAGAGGAGGAATAGTGAATATATTGGACAAAGGATGGTGAGTGTGGAGCTGCCAGGCAGTAGGAAGGAGACCTCAGAGGAGGTTTATGGATGTACTGAAGGAGGACATGCAGATGGTTGGTGTGACAGAACAGGATGATGGGGATAGAGTGAGATGTAAGCAGATGATCTGCTGTGGCAACCCCAAAAGGGAGAAGCTGAAAAAAGAGGAAGAAGAGATCAGTAATCTGTTTGTGCCATTCATTCCTTCAGATGGCTTTAACATTTGTGGGGGGTAAGGGTCCAAAAATGTAGAAGCCTTTTTTCATTAGAATAAAAGCTGCCATGTGAGCATCAACAAGTGACAAAGAAAAAATATCAATCATACACAGCAGAATAATACCTTTATCAACGTTTTAGGGAACTATTATGATTACAACCCTCAATAAAATTAAGTCTTGTAGAGTATAATATTATTTTCCTAATACTGTTGTTTTTGAGTCTCTCTTATATTCTTCTGTGTACTTTAAATGTACTGTGTACTTTAAATGATAGGGTTACTAAGAAACTTTTGTTACAGCTTCTTTTTATAGTCTGCTGTAATGAATTATTATTATATTCAATTAAACCCTATTAATGGTGCTTTATGAGATAATATAGCTGAGAGTGAAGATTGAAACATCTGTGAGTATGTTCTTGTAGCTCGGGGAGAACAGAGATGGAGACAGAGATTGAAAGAGAGAGGAGAATGAGAAGGAAATAAGGTCCAGTGCGTCCTAGAATAGAAAAAGAAAATCCATTTATTCTGAGAGGCCTGCAGGGCTGGAGGTAGCAGGAGTCCACTGTTATTCTACACACACACACACACACAAACACAGACCCTCTCATCCTACTGGAGAAAATGAATTCTTTTCCTCCTTTTCCTGTTTTTCCCCTCTTTTTGCCTCTGTCAGTGTAAGTACTATAACTCCAACAGGGGCGCAAAACCCATCTCTCTCTCTCTTTTTCACACACACACACACACACACACACACACACACACACACACACACAGTCAGTCAGTCACCTGGTCACCTGCCTCAGGGGTTGTCATGTTGTTTCGCTCTTTGCAGGGGTCTCTGTTTCCTGTTTGCTCGACCATAGAGAATAGGAGGCCATCAATAACCCTGCTGAGAGCAGGGGGCAAGAGGAGGCAGAGGAGAGGAGAAAAGGAGGAAATAAAGGAGAGAAAACAGAAAACAACACTAAGGGATGGAACAGATGGAAAAGCACAAAGAGAGAGGAATAGGAAGGAATGGGGAGGAGGAAGAGCAGCAGTAAGGCAAAACAAACTGGAAGCCAGGTGGAGTGTGGGGCAAGGGAGAAAAGTGAGGGTAAAATGGATAAGAAGGATAAGAAAATTAAGAGACAATGAGAGGAAACATGAAGAGAATACAGGAAGATGGGGGAAGGAATAAAGGGAGGGTACAAGAGGAGAGACAAAAGTTATAGTTATATTTTTTTTTCTCCTCTTCATACTCTCGTTCTGAACTCCTCTCTTCTCTCGACTACCCTCCGTTCCATCTGCTTCCATGTCTCACCCAAATCTTTTCTCTCTTCCTCCTCCTCCCTTTTTTCCCCCCATCCACCTAACCTTCTGTCTACGTCAACCCATTTCATTCTCCTCTAATACGACAACCTTCAAACCACCGCTGCACTTTCCTCCAAAGTCCAGAAATACCCTTTGCTTCTCTCCCACCTTCTGAAATATCACCTGTGATCACTAATATTACCTTTACCTGAAATTCACACTCAAAGAGTCACATCAGTGGCAGATGTGTTAATATGTCTTATCCATGTTTCCATGTTTGTGGATAGTATCAGCTTAGGCATGAAAACATACCACGCAGCAGATAAAAAAGTTAGAATCTGTGAAAATATATATATTATATATAAAGATATATTATGTGAAACATATGAAAGTGGTGTTGCCCTACACTCTCCATTGTGGTACCTGCTTCCCCTTCTTCACCTGCTTTAAATGCCACATTAAATAGCTGTTATCAGTTTGTCACTGGGAGCACAAATGTGGGTTAGTAGGCTCCTGCTCCACCTTCCAGTTATCTCAGTCCTCCAACCTCTGACCATAAACGCTGCTTGTTCCTGCGCTCTCTTACAGCCCATAGCGGGCAGTCACTCAAACCATAGATTGCCGTAGATTAAATAATAGTCTTAATATATCAGATTCCTGAGTTTAATTTCTCCCAGTAGATTATTCCTCATGGCTGGAAAAGTAAAAAAATCCTATTTTTGTCTGTATGTTAGGGACAGAATTTGTTGGAGAGTGTTGGTGCAAGACGGTGGCAGCAACCAACCTTTTCCTGGCTTTATAAGTAAAACATGACATGCGTCTAAAATAACCCTCAATGTCACATCACTCAGTTTAAGATTTTTTTGAAAACCCATCTTCATCCAGTCAAAGATATTTATAGCTGGTAGTGACTTCTAAAGTCTTCCCATCAGTTGTAACAATATCCACTTCATCCTGTGATGGGACAGTTTTAACCACTGAGCCATCACACATTGTGATTAACTGATGATTACTTGTTAATTAAAACGAATTGTCTAATTAACTAGAATTGTAGTAGACTCTGCGTGCAGTCTCTGAAGTACAATAAAAGTCATCACAAAGGAACAGAGCTATTATCAGCTCAGTTTCATAAGCACGTCCATGAACGTGGGCCAAATAAGCAAGAAAAGGCACATATGCAGCTATGGCCCCCCCAAGGTTGACAATGTACTGTTTACTGTTTTAGGTACCCCAGCTGACGGTCGCGGGGGTTCTAACAACGTCCCTGTCTCAGTATATTTGTCTATGATTGACAGTGATGAACTAAATTTTCCTTTAAAGCCAAAGAAAGGTGCGAAAATGAATAAATCTTGATGTCTTGAGGAATGATAATGAACTCTTACAATTTGCTTAAGCTGTCGTTTCTTTAATGCTCCTAAACGACCGCAATGACGCAATCATTTTCAACACGTGTGAAGTGATTGAAATAATCGTCTTAGACACACATGCACGCACCAACACGCTTCTGAATTGGTAAAGAAGGCGATTAGGGAAATAAAATGAACTATATATGGGCAATTTATCTTATTACATTAGTGGTGTGAGGTAATATGAGGTAGTGTTAGTGAAATTATTAACCATAAAACACTGAAGAGACTGAGTCTGGATCGGAGACGGGAGATGGGCTACACTGGGGCCATTATATCCTGGACCTACTGACACATTGGAGACGGGGAGGAATTAGGTCAGGGCTCGAATGTAGAAGGTAATAGATGGCTACAGCAGAGATTTATGTGCGACACCCTCTCTCTAGAAAGAAATAGAGAGAGAGAGAAAGAGCGATTGGAGGTTGGTATTGGAACTAAATCAGACTGTCAGTTGGTGCTGAATTCTTCCTGAGGCGACAGAAGGAGGGAGGGGATGGAGAGCAGAGCTATGGAGAGAGAACTGGGACATGGGGAGAGAGAGAGAGAGGAAAATAATGATGGAGGAGGCAAAGTGGCTGAAAGAATGATCAGTGTGGTGGAGTTCATTGGGCAGAAAACGGCACAGGCAGAGCGAGGACACAGCAGAGATTGAGAGGCTTTTAGATGATGTAACCTATGCTATGGTGGGAAAGGAGCAGGAGTTATTTCAGGCATCCAGGGATCTACTGTAGGATTTAATTTTCCATATAGACAATACTAGGTGGCTGGGAGTTGGAGCACTTCCAAGACTTAGTCGAACAAGAAGCTCTCCTGCTGAATCATCATAACTGAAAACTGACAAAGAGGTCTTTCAGACAAAGTCAAAGATACAAGTCTGTGTACATCAAAGGCTATGGAGGGAAGTCACCTGTAGTATGAGTACAAAGATGGATTTTTAAACAACTGTAGCATCATGTTTTGTTCCCAGGTACAAAAATTAAGAAACTTTTTAATGTTTAATGTTAAATGAACGGTGGCGTCTTTAGCAGGACAATGGCTGCAGGGGCTGATGGTAACTGCTCCCTAAGGCGAGCATACCAGACCTGTTTGGATGGTTAAAAAAGTCAGATGTGGGCGGTGAATCACAGGCCCAGTACCCAAACATCTAGTGTCAATCATGGACTTCAGTCTACCTCTGAAGGAGGAATGGATTTATTGCTGTATTTTGTAGTGAACCGTTTTGTTGTTGCAGACCAACCAATTTATCCGTAAGTAATGGACAACTGTCTAAAACGGATTCCATCTAGCTACACGTGTAGCTAGAGAGCTGAATTCAAAGAAGGTGCGTTTTCTTGACACAGTCACATGCTCTGACGAATAAAAAAAACACAGACTACTCAGCTTTGGTGATTATTTTGAATAAGCGTTTTACAGTATGATGATACAATATGAATGCATTGTGAGGAGATCCTTGTAAAAATGTCACTGGATCAATTCAGCTCAAGGTCTTCCATATAAAAACATAAGTATTGATTAGTTTTATAGTAGCTTATATATGTAATCCAATACACTGCATCCCATCCATCATATCCTACTTGACATTATCCTGTTTTTAATGCAGTATACAGTATGTCTCATGCATGTAAAGTTCTACCCTGTAATATCTGGGTTGTACTACTGTATATAGATGGTTGAAATTTCTGTCCAACATCCACTGAATAGATCTGTCTTGCCATTTTATAGAGAGACAAACCTGCGTGTGCCTGAAGTGGTACTCTCTTTCATTTGTTCTCTTACCCAAGCACACTCGACACACATACTCAAACACTAATCAGCGTTACACTTGCTGCCAGTGACCCTTATTGAAGGCTGTGTTAATGATAACTTAAACACACAGTGTGTCTTTGGCTCCAGTCAATGGCTCTAAACCACCGTGAGTCACATCACCCGTTGAAATTAGGGTAGAAATATTTGAACTGCTGTTATTGTACTGTCATTACTGCCTGTACTACGTGTGTGTGTGTGTGTGTGTGTGTGTGCTTGCGCTTGCTTGTGCTAATGAATGTATTGAAAATGTCATTAATGTTTGTGATGACTCAACACTAGGAGAGCAATTGGACTTATGAAAGGCTCATTGCTTTCAATATTTCAACCTTAAGCAGTATAAATGTTTATGTGTTTTCTCATTTAAGTCCATTTAAAAAAGCTTTCCAAAGCCCTGACAGGCCAGAACTAATTCTCTGAAGCAGCTGGCCCACAGGGTTACACTGACACACCAGACAACTCATATTATAGTCTAATAGATTATTTTGTCTGAATTATATATTATGTCATTTAAACATTTACAACTTGTTTTAAAATAATAAAGCATATTTGATCATATAATGTTTCAAATTCAGTATGTGCATGAGCAACTTATATTTCAATACATAAAAAAAATCAATAGCTTGTGATTCCAGAAGTAAGGTGTCATTTCTTGTGCTAAACACTTTTTAGCAGGACCTGCAGATTATTACTGTTTCTGAAAAGAAACAATAAATTTCATTGTGGAAAAAAATTAAGCTCCATTTAGCTCCATTGTTTAGGGGAAGTGGGGAAGTAGACGGTTATCTGAAAACTGCAAATAAAACTGAAAGTATCTGCCTCACTGGATACTACTAAGGGAATGTGTGTGTGGGGGGGGGGGAGTGTTTTTGGTGTGATTTGAGAGCCCCTTAAAGGAAATCTCTACATCTGTGTGTGTGGATGTGATAAAGCTGCAGAGTTGAAATGGCTGTGCTGCACTCAGTGTTTACTTGGCCTCCATTATCTTTTATTTGTAGGCTGATAGTGTCTCTTGGCAGGGAATAAACGGGCTGTAAATCAGAAATGTGTTTGTGCATGGGTATGAGGGAATTCAAACATGCACAAACACAAGCATAAATATGCAGGTGAGGAAAAAGAATGCAGGAAAGCTCTCTCTGTTTTATTTTATTGTGAATTGGAAAAAAGCAGCAGACAATGAGCCTGATGCGTCTATTAGCTGAGCAGAACATATACACAAACCCACTATGTGATTATGCACATTAGAGAATCAGCCATGGCAAGCTTCGCTCTTCAGCACATTTGAATATGCAAATGTTTCCTTGCACAAAAAGCCTTGACAAGCTGTTATTACATGATTCCTGTGGGTGCAGACACAACAGCCTGAAAAGATATTAGAGGAGGCAGAACAAGAGAGAAGAGAGTAGCCCCAGACAGTTGCCGTGGAGATGTGTGCATGTTGCATGCATGCATTGTGGGTGCTTGTAGCATGTGTATTCACAGAGGAATGTAATAATACCAGAGGTGTCAATGTTGGGCAGTAAAGCATTGCTAGTAATGCCATTGAGTTTTTTTTTTTGTTATGAGTAACATTTTTCAAGTTCATTAATTGTATTACAATTACTAATTCTCTCTGTTAGTTTGACATTTGGGGAGTGGCTTGTTCACTCTCTTACTGGGAATTTGTTGGAAAGTTAATGTCACTTTAGTCTCTGTGTTCAGTGAGTAGAGTGGTCAGGGCTACGGTTACGGTGCAGGAAAGGCTGTTTAGGCTCTACAACGGAAAATAAATTTGACTCCAGGTATTTTCAAAGTGGTCTTAAATTGTTGGTGTTTTTGACTGGCTGATGTGGCAGATGTTAGCCACAGGTATGGGGGACTCAGGAGTCACCTCTTTTGTTGGAGGGTGTGTAAGGTTCGGGTCATGTTTTTCTGCATGTAAAAGGTTCCTCTGAGTGTATCAATAGTAGTAAGAATGGAAACACAAACGGTATGCATCATGTATTTGAGGAAAAATTGAAAATAGGCCTCTGAATTGGCCTTAACCAGATTTCTGCTGTTGCTGACATTTGGAGAGCATTTGTGTGCAGTCACCGAGGTAAATGAAGCATTTACACCTACCGATTCAAAAGGTTCAGTCAGCAACAGCTACTGTTCATTGTTAGAGAGACTTTACTCAAGAGACGCGAGAGTGTCCACTCTGGCCCACTTGCATAATGGAACTCTGACTAAAATCAGTTACTTCATCTTTGACAGAGCTAACAAATGAGTAACAGAGGTACAGTAACAAGTAATGTAAACCTTAAACTTTTTAATATGTACAGTAATGAATAAAGGATTACAGATCTTAACAGCATATGATATGAGAAAGAATCCAAATGAACAATTTGATTCGTCTATTTTGTAGCATTTACATGTCAAGATTTGCACTGGTATAGCTCAAACATGGAAATGAATTTATATTTTTGTTGGAACTGCGGTGATTTCTGTTTTTCTCTCTTTTTGTAGAGAGCACTTCAAACAGGATCTGTTTATCGCAGGAGCTTTGATGTTGTGTGTTTTACCAAACTTACTGAAGTCTGAGTTTAATTCAAATGAGCTGAAAACTCTATGTATGACTTCATGGTATGTCACTAGATTCAGAGTTCATCTTTGTACAACAGACCGCAATGATAACAAGAGCAGAAAATAATAAACGTGCAGCCCAGTTAGACCAGTCTATTGTCTTCTGAACAACTTGTGTTTTATCTCCATGAGGATGTAAGACAGTTCAGGACAGTATGTTTCATGCTGCTGCATGTTTTCAGTGTGTAAGCTGGGCGTTGTCATTTCTGCTTGTTTAGGGATCATTTTGGATTTAAAGAGTAACCACACCCGGGATGATAGTCTTTCTTGTTCTGCCTTTTTGTTGATGCTCACTCTGTCCACACCCTGTACAGTACAGAATCAGTGCACCATAGTGCAATTGTTTATGTTCATTTAAAAGTCCTGCAGAGCCACAAGCAGACTCAAATGCAACTGCCATTGTGAAAACAATCTAGACAGTCTTATTATAGTAACTGTAAATCAGACATTTTAAGTCTAAGTTATAAGTCAATTAAAATATCATAGTCCCAGTGCTGAACAAAGATTATGAAGGAACTGAATCTAGGTGCAAATTAGATATGAATGCTGTGTTGCATTCTTATGCCTACAATAAAACGTACCATAATAACTCACCGAAGTACAGTTGTCTTGTTGTGCATTACATTTATTCTCACACACTACATTCATGTTTTTGTAGAATTTTTTTTCAAATCATAGCATTTGTTGTTCAGATTATTTTTGTTTTAATACCTAGAGCCCAGTCTTTTGAAGTTTGTGTGTGTCGTCTGCAGTCGGACCGCAGTGAAGGTCAAATGATAATTTGGAGGAAGAAGCAACAATGAGAAAAGGGAAATGAATACACCTCACATTTGCTGGTCATTTTGTAAAGGTCAGGGGCAAAATGTTAAAATTCTAAAGGGAATGAGAAACTGCAAATGGCAGTAGTAGAAAAAAAAGTAAAACACTGAATTTGGAAACATGTCCCTCTGCCAAAGCTCCAATATCTGTTTAACTGTTGGCCCTGGGTTTGTGGTGTTTTAGACTATTTTGTAAGGTCAGATCACTTGCATGAATCTGATGTATATTAAGATTAGAAATAAAGTTTATCAAAGTCACAGAGCGCATCGAGTGAATAAGATAGAAAGTAAAATACTTGGTTCCCACCTGACTGACTGTTTCGGCTTCAGTTACTGTTTGTTAAAGATCACAGAAAATCGTCAGACGTGATCTTTAGTTTCATTTTTCTTTTGACGAGACCAATCAAAAAAAATTAATTTAAGAAACGCCTTTTGCAGGTCACTAACCAAATAATCAAAAGCCCAAAAATCAAGCCTCAGCTGAGGGGATATTTATGTAAGAGTTACTGAGAAGGAATTCCCAAAAGAGAACTTTTTGATCAAGTGTCGCAACTGTATGAAATCCAAAGACGTACCGACGCCACAGGTAGCCAACTCCAACTGAGCTCAACTCTCAAGGTCCTTGTTTGATTTATTGCTTGTTACATTCGTCTTGGAGTCTTCCATATTAACGACGGCATTATGTCAATGGTGATAAAAGAATACTCTGCACTGCAGGTGTCCGTCCAAAACTACTTCAACAACCTTCATCATGAATATGACTCCTTGAGAACTCGTGTTTGGACAAACATGACAGTTAGGTATTATTATTATTATATGCTTTAGAGTAAAGATCGCGGGTTGGTTACAACTGGAAAAAGTCAACAAGTTACTTGTGGCCTTGAATCAAACAGTGGTCGTTACCTAATCTTAATCTTGTGCTTTGAGTTTCACAACCTATTAAGGGTGCTCTGTAGAAGTAGTTATATTTAGTTACATTTTGAAATACATTATGAATAATAATATCAAACTGTTCACATTTAACATTAAATGGCAGCACCCAGGTTACAAATAAATAGTAGCTGACATCATTTCCAACCTGCAGCTTCTTCACACACTAAAACAGATACTGCAGGACTAGACAGCACAGTAAATCTGTATGTGTTTTGGGATTTTGACAGAGAAAATAGATGAATGAATAGAAATGGATAAGAATAGAAATCTTTTCAGTGAACACTGGGGCCACTTATGACCTGACCTCTTAAGAGTCACACAGCCAAATGTCAACTAACAATAAAATAAGATATAATATGTCTCACACAATAAAAAAGGACATGAATAGGCTGCTAGTCTCTTTTCTACCAGCATGAAAGGTCACTTAACATACATTCCCAGATGTCAGAATAGACTTACATGTAACAAATATTTAAAAATAAAGCGACTGCACCTACAAACCGATGCTGCACACACATACACACAAACCTCTGTGTAGACAGGCTCACATAACTCCATTCAGCTGGATGGCTAAATGTCATTACAGCTGACAGTCTGAGTGGGCAGAAGGGCAGCCCGTCATTTACTGAAGGGTGCTCACTCTGAAGTGTGTGATGGCTGTTAACAGACTTCACATCACCATCAGTTGAGCGCTACAAATAGACGGATGTCCACATAACACACCAGACTTGTGCTGCGGGTTTTATATTATTAGGTAAGACTAACAAAAGAGATTTAATTGAAAGCTGTGATTTGTTAATTCACGCATTCCTCACAGACACGGTCGGGTACAGGGTAGCATCAGCAACACTGAGAAGCTTTTAAAGAGCGTCTAAATGTTCCGCTTCCCAATGATCAATTTACAGAATTTTAGACCCAAATGACTGAGGCACGATACTGACACAGACGTGACCTTAAAAGCACTTCCTTGGTAAGAGGGAACTGTAATGGACTGTCTACCTGCATAAAAGAAAAAAGGAGATAGAAGATGAAGGGGAAAAAAAGCAGTGGAAGTCTGACTACAGGAGAGGATAATGGACAGGGTTAAGTCAGGAATCTAAACTGGCATGAACCATTTAGCTGATTCAGTTTCAGCATCTATGTGTTCAAAATGCAGGTGGTACAACATTTTGGGTGTTTGGCTGTTATTCCTGAAACCAGCTCCATAAGAGCGAAATGTCCCTTTACTGGATTATTGATCAATTGTGCAACTCGAAAGCCAATAGACACACAAACATTCAAATTTAGCCACGGCAGAGTAAACCGTAAACTCCTTCTAAAAGTAAAAGAATGCACACATACAATTTAGCAAACACGTGAATATAAAAAAGTGATTTTTGCAGCATTCACTTCTATTTGATCTATTTTAACCTTCATTTGACCAGTGCAGGTTGTAGAATTGAAAACAGTCTCTGTTAAATAATGCAACCCTATGCAATTCCCCCAGGGGTGGTTTAATGGCAACAAACAGCAAACACAACAAATGAGGAGGGAAATGCCACTTCCCCCTCAGTACTGTGTCCAGGCATCCCTAATTTGATCCTGACATCTCAGACAAACTTTCCAGCTCCGCCGTTCAGCCTGTAGCCAAATCAAAAAGTTCCACATCATTACCAGCTGAAGGTTGCTATACTGTTAATGAGAGGCCCAATTAGCCTTTACTAAAACAAAGAGACAGGCAGGGAGATACTCAGAGGAATAGTTTCCCTGTTGTATAAAATTTGTTTACCCATCGCCAAGTTTGCACAAACAAAGATGAAGATGGAGAGAGAGAGAGAGAGAGAGAGAGAGAGAGAGAGAGAGAGAGAGATGTAATAAACAGAAATATTGAGAATAGATATAGAACTTGAACAGGCTGGTTTAATTGTTAAAAGCTGCCCCATCCACTATGCACTGAATGCTGCAGTTGCTACTTTTCCCCCAATGTAGACGGAGGCACAACATCGCATTATACTGACACAAACATGCACCCCCATCAAAAAGGAAAAAAAAAGATGCCATTAGAAAACGTGTCCCGTGATATGCTGCATATTGATAATAAGTCTTGTAGCATATTTAAGTTACTTATGGCAAACTGGGGGTAGTGGGGAATTTACTGACAAATATTCTAAAGTATAAGAAAATTCTCTTGACCATTTTTCAGGCATCCAGTGAAAAACACACTCAAAAAACCCAGTGACTTTGGAAAGAGAGAACTGGAAGTGCTAAACTGCTAACTCATTGATACCAGCTGGTTGCTTTAATATCATTGTTAGACAGGAATCTTAAAGGCATAGTGCAAAATACTAAAATTCACAGCTCTGTGTGTGTTCAGCTTAACTTGCTGTGCTCACACTGCACTGTATAATGTGAGCAGGTTGTATTTTGCAGGTACCTGTGTTAACAGTTGGGCCAGTCACAAGTGAACACATCACTTGAACAGGGCCAATGAAAAAGCCACAGCAGGATGTAAATAATAGAAGCTAGAGGGCACAGTGGGAACCAAGTCTCTCCTCTGTGCCTCCAGCAAAGCTATTACATATGAGATTTATAAGCATCACAGAATAATTATGTTGAAATTAGAGACTAGAGGCATTGTAAGAATGGAATAAAAAGGGCTGGATTGAGACTTTAGCCAACGGCTTTTTTGCTTGCCACATATTGTGACAGGTCTCGCATCACAAAAAACAAATTGCTCTGTACCATTGTGGATGCCTCCTTGCACTCGCACACAGGTGCAAACACTATGTTGGTGTATGGAGAAACCAAACATGGAAAACAGGCTTCACAGTACTGGTGGAAGAAGTATTCAGATCATTTAATTAGGTAAAAGTAAAAATCCTCTACTACATGAAAAGGTTCTGCATTTATAATAGTATTTATAATTAATTCTAAGTCCAAGCAAGTGTCCCCAAAGATTTCAGTTTTAGTAAATAATGTCTCTTACTGCTGTGACCCTTAACAATAAAAGTGGATGGATGGATTTTACCCCTTGGAGACATGGCATCTCTTTCCTTAGCTATGCTGATGACACTGAGCTCTACATGGCCGTCTGTTGATGTCTCTGGACCAAGATGATGCTCTTTTAAAATGTATTTTAGATGTCAGTAAGTATAGTCACATAAAGGATTTTTGTTATTGGTTAAAAACCTTTATCTCTAAATATGCTTTTTAAAAATATTGTTGAAGTGCAGCTGTTTCTCTCTCTGAGACACAGACAGATTGTCCTTACGTCGGTTGCCCATCAGATATTATCATTATTTTCTCAAGCCTATTTTTCTGACATGCTTCTGGTGTACGAACCAGTATGGCCTGTCTGATCCTGAGGCACAAGACTCTATTAGATGTTGCAAAGTGCATGTGAAAACCTAAACTTAAGGTGAGGCAATGTTGACTTTTTATGCTCTGAGTCGAGCAGTCTGCCTGAGGATTTGAGAACAGCTCAAATTTACATGTTTCCAAAGCCAACATTTTGCCTGTTTTTTGACTAGAATATTTTATGACAGTACGTTACATTCACATTTGTTCTTATTATCACCTTGTCAGTCACCTGTAAAGCACTCTGAATTGCATGAACATGTATGCAAAGATTGATATTGTGTAGCTGCAATGCTGCAAGCACACACAACAGTAGCTTCATCTGTAAAACATGAGCGTACATTATTGAAGTACACTGATGTAATATTTTACTGGAATATACTTTATGACATGATGCAATGATAGGTGCTAGGTGCATGAGCAGCAGACCCATAACCCTAAGGGTTAGGAAAAGTTAAGTTTAGATTTTTTTGTCTCAGTCTCTGTCCCTGCCAGTAACAGTATCAATAAGATCGGAGATCTAAAACAATATGTTTTGAGGTCTGTTCATACGTCCGTTAGAGCAGCAGAGAAGGGAGAGAAACAGAATGAAAGAGACAAAGCACCATTATTTTACACCCCTGGGTCAATGTCAGAGAGAGCTGCTGGCAAATTAAAGAAAAAAAAAAAAAGATAAGAGTCCTAAAAATGTTTTAGGGACACTTTTCTTTTTCTTTCCAAATTTATCTCTTCCACATTGTTTCCGTTGTTTTTTTTATCTCTTTTAATCAACTCCTTCCTCCATACCCTCAAACTCTCCATTTATCAGCCTCCATCTTGAGGTTTCTCTCTCCTCTTTATCTCTGTCTCCTCTCTGAAAGCTTGTCTGAAGCACGGCTAATTCTCAGGGGACTGCAGACCTCTCTGTTTCCATCAGCCTCTTCACTGCTGCATTCTCATCTTTCCTGTCTTTCTTCTCAGAGTTGTCAAATCAGCACAGAGAGAGAGAGCAGCATCACATGTTGTGACCAAATAAAAAAAAATGTCACACCAGTTACAAATGGCACAAACATAAGGCAAAATAAATAATATATAACAAATAGCATGATCTGCTGCAGCGGCATTGCACAGTTCCATCAGACGTTAACCACATCATTGTGGTAATGTCATTTCCATTGATGCATTGCTTTTCAAGTTTTTTTTTTTTTTGTAAATAAAAATAGTTTATCAGGGTTTCATATCTTTGTTACAACATTCAATATAAATGTACAGTTTAATTAAGAGCCCTGCACACTGATGGTACAGTTACTCAAGTGTTCACACTCACCTGAAGAGACTCTTCCTAGGATTGTGTGGGTGTGCACAGAGCAAGCTTGATTTCCATTCCTTCACACTTTCTTAGCTCTTTTCTACCTAGTAGAGAGGGAACAGGTACTTTGATTCCCTAATTTTTAAAAACTCACAATCTGAGCTTCAATCTGAGCAAACCTTCAATCTATTTAGACAGAATAAGCGACATACATCTATACATAGATTTTATGTATTTAATTATACTACATTTGCAAATAATGATTAGTTTCATTATTGATTAACCCAGCTATCACAGTATTTTATTTTATTATTAGGTGATTTTATTCAGGCTCTTTTGTCTTACAGTGAGAACTGAGTTTGAATCTCCCAGTCATATGTCTGTGTGTGAGTGTGTGTATGCACGTTCTTCCCATTCCTACATAGGTTTTCTCTGGGTACTCCAGCTTCCCCCTACAGTCCAAAGACATGCAGTTAGGTTAATTAAATTGCCAATAGGTGTGAATGTGACTGTGGATGGTTGTCAGACACTATATTTCTAAGCTGATAAAACATATGTCTTTGTTGAACACCAATTACACATACAAAGTAGTAGTAGAAACAGTAAGTGAAACTATAACTAATTGCCAAATGGAGTCAGGTGTTGGCAAACCTGGTGTCCAATCAATGAAACGAGAATGGAGGTGTGGTTCGGAGCGACCCAAAAAGCATTGTTAGTGTGCAAGCAGCATCAGCTGATCTGAGCCTTGATAAAAAGCAATCTCAGGAGACCTATAGTATGATCAAACGTTGTTGATTTGCATGTAGCTGGAAAGAGCTAAAAAGATAAAATCAGTGGAGACCATTTGGTACTGTGGCTACTCTCCATACAAGTGGGCGCCATGGCAAGATCACCCCAAAGGCACAATGGCATTAAATATTATATAATAAATGATATAATATATATATATTATTATTTAACAAACAAAGGTTTTTGAATCTTGAATTTAAAAAGCTTCATGCATACTGTTGCCTTATTTTTTCCAGCCAAAACATTTGTTTTTGTGGGAATAATACAGTTTTAAAATTCACCTGTTTTTAGGTGAATTCGCCATGGACTACAGGTTGTATGTGCTCTGTCAGAGAAGAATGATAGAGATGGGACTCAAAGGCAGTGGTGTGTGGAGAAATCAACCAACAGCCTGGCAGACGCAAAAAAAAAGAAAAAGAAAACGCTAGATTGTCCAGGGTAACGCTTTCATCAAGTCCTGCTCATAAAAGACGATTTATGGCCATCTGGGGCTTTGACCAAGGCTGAGGTGTGTTTGTGTGCATATGTGTGTCTGTGTGTACTCGTGTTCATAGTGGTGTGATCATAACTCAGCCAGACGAGAGAAAAAGTGAGAAGAGAACCTGGTAAAAACACGTGTTTCAGCACCTGAATTTCTTTTTAGCAAAGGAGCCAGTGTGTCTTGTAAAATCAAAATTGATTTGTTAGTCAGTCTACACACACACACACACACACACACATACACACACACACACACACACAGCCTGAAGACAAACCAAGAATCTCTCTGCAAACATTAAGTCTATTAAATCGTAATGTTTGTCAGGCCACACATTCAGCATCATGATTAGACAATTATGCTTACATGGGTTTTGTGTTGCTCTGCAGCATGTAGGCCAACATGATTAAAGCAAAAACGAGCCTTTTTACAGTTTCTTAGTTTTAAGAGTGGTAAATATAGGTAAATCACCTGTTTTGCTAATATTGTCACATTTTTTCTTGTTGGTTTCTGTAAAGCTGAGAAATCTCATTATTATAGATATTACAAAATACTATGGTTAAGTCAATCATAATTTCATTTTAAACTGTATCTTCTGTGGAGTCAGTAATACAGTATTAATATTACCTTAATGTAAAACAATGTATAGCGATCACAAATCTCACTATTGTGTGAGACAAAAGTTGAAGGTGAACACATACTGAACTAGACATTTAAGAGGAGATCAGACTCATGTGGGAGAACAGTTCATAATACAACACAGACAAGGAAACTATGTATATTGACACAAAGAAAGTAGATGAGTAGAAGATGTGCAACCTACAGTAACACAATTTACAAACAATAAACGACTGCTTCTTCCTCCATCTTCCTTTGAACATGCAAATCAGAGCACTTGCATTTGCTTCGCACCTGCCTAAACGAGCAGGAATTAGCAGAGACGATCAGGACACATGAGGAGTGAGCGATGAGATGTGAACAGCACCTCTCCCCAGGCTGATAAATAATACAGCACAAGGGCTTTTTAAATGGAGTACACAGCCATTTAGACACACATCCACTGAGGGGAAAACAGACTTGATCACAGGGCAAAAACCAGCTGCGATCCTGACAGATATTTGTTGATTATGTTAAAACAGCGGTGACACATGAAGCTCACTAGAAAGCAAAGCACTCACTCACAGCAGGTTTTCTGATAGAAGACGACATTGCATGTTGACACGTGTCATGTAGCTTGACAACATCAGAATTCCCTGGAGAAGTTTCATCATCAAGTTAAAGTCCACTGAGTAGATTTTTAATTAAAGTTCCTAAAGTTAAGGATGAGTGCAGGAGCTTGAGTTGTGAAAAGTTGCTGTCCATGGTGCTGAAGGGGTTTTAGCGTAAACATGACTTATTCTATGGTGGTAAGTAAAACATCTGAGGAAAATTTTGTACTTTTACTGCACTACATTTATTTTAACATCATTAGTTACTAGTTACTTTTTGCCTGATTAGATTCCTATATAAATCATTATACATTTTTGGATTAAACCATCTGGATACTTCTACTTGTAGTGAAGTAATTTTTCTGGGCAAGTACTGGCATGTTTACTTGAGTATTGAGTTTGTGCATTTTTAACACCTCTGTTCTATGATTTGTGTGCGCTGTATATTAAAATACACAGTTGTACATCTTTTAACATTATTTTATTTAATCCAGTTTTTCTCCAGATCAATTTATTTTCTCTATATTATTATTATTATTCTCTATTTTATTCTCTATATATTCTCTATTTTCTATTTAAAGAACCCACTGTTTGTATTGTACACTTTTTTTATTTTGCATATTTTTCCTTTAGTTTTTGTAATTTTCAGGGTTAGGGTTACTGCTCCCTTTTGGGGTCGCCACAGCGGATCATCTGCCTCCATCTCACCCTATACCTGACATCCTGCTCAGTCAGCATCCTGCTCTTCCTTTAGTTTTTTGTAATCATACTGATGTTTTGCTGTAGGGCTGTTGGAATTGGCCAAACAAGATGTGTGAGTATTCAAGATTATTTGGAATTGAACCATTTGAATAGCATAACATAATTTTCAGCAACAAAATGTAAAATAAGGGCTATACCACAGTTTTTAAAATTTTTTTCATTGTTGGAGAAATGAAACCTGTAACCAGGTTACTTAAGTCTAATATAAACATAAAACTAGGTTCCATATTTGCAGTAGGGGATTAGAGAAACCTGATTTCTCTACCATATACTTGTATAATTATGTTTCTCATTGGCTTTATACAATAGCATGTGTGTATAGCAGAGGCTGCACTCCACTACTTTCAGCAGCGAGGAGCAGCTGGATGAAACTGTAAATCATTACACAGACTGATGCTGCCTCATTTTTAAATTACTAAGTTACCCCAAAATTTTACTATACTGAAACCAACACAAAGTACCCTGTAAACATGTGAATAAGTCTCTTTTCGCTGTGTACGTCTTCACTTCAGACAGGCTGTGCTGTGAAAAGGAGCGTTGTGACTGTGTGTCAGTCACGTTCCCTAACACACATATCAAAAACAAAAGTCAGGAAGCAGTCTTTTCTGTCTATACTGTTTTCTGTCTCTACATCTGCTAAACATGCTTTTAAAATAAGTCCAAAAAAGAGGAGAAATCAGATCTAATGAATGTGTATGCAGATTTCCAGTAACCAGGCTTCTTAAGTGCATGTAAATTTGTTCCCTGATTACCTGAGATACCTGGTTTCTCAGTGCAGTCAGTAACATGCAGGCATCGGGCATCAATGTGAAAAACACCCTCCACTGACTTGATGCCCCCCTAACTTGTTTATGCAGTGGTGTTGTTGTATCTGCTGTATCTTGAATTTTCCAACATGCACAGAGTCACCAGCTGTTTCTGTTCATCGGCCAGCAAGAAGCTTTAGTGTGACTTGAAATACTCGTCATACGTATAGTAGTTGTCTAAAAGCAGTTTTGCTTTGTGATGAACTAAATTGTTCTCAGCATGAGACTGATGCTGATTTAAAATGGTGATCTAAAACTCCCTTACACACCAATTGGGTTATTGCTGAATGTCACTTTACAACCATGCTGACCTAGATAAAGCCTTGGAGAAAAAGTGTGCTGCACCTCCAGACTGAAGCCATGTTTCATTTTTAATTAAAGGGGAGAACTTTATCTCTCTCTCAGCCCTTCTCTCCCTCACGCCGTTCCCCTCAGCCACCTGGCCGAGGCAGCAGCAGAATGTAAATTGAGTTCTGTCCTTTAATTGGATACTGTACATGCTGCGAAGGACCACACATACTAACCACATACACACACTCGGATCTGGTATCTCACACCGAAAGGTTGAACTGGGTGATACTGACAGAGCATCGCTGGACAAGAGAAGCTCTGCAAAGCTATTCACTAGCTATCACTGCAACACTCGCTGCTCCTGCTTGTTGGGTTTGAATTACGATTTATTTCTAAACTCCAAGATCTATCATTTACTGTGTTCTTTTAGACACAGATTGGTTTAGATTTGAAACTTAAATCAACCGCTTGTTTACTCAAGTAC
>JAUYWH010000013.1:5363789-5388191 GCA_034779795.1 Ctenopoma multispine
CTGTGAAGTGCCCTGAGATGACTTATGTTGTAAATTGGCGCTATATAAATAAAGTTGAATTGAATTGAATTGAATTATTCAAGATGGCAGAGATGTTTCAGTGCAGATAAAATAAATAATCAGAAAATGTTTCACTGGTAACAGAATGCATTACTTAGGAAATTAACAATGTTTTGTGACATCATATTTATCTATATTTTCTATATACAATTATTATAATGAATACCAATGTAGGGATAATGATCCCACCTAATAATTAGTCAGCTATGACTGACTTTATTTTGTTGAATAACTGATTGAGTAGTTTGGAAAAGCACGGGGGGACAAATGTGAGCTGAATTTGGTGATGTGAGAGTGGTCTAGCTGCCATATCGACCTTAGCTTTGGAGATGAAAGCTGATTTATTGAGTGAGAGTCATCTCCAGTTAGGCAGTGCTGGGTCAGGTTTGGGCTGATGTCTTTGGTTCCTTTTGACACGTCATTCAACATGAGTCGGACCACAGTTTGCATTAAGACACAAGGGTTAGAGAAAGAAGAAGTTCAAAGCAGTCAAGAGTCTTTTTGTGTGTGTGTGTGTGTGCGTTTGTGCATGCGTGTGTGTGTGTGTGTGATCTTTTTTGGGAACTCTTCTACGCAACGAGCCAGTTGCCTCTGCGAATTTAGCAGTTGACAGTGACAAACTGTTGTTTATTCTGCATTTGTGGGTGCTGTGTGTATGTGGGTGTGTGTGTTGTTGCTCTACCTTAGCTTATCAACACTCGCACACCAGGGGACACACATACGTGCGCACACACTCACTCACACCCAGTGGGAGATTCTTCAAAGCGTGGCATCGCTGTCGGCTGTATCGCTTTGTGTTTCATGCGTCCTTTATCCCCCTTCCTCCCCTGCTTCCCCTCCCCCATTCTTTATTAATGGCCCAGATGTGGTGGTTGCACACCGGGAGCTCATTACACTAAAGACAACACAAAGCAGTTGTTTCCATATTCAGGGATTTTGGGAGGAGGCACTTTGATGTAATATGTAACCAAACCAGTGTTCAGCTTCTAAAACTAACAATGTTGCGTGTTCGACAGTTTCCGCTCTGTGTTTGATTAGGTGAGAAGGAGGAAGAGGAGGAGGAAGCAAGTTCATGCATTATGTAACTTTTACATTGCTGTGGCTTGTGCTTGTTCTTCAGGAAGGAAAGGGGAAGAAAGGGGAGGAAGCCAGGAGGAGTAAAGGTGGGGAAAGTGAGGGGGAAGAGATTCAACTCAGGACTGGGAGGAAGGTAAAGGGTAAGTTGAGAAGAGGTCGATGATGAATTGCATAAGAATGGAAAAGGTGGGGTAAAAAAAAAAGTATGCAGAGAATAAAGCAAGGGAGAAAAACAAGAGCAGGATAGGGTGAGGAAGAGGACGGGGTGAGGAACACTCAGTAACAATTACAAGAAGGAGAGCAATGCTGAAACAATTGATCAAGTGAGGAGAGAGGAATAAGGGGAGTGAAGGAGATAAAGGAGCAAGGACAAAAGTTATGGAAAGGAGAGAAAGAGGAGGAGACAGAGGCCGCAGAGGCAATTGAGGGTGTAAGAGGAGAAATACTGTAGTTTGAAGAGGAGGAAGGAGCAAGTTAGAGAAAAGAGAGCGAACAATGGCGAAAGTGGGTTTGTAATAGTGAGTGAAGCAATAGGTGAGAAACTGTAAAAGAGAAACCTGGCAATAGAGAAGTTGAGGAAGAGATGACTGGTGAGAACAGGAAGAAATGGGTGAGAGATTAGAAGAAAGGATGGAGGTCAGGCTCCAGACAGAAAGAAAAAGGTTGGTTGAGGAGAAAAGGTAAGAACTAGACAATAGATGAGGTGAGGAGTGGAAAGGATGAGGAGAAAGAGTCTGTGGAGAAGTGTGAAAGAGGTGATGACATCTAGGATGCTGGAGAGAGAGAAGAACAAGAAAGCGGTGAGAAGAGGAGATGACCTAAAAGAGGAGAAAGATGAGGAACTGAAACAGACAAGGGGAGTGAAGGAGAATGAGGAGGGGGCAGTGACGGAAGAGAGAGGAAGAGTGCGAGGAAAATAAGGGAGGGTGGGTGAAGGACAGAAAAGAAAAATGAGGGATAAATTGAAGAAGTGGAGAAGGAGGAAGTGTGGAAAGGGTGGCGAGGAGGAGGTGGGCGTCAGGAGTCAGAGTCACTTTCATCACAGAAATTTGTTGTGTTGATCGGAGGTGTGAATGCAGCAAATCTGACAAATCTCTCTCACAAACCCATCCAAAAAACAAGGTGTGTGTGTGTGAGAGTGTCAGAGAGAGAGAGAGAGAGAGAGAGACTCTAGGGGACAGTCAACCTTTTCAGTGAACAGTCTTTATCAGCCTCCTGTTTGGGTTTCTATCTCCACCACATGATCTGCTGTGATTCATCTCCTCAGTAACATGATGCCGGCTCCACAGAGCCTGAAATCACTACAAACTAATTTCAACACGGTCACATTACCTGCATCAGAGCCCGCGATGCAGCATGGCAGGGGTTAATCTTGATTACACGTTGAACGTTGCTTGCAGCTCATAATCCACTTGCCTCCACTTGTGGTTGGATTTACTTTTTGCTGAATATTTAATAATTATCTGTTAATGTGAAGCAGTGGAAAATGATCTGATCTATACTGTATAAGGAAACCATTATCCAGATGAGGACCAGTACCAGACCACAAAACATTTCCTAACATCATGATGTTGCAAAAAAAAGGCTTTAATACAGTAGATAACAGATTTATACAGTAGATAAGTCCCTCCAGGGTAATGCAAATTCAACCAATAGCTGTGAATTCTCCTCGACCAATGTGATTTTGTCCAGTCACTGCAGCTTCTCTACAAATTTGACTTACCCTCACACCCATGGAACCAGAGTTGGTGTTGAGAGGCTGCTAACACTATGCAGAGTTGCTTTCTTTAAGCTCAATTTCTCCACCAAGAGAAATGATAGGTCCACTTACTAATTGTTTTTATAATAATATAAAAAATTTAAACATATTCTTAGTAAAGTTGCTGTGAAATCAGTTTAGGCCACAACAATATCCCAAAATGTGCATGAAATCCTGGAGAGTCTGATTATTTTTCCATCAGTTCCTATTACGTGTCCAAAGATTACTTACTGATTTTAAACTAAAGTAGGTCTTTAGTAAGTGAGGTAACAAGCCCACGATCAGCACCTTTAAGCACTCACAATGAAAATGGTTTCATTTCATTTGTATGTCTCCCTTTTATTCCCACTTATGCCCACTGGAAAGGCTCTTATCTAAACTCTTTCCACAAAGTGAAAAGTACACTCTCACTCTGGTCCAACATGCATCATTACTACCAATAAAAACTACTCTATAATCATGATCATGAATTATAATATAATCAATAATTTATACTTTTTAATCCTCTTGGGGAAATTCTTGTGAACAGGCAGCTGCATTTTAGTTCAGGGTTCAGTGTCTTGTCCAGGAACACTTCAGCGGAGTTGAACCACTGACCCTGGGCCTTGTAGATGTCTGCCTCACCAGCTGAGCTACTAAACAGTATCAAAAATAAATGTTTTTTTTAATAAGTTTATAGGTGAGACTGAGGTTCTTAACTTTAAATTGTGCTTTTAAGCTTATCCTATAATGTCCAAGGATTCTAGTGTCTCTGTTTGTGCTGCAAAACCTTCTGCAGTGCAGACTGTCACTTTTTGGGGGTTTTCCCTAAAGTATTCTCTTAGAAAATCCCCCAATCCACTTTTGCTCCTGTGTTTTCAACTTTCTTAACATTTCCCAACCAGTAGACACATCTAAGTATGCAGAAAGCAGTGTTTTACCTTAGTCGTGCTTTGTTTATGTGTTTTCACACTCAGCTTCTGTGAATATGCCAGTGTGTGTACAGGTGTCCCTCTATGTACTGTGTGTGTGTGTGTGTGTGTGTGTGTGTGTGTGTGTCCACTGAAGTATTATGAGCTGCTCAGTGGATGCAGCTGTATTATCAGCAGATATGAGCCGAGCAAACCTGTTTGTTTGTTCAATCTGTGGCTCCACCGCTTCAAATCAAATCTCCCGTAATTAGCTTCGTCATGGGTTCAAGATAAGAGTTTTTTCAGTGTGTAGTCAGAGAAAAAAAATCATAATCACTTGGTGCTCGTCGTGACTGAGCCCAGAGTGCTGGAGAAATACTGGTGATGCTGATTAGGGTGGCTGTGCAGATGTTCCCATCATATCTGCAGTTATATCACATCCACGTCATAACGGATGGATGATAGCAATGGCCATGTGAACATTCATTTCACATCATACCTGCTTGCTTTGTGAGTCGGTTGTGAGCAGTTTTTTCGTCCACTACACTTTACACAATTAATTAACTAAAATGTAATGTAATGTTCCTGTTACACAGAACTTTTGTTTGAGAAAAGAACTGCAGTGATTGATAGTGAAACTTGTCTGAAGAGGATTTTTAGCACCCATTAGTGTGGATGAAAGGCCAAAATGGGAAGAGAAAAAGATGCAGTATCAAATTTATCCACATTAGCGTGGACATAGCCTTAGATGCAGAGTGACAAGACTGAGGAAGTCAGACAGTGAAGTGCTGAAATCTCCCTGGAGACAGATGAGGAGACAGTTTCCACCTATTTCTCCTCATCTGACCCTTCCTTCAGCCCTCAGTCTCTGTGTCTGTTTCTCTGTCTCAGAGCTGCACACACACATATTTAGTGTCCACACACAGTTCTGGCATGCAGTCACACATAGCCTTCAGCATCCTGGGTAAATACATGACAGGCACACAATAGAAACTGAGCATGAAGTCCCACACATGTGCCCACACACAGTTTTATTAGGACTTGTATGAGCATGTTTGGAGGCTGTTGTTGGCTTGCCAGCTAGTGTTTCTGGTTGCCAGGCGTCTCGCAGCCAGCAAGGCTTGTTTACAGCTGCGACCCACACCAGTGCTCCTGCACTGCCACGTTTGCCATCTCCACCAGCCTTCGCAGTGCTCTGTCAGAAAGACCAGAAGTGCAAACTCGAAGAGTTGTCCTCATGTCTAGCCATGTTTATTTTGCCACTTAGTCTGCATAGATTAGTTACATAACATCATCCGATGTCCGACATTCTCTCCCTCTCCTTGTCTTTCATTACAACTGTTCTTGTGTTTGCCCAGGTGAGACTTAAGCCTGAATATATTTCAGCGACTTTGTAGGTCTATGCTGACAAAGGTGTGGATTACATAATCTTACACAGACCACCTATATATCAACTGAATGTAATGTGAACTTCCACATAAAATATATTGATTGTTTCTTTTTTTACTCTTATCAGGTTCTCTGGAAGAGGGACACTTTACAACACTTTAACCTTAAACAAAAAATCTGCAAAAGCAAAAATGAACAGCTCTGCTAATGTCTCTGAATATCTACTGCAGCTCAGTCTTGCTTTGACTACTGTATTTGTTCAGTTTGTGCATAAGTTAGTGGCAGGACAAATGCGTACATGGGCAGATTCAAACTCACTCACTTTCACCATGAGTGAAGATTTGTGTTCTTCCCAAAGCTGTTTAACTCCACTTTGTGTAAGTCCGTCAAAATTAAAACATCACATCAGGGATCAACACCCTGATGAAGGCAAGAAAGCTGAAAACGCTCGGTGAATAATGCATTGTGCACCGGAGCAGAGACGTGTTTTAATTTTGATGGATCACGCTCACTGCACTTCAGGAGACAATGGGCCTCATGCAAAAACATTTTTGTATTCTTGTCCTAAATTTGAGTTGTTTTTTTTAATTTGAGTAGTATTCATCAATTTTTCTTAATTGCTCTTTCTACAACATGTTGTAAATCACTAATTTCAGCCTGATAAATAACCCCTGTTCATAAGGAGGTGAGCATTTCATCATTAGCATAATTAACCCTCCTGAAATGTTTGTATCTGCTCTGTGGGGAATCCATTGTCTGCACTGGTTTTCCTGGTGTGCACACTGGACAGATCACCAGTCTATCACAGGGCTGACACCTATTAGCACCTACAAGCAATTATAGTCACCAATGAACCTAACCTGCATTTGTTTTCACCGTGAGAGAAAAATGGAGTGTGCAGAGTAAACCCACCCAAGCATGGGGTGGGGAGAACATGCCCACCTCACAGCAAGAAGGTTCTGGCCCAGAACCTTCTTGCTGTGAGGTGACAGTGCTAAACACTGTGCTACAGTTGACTTATTACAGTTCAGCGAACAGAATCACTTATTTATTGTAACCATGACAAGAAAGGTTCTGCCACCTTAAGGAAATGTTTATTTAACCCATATCATAATGTTTTTTTTCTGTAAATTTAATGAAGTTGTTTTTGTGCCTAAACCTGACCGAACTGGGATGTATCCATGGCGACTAAGAGCCTGTACGTCTGCTGCTGCAGTGGCCCTTTGGGACTTATTAAGCGATTGGGACAAATTACATGTATTGTCATTTAGGTTGTATGACTTGTTGCTAAAACCACAACCTATTACTGTTAGTGGGTGAAGCTTCTCTGTTCAACCACAATCCTGTAATGTGGTCTGCCGCTGAAAAGCCAGAGCATTTTAGGTCACCTGCGTTTCTCAAGTTGACTTACTCCTTCACTTCCGACACCCACATGTTGTTTGGCAGTTTAGGCTTTTGTGTCTTTCCAAATCCTTTGTTCTTGTTTTCCCTTTCTTCTTCCTTTCGCCGTCCCTCCACTCTCCTTCACCGTGATATCAAATAAAGATGAAAGTGTCGCTCTAATCGACATTGTTGCCAATGAATCATTTAGCAGTGTTAGTCTAACATCTCAGATTCCAGGTCAGTGCTTCTCACTACACATCCCACTGCCAGCAGGGTTTAGCCTGGTTTGGCCTGGCTGCTGCAGAGTGGCAGCGCTGCGTCTCTGCCACTGCTGTTGCCAACCAGTAAGCGCCAAATGCTTTTTCTGCCCCGGCCATCCCTCGGGCACCGAGCCCCGATCTGTAGAGGCATTTCCCTGCTGGAACGAATAAATGCTGAGGGGTGGTGTGTTTTAGAGGGAAGGATACATTTGCTCCTCATCTGAGTTTGGGTCAGATTAATTTTTTCACACACTGGCAAAGTAGAATATGTTGCAATGATTTCTTATAATGAATATTTATTATTTATCCTCTGGATTTTGGGTTGTAAGCTTTTGAATGAATATTAAAAGGTTGCTTAACTGTATAGGTATCTTTTGCACTTTGTTTTTTTATCATTTAACATTTTGTTTCTATGCTCAATACATACATAGAGATGACAAAGAAATGATTAATCTTTAATTGAAAAGTGGCTTTTGTGTCTGTTGTGGTGTAAAAATTACAGTTTTATAGTTCTAGTCAGACTTTTTAAAGCCAAAGCAGAAGCTTTTTTGACTTGACTGTTCAGTGTAAAGTCCTATAACATAAAGCACCAAGGAAATGGTGAAAGTATAAGAGATAAGCATGATTTGCAGCGCAATTTAGCATAATGACATAGACAGTTTTCCATCCCCACCTGTTTTATATCTTTATATTGCACACTGGTAGTTGCACCTGTGTGTTTTAAGATATTGTGAAGATTGTAAAAATCACCACAATGACTGAACATAATGCCAGATAGGTAGATTATATTTCATGTTAATATTTGTGCAGCTTTCATAGTACAGTCCATGAAACTTCTGCATAGTGCTAGTTTCCCTCAGGCAGAACAGTGGGTGGTAAAAGGTTAAATGGAAAATAAAAACAACATCATTTTAAATATATTAACTCCTGCATGCTCAACTCCTGCATGCTCATGAATGTATTTTGCTTGCTTGCAATCTGCATAGGCTCAATTTGCATGTATAATTTGATGTACTGAATGCAACACATACAGTGTTAATAGACATGCAAATCATATCCACAGACTGCAAGTTGGAAATAAAACAACATTATACACAACCTGAAGCAACCAGATAATGAAATTATGTTTTATTAGAGCCCCATACCTGCATCTTATTGCATCACAGTGTGGGAAAGTTTTTGTGCTTCTGTGTGAAAGAAAACAATAGTGCTTGTGTGGACGAGTTTCAGAGGATGGATGTTATGGATACAATTATTTTGCGTATCTGAGTTGGTGTGTACGTCTCTGTGTGGGTCTCAGCGTGTGCACTTTTGTAAGTGCGCTGCAGTGTAGTAGCCAGTAAAAATAGGTCAGAAGAGAAGGGCTCCCTAGAAGACGACATGAACTTGTCACCTTGAATCGTGTTAGAGGCTGCTGAAGGAAGAGAGAGGGAGAGACGGATGAGAAAAAGAGGAAGAGGAGGAGGAGAGGGGACGGGACACGAAGCAAGAAGGGGTGAAGGGGACAAACAAAAAGAAAAACTGAATGGGCAGTAAAAAAGAAATAATTATAAGTCCTCCTGCCTGTCACATGTGTTATGTGTCCTTAATGGCTTTCTTTTCATTTATAGTACAGTACTTTAAAACCAGCAACTGAAAAGCCTACAACATGGTATATTTTGACATATAGAAAATGTCTTTATTGAAGCCTGAACTTTAAAAAATATTAATGCTTGATGTCTTAAATTACGTAAGCCACCACTGAGTCTTTTGTGGGTCTAAATATCCGCATGTATAAAACCTAACTTAAAAAACAGCTGATTTTGAAATCATTTTTAGTCAAGTGGCACAAACATTTAAATAGTTGTTTTCACATGATGAATGAAGAGACAATGTGTTTGACAAAAGATCAGACAGATACTAATCTGCTCCTAAACATAAACTCATGGAAGATATGTTTGAACTTTTCAGTGAGGGAATGTGTCATGTAAATAGTGTGTGACAGGAGTCACTTAGTCCCTGTGCACAGCTGACTTGTTTTTTTATTTGGCTATGAACATGATAAATCCATCAACATGAAGGTCACTGGGTAATGGACATGATGTACAGGAGCTCTTAAACACTGCACCCTTGGACAGATTTAGCAAAACTTTTAGGATCCAGACTGAGCAGGCCTGTATCTCAAAAATGTTCCCATGCAACTAAACTGCATCCACAAACAGGTTTTGTAGGAAATGGCTGGGTCGCTGGCTGGATCGTACTCCAATCCAATCTATATTTTTGGATAGAATTTGCTATACTTATTAATGGAAACAGAGTTTAAGAGGTAGTATGACGCCCTACAGACCTGAGTTGGACTCCAGAGTGTGGTTAGGTTTAGGCCAACAAAAACAGTTTGGTTAAGGACGGGGAGAGATGGGTTTTGCTTGCACTTACTGTTAAGTTTTTCTCTATTCAGGATGAGAAGTTCTGAGAGTCTTCCCCAATGACTGAAACAATGCACCTATGTTAGTTATCACGAAACACTGTTCCTTGCTGGAATGTGCTCCATTGAACCCGTTGTTTTACACACAATGTAAGCTGCATTTTGCAGTCACTAAGTCAAGTGAACACTGCTACATGGCTGAGGTTTTATACTCCATGTACAGGGATCCTCAAAACAGCTTGTATCTGACTTTTTTTAAGTCAGTTCTGGGTGAGGAACAGTTCAAGGCTTTTGAGGGAGAGTAGATAGATCCTCTTACACTACTTGACAGCTTGGTTAGCCTGATCAAGTCTACGAGCAGCAGGGTGCTGAATCCCATAGCAAATGCTGATGTACTCAAAGGGCCAATAGATGGATACATCAGTCCAAAACCGTACCTTGGTTAGCTTTTGGAGTCAAAGGCAACTGAGCTCCACCTTGTGCCTGAGGATGAAAACAATGTCCGAAAGCAGTGTGTAGCCTTCACTTTCTCCCTTTCTAATGAGTTGAGGGTGAGACTGCAGGACAACATCAAAGCATTTCAGTACATGTCAATTTTCAATGTGGAGGAAACTCTAACGCACAATAAGAGAGAGAGGAAAAAAGAGCCAAACTCCTTGGCTACTCCTCTGCAGAGAGCAATGGCATGCCATCCATCTAAGTAAATGGACTTCGTCAGAGTGACTCTTTTGGGTCACTTTTGACTGTCCCAAGCCCGGATAAAGGGGAATTTTAAAAAGAAACAAGAATTGACAGAAAAAAATTAATTTGCAGTTCTAAACATATTTATAGTGTTTTTTTCTGATTACAATCAGCACTAGCACGAGTTAGCATTAGCAGCCTCTCACCACCGTGTGTTTGAAGCCTCCAGGTACAGTACAGAATGTAGGTCATCTGTGTTTCATAGCCCAAAAGGCTGCACCTTAATTATGACATCCCGTCCTGTTCCGCACTATGGTGAAATATAGTTAATAACACCTTATCTAATTAGGTCTACCTTGCATAGCTGTTAACTTTTGTGACGAATAGTATCATAAGTTGAAAGTTCAACTTTCAAAAAGTTCTCCATTGATAAATTTGATATTAAAATGTATCATAAATCTGCTTTTCTGACAGAGGTTATGGTTAATATCTATTGGTAAGTAATGATTAATCAACTAACTGAAATAAACAACCAACAGATTAAATAAGAAAAGTAATTAGATTTTATTTAACTGATAAAAATATCAATAGATTAATTGATAAAAAACTCGGAAACAGAACAGAGGTCTGACTCTGTCTGGTACAAACACCTTTTAAAACCTTTTGAATTGTTGTTTGAATGAGCATTTGAAAGTGATCATCTTCCATCCTCACTATGTGAATAGATTCATATTACAGTGTGGTAAGGTTCCACTTGTGTTTGGTACTGGAGGCAGTGGTTAAACTGTGCTGGGTAATACACAAATTCCATTATTAGATAAGAGAAAAATATTACCTGAAACAGGAGTTTGACCAAAGGTGTTGTAAAGGTGCGATAACAGCAAATCTGGATTCACAAAGGTTTTGACTTGCTGAGAGATTAGTTAGAGTTTCTAGCTTAGTCAGTTTGGTTTAATTATACCTGTCAAATCAGAGGAAAACAAATGGACGGGACTGGACTTCTGTGTAGTGTCCCTGCCTGGTGTTTAGTTACTGTGCTGCTCAGATTCATGTTGAAGTCATCACAATTGTAAGGCTTAACTGAATTAAACAACTCTACGCACCGTGACTGGGGCAGAGGGCAGAGGGTCTGCTGTAGAAATATGGAGACTTGGTTAAAACTCTGGACTAAATCCTGGATTAGTGAAGCACATTTAGAGAGAGCTAAACCCATTCAACCTGCTCAGCCGCAAAACATAATCATGTCAAATTTAGAGAGTTAGAGAAAAAGAAAGGCAAGAATGAAAAGCTGGAGAAGGAAGGATGACTCCGATAGAAAGCAAGAAAGATGAACAGCGAATTCTTCCTGTGTAGTGAGAAAGTTTTATTCAGTGTTTGTCACAGTCCTGCCTGCCTGTCACAGCACATCTCAACTCCAAACTTGACCTGCGTGTCTTGTTGGGAAATATTTGTGTGTCAGGATCTAATGGGGAGGTTGTTTCCGGACATCTCACTTTTTTGTTTGGGAGTGTATTTGATTGATTGGGGTCTGACTTGTAGAATACATTTTAGATTATATGTTTCCTAAATATCATCAGTCCTCTTTAGAAGGTTTTGCTTTAAAATACATTTACATCTTTTATTTTCAAAATTAGAAAACTGTGATAATTAAAATTTATCATAATTATTCTTACTAAACAAAAATTAACATGCACAATATTTTAAATTGGAGGAGCAACAACATCCATCCAACCTCCAAAATTAAAAATAGAACAAAATAAAATAAAGGGTGTGCGATTCCTGTCCTGTGTAAATTAATTTCAGCATTTCCCCCCAAGTTATTGGTTACATAAAAGTAAAGGTCAGCTCAGGCGAAATACAGTATGTCACCACTCATTGATCTTCAGTTGTGAGTCGTGATGGCATCTTGTGATGAAACTGTCTGATCCTTATTCTCCCTGCAAGATTAAATTTTCACTTCACTGCTTACAAAAGCAAACTATAATAAAAATACACAAGGCAGGTCGTTTTTTAAGGAGTGTCAAGGTAAAAATAGGCAAATTAATGGGTAAAGAATGTAGTAAGGCTAAAAGCCACAAGAAAATGTCAAATGTTTTATGTCACATGTGCATTCTTGTATTTTTTTAAGCAATAGACAATAAGAATTGAATTTATGTAGCCGTCAGTGAAAACACAGAGATGAGCTCTTCTGCTGCTTTGTCTCTCAGCCCTGCATGCAATCATCGTGTTGTGAAAGCTGGAACAGAAAATAACAGTAATTCAGGTAATGAGAATGAAATAGCAGACAGACAGACAGAGAGAGAGAGAGAGAGAGAGAGAGAATCAAAGTGAAGGATGTGAGGAACGGAAAAGAAAGGAAAAAAGTTGAAGAGAAAAGATATGTCCAGTGTTGTTGAGAAGTTGTCAAAGAAGATCTGAAGTGATTTCTGTTTTCATGACCAGGACATTTCAGGTCTGGTCGCTCTAAGCAGACATGAAAGATGGCGAAACTGCTGTCTGAACACTTTTATCAAAACATGTGATGAGACCCTCTTACTCAAAGGTGGAGAAAAAACAAATCAAGCAGCTGCAGAGAAGATCAAGCAGGGAAAGTTGTTCTGTGCACCTTAAATTCCACCTTAAAAGTTTTATATTTCACTGTAACCTGCACTGCTGGTGAGTAAACCATCTCATGTCAGGGACGTGGCACACCGAGCCGTCATCAAAGGCCAGCAGGCAAACGGCCACGAAGAGAAGTTTCCGAACATCTTTAAATGCTGGTTACGTGCACAAAACCTCCACACATCCTGGTTCCACGCATCTGACCACTGCATTTCCTTGCAGGATGTCTTTTCCTCTGGTCCAGGAAGCGCTGAGAGTTATCTGAATCAATAGGCCTGAACCTGTTATTCTCCATTTATGATGCTATGTATGTGTGAGCAGTAATTAGCCTCCATTACCTCAGATAAGAGCTGCATAGAGAGGAGAGCATCAAAATTTAATGAGCCTCTTGTAGCTGCTCTGCATATTTGCTGTGTTTTAAGTGCTGCATCTAGCTCTCGCTCGCTCTCACTCTAACACACACACACACACACACACACACACACACACACACACACACACACACACACACACATAAACCCTCTGGTGCATTCAAAACACATAGACAGTCGATACAGGTGATATTAGGTCAAGGGAAAACATCATGTCCACTTAAAAAGGGCTGCTTGTTTCTGGCTGTGAGCCACTTACACACTTACCTACAGAAGTAGCTTTGAGCCACAACAAATTAATTAAAGTTAACTTTTTTTTTGCAGGATTGTTGCATTTGCATTGGCAAACTGAACAGATTTTACTCATTGCTCCATTAGACCCATGAGCCTGAACTGTCATGGATTTTTATGGGCTGATTGTTGAGTCATTACACTGTACACGCGACGCTCGTAAGAGGTCATGTTCAGACAATATCAGCACCAACAATATGATTACGCTAATTTCCATTCTCCTTTATATAATGTTAACAATATCAGGAAAAGGAAAAGTTCCACATTTTTGAAAATGGTAGCATGAGAGGATCCAGATCCAGAACTAATTCGGTACAGTTTTGATTCTCAAGAATCAGCTAAGGATGTCCACGTCCAAAAAACACAAACTAACACAAAACTGTTAATAATATGTTGATTACATTTACTTAAAAGTTGCTAAAGCGACACCTTAAAATGTCTAATCTGTCTAACTGCTAATTGTTTGACTAATTGAGTTACACGAAAATATTGAGAATGTATTTTATTCTTTAACGATAAAGAATCAGAAAATACCGAATCCTACTTAAATAAGCAGAAGCCTAACTCATTATTTACCTCTAATATCTAATATCAGGTATTCAGGGTTTGAGTAATTTATAGTAAGCGAGTTATGACACTGACAAATATCGACCATAACTCAGGTTACTTTACATCACCTCACAAAAAGTCAGTCATAATTGTGACATTTTCAATATGAGGCTTCTGCTGTGGGGAATTCAGCAGTGTTTGATGAGTATCTGATAAACCTTCATACAGACCCACACACACTTCAGACAGACAGAAAGTCTGCCTCCTGGGCCACTAATGGACACAGAGCAGCAGAGATCAATACAGCCAGACACAGCTGCCTGAGAGAGAGGGAGAGAAGGGGGAAGTGGACTGGTAGAAGCACATTAATGGACCTTACTGGTGGCTTTTGTTTGTATTGAATTGTGTAGGAAATTAGGCATGAAAATGTCTACGTGTGTGTGTCTGCGCACATTAATGTGTAGAAACTGCAAGGGTGCGTGATTTCTTCAATTATAGCCTTAAGTGTTTGTCAGGAAACCAAGACCATTCCTAGTCATTTCAATGTTTTAAAGGGTGACTCCGTCAAATGCTGCTACAAGCCTCTCTGCTAGTACTTCTTTAATAATACATCACAGTCACTGACATGTGACGCTGGGGTTAGGGCAGATGGAGGAGACCGACTGACCACTGTTCAGTCTAGCGTGGACGGACTCAGAACTAATCAGCCATGAGATATTTACTGTTGCTCTTACTTTGGAAATACAGGTAGTCTGATGGACATCCAGGAGCTACAAGAAGCATGTTAATGTCTCTTTCAGAGAACCACTATGCAGCACCTGAGTTGAAGCTGAAGTTTTTGGTCAGATTTGTTTGTGCTGCCTGTGAATGAAGACTAGTGTCCATGAACTAACAACCCATGGCTCGACATTAGGTCGCCAGCTAATGCAAACTAATTAGCACTTACCTTTGTTTTGATAAGGAAGAATTTCTTGTCCTTCAGCTCCCAAACGTTAGCATTACTCATCCATCCACATCAAAAATACATATATAGTAGCTCTCTGTACCTCTGTTCCCCTTAATTCTGGCAGCAGTTTAAGCGAGGGATTCGTATTTATCCATCCAATCTTTAGTCTAACTGGCGAGAGGTGGGGTACACCCTGGACAAGCCGCCAGTCTATCACAGGGCTGATATATAGAGACAGACAAACATTTACACCTATGGGCAATTTAAAGTCACCTATTAACCTAACTGCATGTCTTGGGTGGTGGGAGGAAGCTGGAGTACCTGGAGAAAACCCACATAGACAAAGGAAGAACAAACTCCACAAAGAAAACCATCTGGCTGACTCGTAGATGTGTATCCAGGTCCTTCTTGTTGTGAGGGGATAGTGCAGTAACGAGGCCTTGTTTCTTTGTATCATTTATTAAAAGTATGTGTGTGTCCATAACAATATCCGGAGAGATGTCAGATCCCGCGCAGAGAAACACCACTCCACAAAACCTAAAGAAACACTAAGACATTTTAGCCGTGTTCAGCCTAACCCCATGTGTGACCTCAACACCTAGTTAGTGCAACATAGAAGAAGAGCGGGTGAAAATCTTGCATTTAGTTTCAGCACACATTTTACTATACCAAGCAGGCAGTAGAAGTCTTTAAAGATACAGACATGGCTCATGCTAAATTTGCATTAAAATGTAATCATTTTAGATTTCTGTTGGCACTTTATAAATGTCGTTATGAGTCATGCTGACGAGTTATGTCTGACAAATATTTATGTGTTTATGCATTTTGGTGATCAGTATGGTGTTCCGAAAGCTGAGAAAGTAGCCTTCTGAACACGTATCTCTGGCTGATGTTTTTATTTGGAACAACAGCTTGTTGTGCAGTGACATTTTGTTGTCATGGATTTACAATGATTTAGCATGTTACTACATTGTACTTTACTTCCTGTCTGATGTTGTTTAGATTGTTGCAGACATGTAAACTTTACATTACGGCTGAACGTCTAGAGACCTAAACTTGTTTTCGTCATGTAATCCATCAGTAAAAAAAAAAAACAGGAAGCTCCCAGATTGCTTTTTTAATAGCTTGCTAATGCCCTGATTTAATTTGCTTGGGGAAGAGACAGAAGTTTGCAGGAGGTCTGAGGCTCTGAGCGGTGATGATGCATACAGTACAGTTCAGCAGGAGTTTTTGACCATTAAACTATTTTCTGGGGGCACATTAATTATCTTTATACGTCCGTGTCCCCTCCTGTTTGTCTTATCTATTACTATCAGTGAAATGAATGAAAGTCATTACACCGAATGATGAGTTTGTGTTTGTCTAGTTTACACAGGAGTTCAATTACAGCGTATAGATCTACTTTCAGCTAATGTTTTCTGAAGACAAACAAACCTCCAACTTAATGAGCAGCTCGCTAGAACAAATTTGGACAAAATTGAATTAGACCCCGTGCTGATGCTGCTCATGCTGAGTATTCTGCCGACTCTGTCATTTGTCAGTGCCACAGAAGTGATGATGTTAACGTGACTTAAAAACGAATCTCACAGTGTAACAAGCTCTGGACCTGGTTATGAAATGCACGATGTAATTACAAGTCATTTTATGACTTGACTCATAGCAATTATTGTTAGGTATTATGGTAAATGTTCTGCACTTATATAGCGCTTTTCTACCTAGGCTGGTACTCAAAGCGCTTTACACTGCTTCTCATTCACCCATTCACACACACAAGAACACACACATTCACACACCGATGGCAGAGCTGCTATGCAGCTTGACCTGACACACCAGGGGAAATTTGGGGTTCGGTATCTTGTCCAAGGACACTTCGACATATGACAGGAGGAGCCAGGAATCGAACCACCTTGATCCTACGATTGGCAGGCGACTGCTCTACCTCCTGAGCCACAGCCGCCCGTTATCAGCCACACAAAGCAGCAGCACCATCAATGATGATCTGGAGACTGCCTCCATTTGTCACTGTGACATGCACACAATATGAAGTACATACTAATGCACACATACAAACACCGAACATAGCACAGCTACACATCGATTCAAGAGTCTATGCAGAAACACAAAAAACCTAATGATTGTTAGTTTGTTTTTATTTTTTTTTATGAGCTCAGTTACTTCAGTTACTACTCTGCCATCGTGGTTTTGGTGATGATGAACTTCTGGGTAAAAATAGGTAATGGTTTGTTGAAAGGAGGATTTTTTTTATGCAAAGATAATATATAACCATTTCTAGCTCATTAGATATGTGATATGAGATACAGACAGAAACAAAGCAGGGAATTAACCACACCTCACCAATACCCACCTCACAGTGGGTCTATGGCTGTATTCAGGACCAACTGTATAATACGCTTTAAATCTATTTTTCCTCTGCTACATGCAGTGAAGCAAAATGTCAAACTTTATATTGGTATCTATAACAATTGATCGAACTCTCCGTGTCACTGTCAGCTTTCTGGTTTCGCTTCCCCTGCCCTCTGTAGCAGACTGTGGGAACAAATCAATAAAATCATATATAAAGACATCCCTGATTTCTTTCTACTGAGCCAAGATGAAACTTTGTTTGTCCAGCAAAATGTCTGTGGCCAGTCTGCTTTGGGAAGACAGTTTGGCCTTTATCCCTTTTGTCCTGCTGACAGAGACAAAGACCACTGTTCTGACGACAGAGACGCTGAACAGACGTCAGAGTCGCTCTGCACTGGATGAAATGACGCTTTACTCGCTTGCGTGTCGCACACATCTCGCTTTCCCATTGAGAATATTTCCGCATTTAGTTAGAACCTACTTCACATTTACATATATAGCTGTTTTGGATTTTAAATAATTACATCAAGATGCTGTTGCTACAGTTCCTGCACTTTAATACACCTTTAAAAAATAGACTGAATAATGTGGTGAACCAAAATGACAATGCAGTCTAATTATCAGCCTAACACCCTACCGGTGCTTTGCTTGGAGGTTCCTGTTGTACTAATTTAATTGTTCATGGCATAAAAGTTGCTGATTAACTTGATGTAATTTCAGTTACACTCCTCGGTCAAGTGCAATGAGGCTACACACACTATGAGCCAGTTAAATCTGAAAAGACTGTGAAAATGATGTGGTGCCTGTTTTTCAGTGCACAGATCACCATCTGTACTTTAACGTGAACAAAAGGGAAACAGCTGAATCTCTATTTTATCTTATTTCAGTAAGGCATAAGGGGATAAACCTGTCTGTTCTGTCTCCTCATTCTCTCTGTGATAACCTACACAGTGTTTTATTAAAGCAAAGCTTTATACGTGTATCTTTTGCCACAGTCAGAAAACTAAAGCAGAAAAAAAAAACGTGTACATACAGTAAAGGAGACTTAAATCAGATCTCCTGGTGGTCTTGATCAAACCTTTCTCTGGATCCTCACTGCCTCTGGTCTTCAGTTTCCTTTCAGCCCTGATCTGCCTCTTCATTAACAAAAAGGAACATTTACTACAGTGGATGGGTAAATATAATTTGTTTCCTGCTAATGTCAACATGAGCTTGCTTCTCTTTTTGATAGCACAAATCAAACACACAAAAAAGCCTCACAGACATTTGTAACTGCATCCATGGATACTGTTGGCCAGGTAACAGGGAAGATGGTTTATTATATTACTGTTTTGTACATTACAGAGAAAAACACATTTAAAATAGACCCTACCTTCGAAAACATCCACCTAACGTTGTTTGGCCTCAGTGTTTAAGACTAATTTATGTTCAAACTAAATAATAAATTCTGTCCAATAATCCAGTGGCTACTAGTTTAAGTATTGGTTATTTCAGGATTTTTCTAGAACCAAGTGTGACTGTCTGGGAATAATAAAAAAAAAACTTCAATTTTCAGGGTGATCGCTCTATCACTCTGTGGGCTTCCTCTAGACCTCCCGTGTGTGAGTGTTTTGATGGTGGTGGTGGGGGCACACTCACCTTCACCCATTTCCTTGACCCAGTTTCAGTGTTGTGTCTCTGCTGCACCTTTTTTGAAAGCTGTAGAAAAAGAAATCTCATTTAAATCCCCATTTAAACTGATCTTCTCTGCTGCCCCTCCACATCATGGGATGGTGTCAGCCACTATATCTAGTGAATAAGATTTTTATTCAGTTTCGTTTTTTGTACAAGTAAATAGCTGCTTTTGTTATTTTCTTTAAAAAGGACCCTGCACAAAAGAGGGAACTTCTTGCCTGCTGGGTAACATATATATTGCTGGGTGTGTGTGCTGCACAGACGACTCTACATAGTAATCAGTTAGCTGCTGGACAAGTTCTGGACAAGTAGTAAATGAACCTATTTGCATTTCAGTTCTGTGCTGTGCTGTGAACCATGAACATGCCACTTCTTACACTCCTTACACTCCAACTTCTGTGGATGTCACAGTTGCATCCGGTTCCATCCATTGCAACTGAGTGGATCACTTCTCCCCCTACAAGGCTGTGCCCTAAAAATGACATTGCTGTACAACTAAAGTGCAAACATGATTATGTTTTTAAGCAAACACAAACATAAAATGATTATATTCTAATATAACCTATTTTTGAATGAATGAAGTTCAGTGTGTAAAACAGTTTAGGCACCAAAATGAATTTGGTTAAGGTTAAGGAAAGATTGTGGTTTTGTTTAATATATTTCTAACCTTAACCAATGTGCTTTTTGTGCCTAAACTCAACCATACAAATGTTTAATAACACACATGCCACAAAACCACAGCAGGATTAGATATTTCAACGAGGATAGAAAAAAGTTGTCATTTTATTGATTCGTTCACTATTAACATATTTGCAACTTGTCATTTACGTTAATTATTATCATAAACGAGCTGCGATTGTGTTGCCATAACACGTATAAAACACACAAAGTGTTGGCATAACAATTTAAATTGTAATAGAAATGTGGCTGCTGAAGAACACACTTGTTGACCTTGTTGATAAAAATGCAACACGGAGCCGAGCCTGTACAATTTTATTTTCAGCTGACAATTTTATTTTTTCTGCATGGCAATAAACACAATTATCTGAGGGCCCTGAACGACCTCTGGGCCTAGCTGTACTTGTGCTGTTGTGCTGTCTTGTCATCTTTGTCCCTCGATATGCTTTTTCTTCCTCCAGTAAAGCTTCTCTGTCTCTGGGTTGTTATTTTGGTTTTGTTTCTCCCCTTAGGCCAAGCTTACTAGACAGACCCTGAAGTATTGATGCCAAAATCCCAGTCTAGTTTCTATGCGCTGCTCAGCAGGTGGCTACACACACACACACACATACACACAAACAGAATTCAATGGTGAACTCCTGAGGGAAAACAGTGAAGCAAAAATAATAAAAAAAAAATAATACTACTCCTGCCTTGGCTCATATGGAATTAAAGAGCTTTCTGTCTTCTGTTTCAGATTCTTCTTTAACCTCCAGCCATCCTTCCAACAAGACAGATTTTGTAGCCTGTGGTTCATCACAGCAGGCACACACACACACACACACACACAGATATCTAATAGATGAATCTTTGGCTACCAAACTCTACAGATGTCACCGCTGGGCTGATGAATGTTCAGTCTCCCAGCATATAACTCAAATATAATTTCGTTCACTGCAGTGATTTAGCTAGATGTTAATTCTTAACACACGGCAGCTTCAAAGTAGGAAGACAACAGTGGCTGTTCTGCAGTTCAGGCTCTGACACTTCCAAAGGTCGCCAATGACAAAGTCAATAAGGATTTGACGGATAAACTTGCTTCTACACACAAAATGAGGAGATAATGTCAGAGACATAGAGTGATGGAGTGTTAAAGGTGAAGTGAGTAAGATTTAGAATATAGCATTGATAATTATATTTTCATTATTGTGTAATAGCCTGAAAGTATGAATCACTGCCGTTCCTTTAGCTTTAAATGAACCTTTTAGATCTCCTCTGTCACAGGGGCCGCGATGTTTGTACACTAGCCCAGAATGGCTCTACGGAGAAAGTTTTTTATGTGGAAATCTCAGCTTGACGTTGATCATGCTATAGAACATCTTTATAGACAAATAAGAAGAAAAAAGAAGAATATAAGTACTGACGAACGACAGCGACCACTGTAGGTTCCCTCACGCTTAAAAAAAAAAAAGGGAGAAGCAGAAACTGACCAAAAGTGTAACATATTCATTGTGTAGTTATATAACCAAGAGTCCTGACACACCAAGCTGACACAAAAGAACTAGAGCTACCACCTCATGTTGCCTTTGTCTGGGTCAAAAAGTAGCACCAGGACATAACCGTGTACACCAGCAGGTGGCGGTGATCGGTATTCATCAGTCAAAAAGAGAAAGCAGAAGAAGAGCTAGGACTACAGATATACAAACTGTAAACAAAGCAGCACTTGGCAGCCTTTGCTTACTATTTTCACACCACTCACGCGCACCACAGATGGTTTATAGATACTTCTAATTGTGAATATGTCTGATAAGAAGTTGTAAATGGCACCGAGGTCCAAATTCTCTACTCATGCTGTGATATGCTGAGCTGAATGTGGTCCACTGTTCAACACGCTGAATAGTAGTAGTGCCGACGGTGCAGGAGGCACAACCAGAAACTAGGCTAATGGCTGCTCGCCAACGATCCAACGTAGATTTGGCTCAGACGTTAAAGCCTTAAATGACCCCTGACTATTTCTAGACAATTAGCTAATACGACCTAATCGGGATATTTCCTGACATCACAAGTTGACCACTGATATGCAATGGATTGTGGGATACTGAGAGTGGTGATGTGTCCTGTTTCTGATCCTTTGACAAGGCCCTGGTTGAAATGTTCTGATGTATCTGATGAGGAGTTATGATATGTGGAAATCAAAGGCAGAGTAGCCCAAGACATTTCATCATTTCCACAGAAAGAAAGTGAAACATTGCTCCCACTGTACGTGCAATGCACTTTGTTCATGTACACGTGTGTTCATGTAGACGATAAGGAAAAGTGGCAGATGGTTGTTTTATGTTTTCATTGTGTCTTCGTCAGAGCATGGAGACAAAATCCAAAAGACCTGTGGCAGACATTCAGGCAGAGATATAAAAAATACAGGATAACTACCTGTGGCATTTATTCAAATGAACGACAGATGGTGCAGAGCAGATAGAGCAGCAGCTGAGAGGAGAGATAAGGAACTTCAGTACATTTCGAGTCTGTTTGGTGTCCTGATCGAAACACCTCAGCGCGTTGGTGGACAGTTCAGAGGATGTGGGTTTCAGTAGTGTTGCCCTGTAAGTGTGCTTATATAAGATTAATGTTCAAATAAATAATAAATATACACATGCTGGGATTTATTTAAAAGGCATTATAACATTTTTATCATTTACAGTAAATAATACAGTTTATGAAGTTTGAAGCATAGCTTGAAGGCAGACAAAATCATAAACAAACTTTACTTATTATAACTTACTGATTTTTATTAAAGCTATGCCCTGATCGTATCAGCAGATTGTATGGCTGGGACAAAGATAACCCACAAAGTTCATTATTTTTAATTAGGCCCACCTTTTTGGTCTGTTACACCACCACCACTCTGAGCCAACAACCAATTAAGCTACCAGTAATGTTTGTTAGTGCGTTCACACTCAAAGCCTCAGTACTTTCTTCTGTGTTACAGCTGAGGAGCTGTAAACCAATGCGCTGCCTCTGAACAAGGATATACTGAACCAAAACGTTAAGTTCTCTGATACAGTGCATCAGTTGTCTCATAACAGGTGCCCAGAGAAGCCACTAGAACTCATTACGTGACATAACAACTTCATCTATTGGAACCGAAAACATTACTGTTCCTTTACTTTTGGGACAATTATTATTGGAACATTATTTTTGATGATATTTTATCATCTTTTTGCATTTTTTCTATTAGCTTTTTTTATTCACCCTAAAAGACAAGCAGGTCTAAATAAATACATCTTCTTGTAAATTTTTGATGATTTGATTTGATGAAGCCTATTGTATGCGATTACACATCATTAGCTTTGTGTCTTGGGTTTGCGCCCCTCATGTATCAGCATACCTTTCGTTCACAGGGGTACAATAAGCATTGGCTTCTCTAAAAAAACTGTGAACAAAACCCCCCAGGAGGTCATTTAAAAATACTTACTGTTGTATTTTTAGTTTTTTAAGACACCACTTACTCCATTTACTTAAAGAGAAGTTGGTTGTTACCACTATGCCCTGAATGTATCCTAACACATGAAGGATACTGATTCTTGTCCCAACTCTTCTCTTTCAACAGCCTCTCATGTAGCCCAGGTGGGTCTACATGTGCAGCTGCATCTATGCTCTGCAGAGCTACTGAGTAGTTACATCCCATCTCTTAACAGGGAGCTCTCTGTTCCTGTCTATTATACTGCTCTACCAGTCACCTTATGCAGTATATGGACCCCATTCTTTTATGAATCTCTTTGATAAAATCTGAGTCAGCTCACCTGCTTTAGGAATGTTTAACAGTAGTATTAATACTGCTCATGTCTACCTACCGCTGCCAAAATACTACTTTAACAATATTAAGAAAATCTGTCTGTAAATAATCGGTCACTTGAAAATTAAAGTAAACTTTTTTTGTACAAATATGTATAGATCTACATGTTTGTTAAACACAGTGTGTGTATGTTAAACTAACCAGGCAAAAGCCTTTTAGCATGTGGCTCTATGTTTGTGGTAGTCCTCACTCCCTTTTACTTCCTCCCTCACTCCTTCCATCTTTCTTTCTTACTAAATGCAGACACACTAAAAGGCCTTCCGCAAGTTTTTATATTGCCAAGAGAAGCTCTCATGCCAGCACAACACTCACAGACTACGGAGGAAAAGGAGGACAGATGAGGGATGGGTAGATTGAAAGACGGATGGGGAGATGGAAAGATAGATTTAGATGGAGTACAGACAGGAGGTGAGGAGGCGGAAAACAGTTTGGGAACTTTCCGACTGCGCAGCGGAGAGTTTCAGAGGGGCAACTGGGCATGTGTGTTCACATTGTGTCTATCCATGTGGGAAGCTCATATTTTGTGTGAGTGTGCATGTGTGTGTTCGCATGTGTGGGTGGATACAGTATGTGTGATAAGGTTTATGGTTCACAGAAGTTTGGAGAAAATCACTAGAAAGACACAAACTTGAAAACTGTAGTTTAGAGGAACTGAAACAAAAAAAATTAGGTGTTCTTCACAACCACACACTCTATGCTCTCAGCCTGGCTTCTGCTTCGCATGACCTTCATCGACGAAGGAGGCAAAGTCTTCCAGTAACATGATGTCATCTCTGAATAAAACATGTTAGAGTAGAGCAAGAGTTATTCGTTGGAGAAATGATGTCATAGTTTTACAGGAAAAATCTTCTCCAGAGCACAAAAAGATTTAAATGCCAGTGTCATCACGCCATATCACATCAGATCTAAAAATATACAGTGGCTTCATTTAAATGGTTGGGTATATGCACTTACACACATGCACAAAGAATGACTCATTACCCATCATCAAATCTTAAAGATACACTCCCTGATTGTGTCAGATTGTTTAAAGAGCTCAGTAGCTGTACCGAATCTTCCCACTATTGGGGTTTTCCATCTCGTTTGCATTGTTATGCTAAGCTAAGCTAACACTCATTGTCAGGCGTGTAGAGACACAGACACAGTGTGAACGAAACGCCCTTGTTGCGTGTGGGATTGACCCAACTGCGGAG
>JAUYWH010000013.1:5388291-5407912 GCA_034779795.1 Ctenopoma multispine
AGATGGAAGGTGACGATCTGAGAAGAGAACAAACACAAGCGAAACGAACGAGAACTCGGGACATGAGAATGAAAACACGATGTCTAAGCGAGGAGCAAGTGAGTGGACTTCCTGTTTATATCTTGTCCTAACCAATCCTACCTCTTCCTCGCGGTCACCTGACTCGCTCAACTGACACTCATCTGGTAATATGTGTTTCAAAAAAGGTTAAACTGTTCCTTTGTAGCATGTTTACAGCATCAATTCCTCTGCTGTCTTCACTCTTAAAGCCCCATGAACTTTCTATCATCTTGAGGAGTTTAACAGCAGATGCAGAGATGTAATATAGGGGATGCAAAAAATTTATATACATATACTGTACATGTACTTATCAGACTAGAAACTTATGAATCAATGTGAAAATTGGTGAAGTTGCCCTTTAGGAGGTTTCAGGTTGTGAGCTGCGATACAAAAGCTGCACAAAGTATAATTTGTAGGGTTTTGGCTGTATCTTTGAAAATAACTACAAATTGTTGTTTGTGTGTGTGTATGCCAAACACCCAGACACGCACTCTCACAGAAATGCAATAATGACCATGGAAGCATGATGTGCAGCCAGCTTACTCATTTCAGTTTGGCACCACAATAGCACCATAAAATTATCCATGAGTGATGTGAAATCGCACTCAGGGCCAAGCTGTGCAGGTGCAAAATGACTGAAATGGTAAAGAAAGGTAAAAAAAAAAAGAAATATAGACAAGTTAAACCTGTTTAAAACATACAAAAAAGGTTTCCAGTCAGTTACACTGCTGATTATTTAAGTCAAGCAATCAAACTAATAAGAGCAAAGAGGAGAAATTGAACATGCAGTAATTACTGGAGAACATCACAACCTCCTGCTAACACACCGCGGGCACAGGAAGTGACACGTGAGAGCAGACAGTTAATTACTATTGGCCCTCCACTGCCGTCCCACCGGGCGTCAGCCGCAGTCGCTCCCGATGCTAAAATAATTAATGCTGTTGCCGTCATCCCCGGTCCCTGTAGCCATGGTGATGAGAAGATTTTTCCGCCGGGTCCCCCCCCCCGGTTGTTAAGCAGTAGTTAGCCAATGAGGAGAGTCACTTTGTGTGTGTGTGTGTGTGTGTGTGTGTGAGTGAGAATGCACAGCTCAATAATTATTGTGAATGATTTAAGGTATGAGACTCAGGAATTTTATCATTTCAGATGTTCTTTGCCAAATGTTCCACCTCACAACAGGCCAGAACTTTACAAACATACCACACTTTTGCCTTTGTCCTTCTGGATCTTTTTTTGTGTTGATATTAACACATTCAGGACTTAATTGTGCTTCATGCAAGCTACAACATCTGAAAATCTGATAATGTCAAACAAGACACTTTTCTGATACATGCTGAAACTTTAAAACTGGTCATTTACAGATGTATTCAAAGTAGTAAAGCGACACAAGGTTGATTAAAGCTTGGCTACACTCTGCAAATTCCAATTTAAATTTTAATTTATGTACAGCACATTTACAACTGTTACAGATTTGGGAATTTCATGCAACCCTCTTCCCCTTTAAATTGTTTTATATTACTAAATGGTTTACCAAAAGCATTCAGGAGGAATCACAGTTGTTTTCTGTGTGACAAAGTAAAGACACCCCCTGCTGTAATTCGAGTCTGAAAAAAAAAAAAAGTGAAAAGGAAAAGGTGTGTGTTGTTGTGTGCAAGCTCAGGGTGAACTCAGGTGGGATCCAGCAAACTCTTCACCAGCGTTTTGCTTAAGCTCCAGGCTCATCTCAAATGATGAGATGTGAAGGCCAACAGCTGCGAGAAGCTGAAGAAACATGATTGGTTAAATGTCTTACAATGCTGTCATCAGGCTATTCAAGGACAAATGGGACAACGAGAATCTAAGAACGAATTTGGTTGAGCTAAGACTTGAAAAAAATCAATGAAAAAAGTATTCAGTGAAATTAATGTTGCACAGCCACACATGGAACAACTGAAGGTGTCTCTGTGCTGTTTTTGTTCAGTAATTGAACACCTATGACATCCATGAATGTGCTTATATGTGCCCTTAACACAGTGCCACTCAGTACAGTAAGTACTAGAAAGTCCTGAAGCAGGGACTGTGTCACTGTTATAATTACCAGATGGAACTAAGGCTTTAGTGTAGAGATGATCAACAGCATCAGACATAAAAATTTTTTCTACCTAGTGATTGATCAATAGTAATTATCAAATCACATAAAACCTTGTGTGAGCTTTGGTTACCCTAAATCAGATGAAATGATATGTTTAATCTGTGCATTCAGTAGACAGATGGCTCCTCAGTGTGTGTGTGTGTGTGTGTGTGTGTGTGTTGAGCACAAACGGAAAGCTCTACATGTGAAAGGAACGTTTTCACTTATGTGAAGCCCAAGGTTTCTGTTTCAACAGCCAGCAAAGATCACAACAATAGTTAGCGAACTCCAGCAGTAGTATTATTATTGTGGTCAACAATAATCTATTACATGGCTAACAATATATTTAGTCAGGTTCTAACATTATAATACTGTACACGTACACAAGACATGGTCACTTGTAGAGATGCGGTGTGCATGTAACCATGAGCATTATCCTGCTGCTATAACAGCATCCAGTCGGTTTGGTTTCCATCATATTTTAAACCTGGCTGCAGGGATTTGCTTCCAGGTCCAGCTCCCAGTTGCTGTTTCACCTCAAAAGTTTTGCATAGTGTCGAGGTCAAGACTCTTTGGAGATACGTATGTTAAGTTCCTCCACAGTAAACTGGAGAATATTAACGTTTCTTTACAAGTACTGCTGCCAAAAATGTAACTTACGTTTCTCATTACTGGAACTAAAAGGACTGGATCAAATCAAGAAAATCATCCTCAGACCAAACGTAGTATCACACTGAGTGTCTACAGTGGAGGAGGGTATTTCAGTGGTTCTGCAGCAGAGCATATTGAGTTTCATGAGCCGTATTAGCAGCACTCGTCCTGCCTGTGATAATCTTGCACCATTTCAAGTCACATTGATTTTTTATTTTTGTTCTCCACAATAATCTCTTACACTCTCCCCATGTGTGTTGTCCTCTTCCTCCTCTGCTTTCATATCTGTCAACTGCATTGCGCTTTTATGGATTGAATCACTATGAGTGTGAGGACAAACAATTTGCAACAATGCACTTGAAAAGGATTATGGGATACTTGACATTTGTATGTGTGTGTATGTGCGTGTGCCCATGTGCATCACAGGGAGTCCTGGTGGTCCTCTGTTTTCTGTCGGACCCTCTAATCCTTTTAAATCAGCTTTGTTAATCCCACTTTCTTCTCGCAGCTGCTGCGGCTTCGTACAGGCACATGACACGACACCACGTATGGGCTGCAATTTCTACGTGCTTCAAAGGAGCACTGACATTTTTTTGTCTTTCGAAAAGATCAGAAAATCAATATTACTTTCCTCTTTGTGCATCCAGTTCAGTGAGGAAACTAACAGAAACAAGTGGAAACAGTTAATTAACAGAGATAAACTAATGGTTTACAATGGAAAAAAACACAAGTACAGTAAGTATAGGGTGGTGGGAACTGAACTGAGCTAGATTGACAAACAGGCATTTTCCCTTCGGACTAAAAAGAAATGTCAAACTCGGGAGATAAAGGTGCAACAAGGATCAGGATTCAGTTCCTAACAGTGTCCCCACAGAGGGGCACCTAGGAAGAGTGATTTGTGTGTGTAGCATCATCCGGTTTAAAATCTGTGAGATAAGACAGTGGGTTGTTGTATGGACAGCATGTATAGCATAGATTGAATAGGCACCACCTTGTAATCCGCTATCCATTTCTCGTAATCTATCCTGACGTGTGCTACTTAGTGTTGTAAGGTTTCAAAAAGTAGTCGTGTGTAAGCTGCTCTTTAGCGTGCAACAAGATCAGTAACATCTGTATTGTATTGCATTGTCTTAAACATATTTTGCAATAGCAGAAAGGCATTACAAGAAACATTATGTTTTCTTTGCTTGCTTGTTTTCAGATTTTGATAAATATATTAAAATATAATTTCCCGATTCACTTCTATGTGTCATTAAACCTTTAGAAAATTTGTTGCATCAATTCATATCTCTCACATTGTGGCTTGTTTTTGTTACTCAAATGTATAGTAAAATTGAAAATAATATCTCAGAGAAACAGAAATGAAGGGTAACTGAATGTCAGACACAAAAGCGACACATCCAGTCTCCTGCGCTACTACTGGGATTTCTTTTTGAGTTTTGCAACTTCGCTCTTTTTCTCCTTCACATAATTTCTCTAAAATATTCTCTCCAAATCTGCCACCACCCCCATTCCTCTGGATCTGTTTATGGAGGCAGAGTCTTTGAACTCCAGCAGTCTTTACAGTTCAGAGGCTGTGAGGTGGCAGCTGCTAATATCAATGCTAATTATATTTCCTCAACCTGGAAAAGCACCTCTGCACTGCCAGTTCACAGAGACCAAGGTGCAGCCTTGTCAGTCGTGAATTCTCATCCTGCAGAAGTCATGTGAGGTGAAGGTGTCCAGGATGTTTTTTTGTTGTTTTTTTTTTTTTCATGAAATGAGCTCCATCAGTGTATTCATGGAAAACAAAGATGAACAAGACAAACAGCTTAAAGTCACTAAGCTTTTTGAGTTGGTGCTGAAAAGGCTGCATTCTTGAGCTAGCATGTCAACACCGAATTAGCATTACAGCTAGAAGCCCAAGGGACAGAAACACTGGGAAGCCCCTCTTTCCCCGCTAAAGAAAACTTGGATGAAAATTATGCTGCAGGGAGTGAAAGAGAGACAGACGATAATGAGGTGTTTTCTAATGCAGAGTGTCTGCAGCTGTTTTAGTTTTATTTTGGTTTTTATCGACTAAGAATGTGGCCTCTTCTTCATAAGGCTAAAGGTCAGTGGACTGGACCTGCTTCCTGTCCCGTCCTCCTAAACTCTAGTATACTGTACTGGAGAATTCAGCATCATTGTCAGTTGCCCTCTAGAGATAATCATAATCATGCACACAATCACATAGACTGTCTTTAAAGTGGTTTTGTCAACTCTTCGTCCTAAAAACGATGTTTATATACTACAATACTAATACATTTTGTAATTGCAGCTGGATTATGTTTCCTATTAACATAATGACTTCTATGATTTTCAAATTGCTTCATGTGATTCTACTTAGTCCTTACTATATTAGAAAATCTTCTGCTTCCAGCTGTAAAGCTCAGTTCACATGACATCATCTGGAAGTGACCTCAGCTCAGATGATGTTGTCTGGAGGAGTAAGTCGACCAAAACTAGAGTCTCGATAGTATGAGCAACCAGATGACATTGTCTTCTCCAGGCAGCATCATCTTGAGGAGTTTTTAGCGAGATATTTTAGTATATAGAAGGTAGAGAGAGACATTTAAAGCCACTGATATGCCGTACATATGCTCCTCAGACTAGAATCAAAGGAAGCTATAGGTGAAAGTCAACCTTGAAGTCAAAGCTTTTTCACCAAAATATCTGATCTCGCAGTGTCTGACTACAGTGTTATCAGCTCACAGCACTTGGTTAAGGTTAGAGAAAAGTTGTGGTCTTGCTTAAAAGAGAAAAGATAAACAATCGTTTCACACAAAACGTATCTGTTTAAGTGCTCTCGTTGCATAAACATAGCCACAGTTATAACCGTGGAGTCAGACTCCGGTCTTCTCTCTGTACACTCACCATTTACCTCTGCCGCCTTTGTGACTCTGTTCCCATTAATAAATGTTGCGCTTCATTCATTCAAAAAATAAATTGCATCAGAACATAATCCATCAAGTGATTATATTTCCTATGAAACATATTTAGGAATAAAATTTTTGAGAGACAGTTGGTTTTATACAGTTCTGGGAACTGTTTATCATGAGTCACAGTCAGGCTGTGTCTCATTCGTTGTTCATTGGCAGGTCACCTACAAACAAAGGTCAAAAGAAGTGTGGCTGCAACGTCCAGCAGCCTTGGCTGTGCCAACGGAGCACTGGGTTCAGCACTGGTTTCAGTTCATGGAGGTTAACATAGAGGCATAAAGGGAAGCTAAACCAAAAGACTCCTTCAGTGAAGGTCATCGTTCATCATTCGTGACAGTCTCAACAAGAGTCCCTGTCTGTCAGCATCGACAGAGATGATGGAGAGTATTAAAATTCGCTTCTCTCTCTTCTCCCGTCTCTCGTATTAGACCCACCTTCTTGACAAACAATCAATATGACAAATAGCAACCTGTAGCCGTGACACAGCATTCGCAACAAATTGTAGTGGTTACAGGAAATTATGGAAATTCAGATTCAGATTTCTCTGAAAACTACGATATATTGAACTTGACATTTATTCTTATACAATTCTTTGAAGGTCAGTGAGACATTAGTTTGCATGACTTCTTTAATGTTGTAGCTTCACAGTATAACCCATCATACGTTGGAGTTGCTGGATGGCCTAAAGGGGGCTTACATTAATATATGTTCTTGTCTGTAAATTATTTTGTCAGTTTCTTTAGTGTCTCTTCACATCACAACAAACAGGTACAACGCACCTTTACCTCGTGTTTCAAATGCTGTTTTATAATTAGTACCCAGTTATATCAGGCTTCTGAATTCAACTCAACCACCCTCGGTGCATTTCTAACTCATATTTATCTTGAGCCAATTTATACCGTGATTTAACCTAGTTTCCTATTCCCCTGTTAGCTCCGCTGTTCTTCACAATTAGCGTCCAACACTAACTGGCTCTTAGTTAGCAATTAGTGTCCTCTCCCACCATAAAACACTCCAGTAATAACTGCTGGTCTCTTCCCTCTCTCCCATCTGAAAAATACATAAACACATCAAAGCAATTCAATTAGATACCCACAAAACACAAAACAGAGATTATAATATTAGACAGAGGAGGATGCAATGAGAAACAGCTAAAATGAGCTAATTGGAAACAATCTGGAATTGCATCTGCCAGAAGAGGGCACTGACTTCCAATTGTAAGCGTCAAATATACAATAAAAGTAAAATAGTCTACACAATACCCAAGTTCAGTCAGTGGTTTTGTTGAAAGTTATTAGTTGGTGAGCAGAGGATTGTAGTTGCAGAAAACAGATTTAATCAAGAATGACTTTTTCCCTAGAGGTTAAAAAACTCACATTCGACTTTTGGCCTGAATGGAGTTTGCTTTTCCACACGATGTTTGGAACTGCTCATATAAAGCCATATAGTTTTCAGATAATAGTGCTTTTATCTGTGCGGTATTTATGCCATGATTGATTTTTGATGATAATTGATTCACTATAAAAAACGATCATAAAAAGGTATATTAAATAAGTAAAGGTTATGATTAAAAACGGCACACAGATCTGGGCCAACTGACAAAACTGAGAGATGGCGAATTACCATGAAAGAAATATATAATAGTGTTTAAATCTGGTTAACTGAGAAGAAAATGTCAACACATTCACAGCCTAGGGGCAGAAAACCCAAATCAAGGGGCACACTCCTTTTATCTTCCAGTGCAAAACTCATGCACTGAAGCAGTTGGCAGTTGCAAAGCAATTAGAGCCAGGATAAATCAATACCTCCCAGGATATGACATAGTGAAAAGGCTTCCTTTCATACAAGCAATGAAGTATTAAGGTCGGTAAAACAATATTTATAAAGTGATGGGGGATAGAAAGCAGTGTCAACGTAATAAGCAGCAGCGGTGTAAAAGCAGCAAGTGGAAAATAAATATAGTCCTACTGTAAGCAGGTAACATGTTTTATGCAACAGACGGGGGTTCACGTTCTGTATCAGAACACACATTATTTTTGCCTCTCTAAAACATATTTAACCACAAATATTGTAAAAGTCTTAAAAATATGTCAAGTCTTGCTTGACATATTGTCAGCAAACATCCCATACATAGGCTGGGTAAATATATTAGAAATATATAATAATATAATAGAAAAAAAAATTCTTTCTTTTTGAAAGAATAAAGTGCTACATACAATACAATACAGTTTTTTTATCAAATAAATCAATAAATAAAAGGTGAAACCTGCTAGGATGGTAAGAAATTATCAAATATTTTGTATGTGTATATATACATATATATATATATTTTGTATATATACATGTGTATATATATATACACACACATATATGTATATATATATATATATATATACACATATATATACATATATGTGTATATAGATATATGTATATATCTATATAACTTAGTGAAAGTAGAAATCATGGAGAAGCTACCATATGTATGTTGGCAGAACTTTAGAATAAACACAAGGGGCTAAAACTAATTTAAGTAACAACATCCTGCGCATGAGCTGTTGTTGCAGACTGACCTTCTTCCCACATTTTTATTTACTCAAATGAACGAACACGTCGCTTCATTTGTTTGCTTTCCGAGTTTGTCACATTATAATTTGTACAAACACTAATTAACTTTATTTATTACCATAATTCTCATAATTAGCTGTTTGTATATGACTCCGCTGATTCGTTCAGTTGAATTAGTCTGGTATTAGTCTGAAGGCTTGAAATGAGGCAAGATAAAGGAGCACGTGTCAACCTATTGTATGAAAAGAAATCTTTTAGCTACCACAGTAACATTTGAGTGTAATGCCATAACATTTAGTAGCAGTGTGACATTTCTTCTTATTTGCATATACAGTAACCACAAAAAATCTTTCACCTTTCTTGGATGTTTTCGCTTGTTTTTACTGCATTGAATCAGTGTTGATTTAATTTGGCTTTTGTTTTTTACAAAATGTACAAAAAAAACTCTCTGATGTCAAAGTGAAAATATGTACAAAGTAATCTATTTAACAATTTATTTAAAATATTCAAATGAAAGCAAGCGATTGCCTAAGTATTAAATCGTTAAACGGAGGTCATCTGAGCGCAGTGAATGTGTTTGTGTGTGACTGTAACATAAATACACCTGTATATGGATGGTGCGGTTACTGGTGAATCAGCATCCCAGCCAAAGAAACACATCACGAAGGCTTTGTCATGTAAAGAATCTGTGCTTGTTCAGCCTCTGCAAGCAGTCATTATACAGTATATGGGTGAGGTGAGTGAGGTGCAGTGAAGGTCTGAAAATAAAGATCATCCCCTCAATAAAGGCCACATTAGCATGACATTAACCTCTGGGAAGTGTGTGTGTGCGGTGGGAGGTGGGGGCAGAGAGAGACACACAGGGTTAGAGGAAAAAAGGGTCAAATTCTTATTCTCCTTGCTCTATTTTTTCCTCTTCATCTCTGTAATTTCAGTTGATGCCATTTAAAAACTTATTAAAAATGATTTCCTTTCCTGAAAATGCTTCTAAAATACTTTTATTACTATAACTTAAAGTGAAATATATTCAAAGTTTTTATTAAAATAAATATAATCTGTGATTATCTGTGATTATCATGTTGGCTAAACAGAGGTTAATCCCTTATGTATATCCCTTAAATATGCCAGGACTAATGGGAATGGACTAAACCACAAGTGTGGGAGGTCACAATATGTGCAAATATAAATATGGCCAATCACACTATATAGTTACTCTTTATTCAGTTCTGTTCACCAATCACCAAATGATTATAGCAATCTATGAATATAAAACTTTAGAAAACATTTTAAAATGTTTTTATATCAAAAACAGACATGAGGTGCATCCCCTCTTCTAAAAAGAAATGGTGGAACCAGGAAGTTTAAATACACACATGATTCTCAGCAGCCTGTTTGGATAAGAAAACATATGTAAGGTAAGTACGATGATAATTTAATGTCACAACAGCAGACCGTGTGTATGTTTGTATGTGTACTCGTGAATACCATGACCATCATGTCAAATGGCAGCAAGTGATAAGAGACCAATGGTACTGACTGAAATATGTCTTACATATTGCTGTTAGCTCTTTCATCCGTCAGTAAATGCACTTTATGTACTTTTCAGGACCATATTTAGGCCAAAAAAAAGTTTTTGTTGCAGTATTTATTGTAGTAAATCTGTTGATGCACTTTTTAAAAATGTTATTTTAAAAAGAAGGACAAACAAAAAAACAGTGTCATTGCTTCTTCCTTCAACTTTGCTTGTGGTGAATAGTGATTACACCTCTCCTCTCTCTGTCAGTGAATAACACCCCGGTCTCATACATGTTCACAGAAACTCAGCAGGAGATGTCACAACTAAAAACTGTGCTTTTCTGATGGTGTGATGAACTGTCCTTGTATGTCTGACTGACAGGTTCCTTCATGACAGTAAATATAGAAGAACGGTAGCTGCTCCAAAGCATTGCAGTACATTATATATATATTTTTTTGTGTGTTCTTAACACAGTAGGTAAATAAATAATGGATATTCTGGAGCATTGTGGACTGGCTGGATTACAACCTGCTATGGATGATTAAAAACAAGCAGAAGAAGAGAAGAGTCTGAAAGTATTTAAAGGAAGATACTAGAACATGTGGAAGACATTCCTTACAGATTATTACTTAAAGTGTGCAATCATTTATTTTTGTGTATTTCTACACATGTGATTTGTTTTTCTCTGTAGCTAGTTAAAACTCAGGAGGAACCTCATTTTATGTCCTAAGTCAACAAAAGATCTGAACGTTGTGACATTGCTCCATTTCTTGTATGGTGACAGTTAAAGACAGTTGGTGTCCCCGGTGAATGAGGGATGGCACAATTGATTAGTCTTTGTTGTCTATCACCTGCCATTAGAAGACCTCGTTAAATTCAGATGATGGATAGCTATCAGAAATTATGCTAAGTGCAAGTTAAAGTGAAAACCATTTAAAAGATACACACAGAAAATTCCAGCTCCAGCTCCTCCAGTGTAATTTTTTTTTGCTCTTTCCAAATAGAAATTAAAAAACGAATGTGCTCATCGACGTGTGTATGTGTGTGTGTCCATGTTTCATCCTCCCTCCCATTTTTAAGCCCAGTGCTGAGCCACTAATGGAGGACAAGCCTGTTAGAGCAACATGCCATGCTTTACTAGCAGCACACCAGAGACACACACAGACTGAAGAAACCCGCACACAAATACACTAACAGACAGGAAAAACTCTCCAATCCATGCAAAAACACAACATGCACCGAAATACAGAACACATTCACACAGACGGATATTCAGGGAAACAACAAGAACTGGGTTCCATAATAGGCAACTCACAAACACACACTGAACACTAAACACACCCTCAGACACGTCCCAGTAGAGGACACCGCCATAGCAACAGTCTGCAAACAGCTAATCTATTCAGTGATGCAGCAGTTGTCTCTCAGTGTGAGCACAGCCTCCAATTATACCTTCATTTGTTTGTCAGTAGTTTAGAAGCCGATGTGAAAACCAGAAGAACAGTAGCTTTGTAGTTTACAATTTAGAACCTCGGCATCACTTCTCAGACGTCATATGATAATATGGCTTTGTTCTTTAGAACGAAATGCTTCAGGCAATAGAATAGTATTAAGTCTGAAATGTTGTAGCAGCAATGCTAAAAGCTCCCACAGTGTGCAATAATAATGGTCTCACAGGTTTATTGCATGTGTGTCACTGTGCAAGAAAATCTTGGTCAGACAGTCAGACCAGACATAGTCGCATGAAAACAGGCAAAAAATATGCAAATAATGGCTGCAGAAGATTTTGGCCACATCGCTGGTACTGTTTCTTTACTGTTTCTTTATCTGAGCTGTAGATATGACTTTTGGTTTGATAAGGTATGTTTCACAGTGGGATCTGAATGTAAACTGTACTGCAAAGATCTAACCACACATCTTGTCATAATTGGCATTTTATTATAAAAGGACAGCACAGTTTATCAGGGGAACAATAATGAGGTCACTGAATCGAGCACTTGGTTAAGGTTAGGGAAAGTCTGTGGTCTGGTTAAACAAATAACGTATGTATTTAATAAACCCACAATACGTCCTTATAGCCGGTGAAATGCAAATGATTAACAATCAGATTTAACAGCCTCATCTGGCACAAAAATAAAATCCAGCGTTAACACAGCTATGATGTATGCGACGTTTCTGATGGTGAAAATGTTGCTGTTAATTAATTTGGTTATGGTGCTTGTGTGTTTCTGTTTGGGCTGGTAGGATTGATAATAGCACATGTGAAAGTTGAGTTTTCCTTCATGCATTTAGTCTAAGTGCAATAGTTTTTTTTAAAAAGGAAAACTACATAATTTAATTCCATCTGCATGCAGCTAGCTGAAACATTGAGAGCTGAGACGTGTGCCTATGTTGTTAGTTTTGACCTCGCGGTTTCACCATACTTTCATCACACAGATGGTGTAAATTAGATAATGAAAGGAAGTAGAGAGACAGTAGAAAAAGAGGATGTGAAAAAGGAAGGAGGGTTTCGGAGACAAGGAGGTGTGGTAATGGGAGCCGAGCATGGCAAATTAGACTGAATTTTCCGCCTCGGCAATTTCAATACACAAATGCTTGCGTACATAACCATGTTTAATAAGTACCAGGCTAATACATTGTATAATCTTCTCTAAATTAATGTTAGACACAATTGCCTGGTAATGAATTCCTGTCACGGCATACCCAAATGAGGAGATTTATTTGGATCTGTCAATCATAAAACCATTGAACCTGAGGCAGATTATTGCCCAGTGTGATATGATAATGTGCGGTGGTATATGTCTGGTATGTTTAAACATCTATTACCCAGGCCTTTAAAGAGTCAGGGACGAGGGCCGGTCATCAAACAAAGGTCATTGTGATGACTAGATGAAGGGAAAGGCAGCAGCCTTTTGTTTTATGGCTTCATAAAAAACATAATGTGTCCACAGGCTCTTTAATCATCCAACATCCACTCATCATTCTGTTTCATGGCTTTCCCTTTCCCACAGCTTTGTTTCTCAGGACTGTCTTCAGGTGAACTAGCGTGAAGCACAGCACAGATTTTTATTTCTGGAATTTAAGTCGGAAACGACTTGTGCCTGCTAGCAGCTGTAAAGGTAAATAAGTCAATAATGCTGAAATGGAGCACTAATTTTAAATTTGAGTTGTTCGAAGGTCACCGTGTTGTGTACAAATCTGTTATGTGCACCTTTCCCAAAATGTAAATACTAACTTGGCTCTATAGTTTTTCATTTTCAAATAAATATTTTCTGTTTTATCGAGGATATGTTATACTTATCTTCTATTCGGGGCTGTATTCAGGTCTATGTATAGTGATACAATTCTTCTACAATACAAGAATATTTTAGTGTTTGATAGTTTTTGATTTAGACATTTGTCTACATTTCAATATAATAAAGTATTAATGTTCAATACCCAGTAGTTGGGACAAAGCTAGTGGCTACAAACACATGTTTGAAAACTCACAACTGCAGTGTAGAAAGTTAGAGTGTCACAGAGTGATGATCATGAAACTGTCAGTTTTTGTAATCAATGCACCATTGAAATTTTTATGTTGGAATTTAATTGTAGTTTTGTAACAGTGAACTAATCAATAAGATGGTCAAATGTAGTTGGCTCCTATGTAGGGTTTTACTGTTAACAAACATCTGTTTCACAAATGACTGGAACCCAAGTCGACAAAAAGCAGAAAGGAATTTTACTTTTCAAGTATTTGCTTATACTCAGCTGTTGTTTCAACACACACACGCGCGCACACACACACACAGCGGCCTGTGGGCATGTGGTTTTTCTTTATTAAAAACCAGAAAGCAAAATTAGCTGCAGAATATTCTTAACCCTGTATCACTCCCTCAGCTCGAGGATATATTGCTTCTTCCTCTCCATTATTAAAAATATCACAGACGTGAGGGGAGGAGGGGAGCAGACAGGAAATATCACAGCTACGTGTTTAGCAAGTGGAGATTGGCAAATGTGTCCTGTTTAGTGGTAGGAAGGCAGGTATTAGTGTGTGTAGGCGTGTGCGAAACAGACATCTTTGTATGCTGCGTGTATTTGGATGTTAATGTTATTCTACAGTATGTAAAATATAATCCAAACAATCACCACAGGTATCGCTGGACGTAGACGTGACGCGAACTATGACGTTATGCTTCTCTCACAGACTGAAATGTATGTTTTTCAACCTAAGGGGGGGGGGCAATCGTGGAGCAAAAAAATTGCTCTTTCTATTTTGACTGAAAGTGTATTTCCATGCATTTTTTATGCACTTTTTCAAATCGTGTAAGGAAAATAGCTGAATGGAAACATTCAAGAAACTGGCAATTTGGAAAAACAGTTGGAAAAAATGGATTGTGTAAAACTAAATGTGAGTACAATGCACAGGAATTTACTCTTATAACAGACCTACTGTACACAATATTTTTCTTATTTTCCATTGCTGTCCCTGCGTTATTTTGCAGCTTTTGGTTTGTCATGTTGCTCATGGTTCACAGCTCGTGGTTTCACCTCTGATTCTCTCTAGCAGACAGACATGTTCTGCTGCATCCTGATGTCCAGTTCAGTGATCCAGCTGTGACTCCTGAAGCAGAACATGGTGCCTGGGTGCCTTCCCTGTGTCGGGGGCTCAGAGACAAAGAGTTTGTGTGCTGTTTTTGGTGGGTTGTCTACCTTGATTCACGGTTATATGTCATACAGGCCGCATAGAGGAGGACTTTGTTTTTGTGGTGTACTTGAATCTGCCTCAGGGTCCCACTCAGCCTGGTTGCTCAAGTTTTTTATATCTTGAAAAGAAGAACTTTCTTAGACTTCCTCTGGCTTGAACTATGATCTAATTCTTCTTGTTACAGAGTACATTTATATGCACTAGTATTACAAGACTTCAGGAGCAACACTGAACGGGTGTCAGCAATAAGGCCACAGTCTGAACTGTTGTTGTATCAGTCGGTAACACTGAGTCGCAGAAATTAGAATTTCAAGCAGGGAACACAGATCATGACTGAAATAATGAGCCTCTACTGACCTACCTGTTGCCGTCTTACCAAATTAGAGTTGACAGGTAGCAGATAATGTAAAATTATACAGTAAGGGATTTTTAGTAGGTGATCCTTGTTGTTCTGATCATTCTTATACAGCTGGAAAACAACTAATCAATTACCCATATCGAAAGGCAAAGAGCTCATGATTGGTGTTTCAGATAAAGTTTTATATTGCTGCTCAGCACCTTTAAACAAGTGTCTCTTTATGAGCCACGGCACGTGTGCCGGGACACATGTGGTGATGTGTTTAATGTCATAAACATCTGTTGATGCCAAATCCGTTTTTACCAGGAGGACGTTCATATACAGACAAAGAAGTACACGTCAGTGAGCAGGGCATCCCGATGACGCTAAACTCTCATAATGTGTTTCTGAATTTTCAGAGATACACAAATTGAATGGGAGAGCAGGGAGAAGGAAATTAATGATGACCTCTTCAGCATCCACTATAGCCATGGTAAGTCAAAAAATATAATTACTCAGATATTTGACTTGCTCTTTTCTTGTTGGTATCACCACATCTCACAAGGACATATGGGATATCTTCACTCTCCTACATCCTGGTTGTGGTGTTTTTCCTTCCTCTTTTTTTTCACCTGCCTCCAGGTGGCTGCAGGATTTAAAATGCCCACATCTCTATATCAGCTTTTATATTGAATTTTCTATGTCGATTCCATCATAAATTAGTGAAGCAAACATTTCTTGATGGATGTTCTTTTTACTCTTGGGATTTTAGAGGTTGCCTAGCAACTTGTCCACTCACATCCTCCACCATTTATTATGTGCTCCTCTCTGATTGACTAGAAAATCAGTGGACACTAATGGAGATGGGCTTAATGAGTGGGTTGTCTCACATTCTATAATCTGAAGGTGTGTTGCAATGTCTGGCAGTTTCCCTTCAGCTCAGTAGAGGATGAAGCTTGTTTTATCCTGGACACACAGAATGCTTCAGATCTCTCAGCCTGTTGGATCTAAATACTCCTTTGTAGCTTTATTGGTTTTTCTCTAGATAGAAACAATCAAAACAATATGACAGCCGGAAGAACTGAAGAAGGCTCTTGGATAAAGTGTTGTTGTGATAAAAAAAATCTCATTGTAGTTGTGCTTACACAGACACTGCAGCAGACATGGATCAGAAATGTAGATAAAATGTTTACATACCACATTATCCCTGAACTGACATATTTCCATAAGAGCAGGACAAAGGGTTTGTCTGAGCTTTTGATTACATGTGGAGACAAATGGCAGCACTTTAAGTCACAACTTTCTGTGTCAACTTTGTATGAAGAAAGACATTTTACTGCCACCACGAAGGTTTAATTTTTTTCCCCATGTGTTCATTTTGAAATTCACTCAACTAGCAATAACTAGAAATTTCATCCTAATTTCTGTTTTACCATCCTGAAGTTCCAGCCATGATTAGATTATGGAAACACAGTGATAAAATCCTTTCCCTCTCCTCTAACCATTTGTCCTCCTCATCTCCCTCCAATTCGTCTCTGAGCCAAAAGAACACAACACAATAATAAGATTATAACGCTGAGTGTGTGTGGAGCTAAGCAGCGATGCCCAGATTTTAAAAGGTTGTGTGGTAGAGAGACATGCAGCCCACACACACACACACACACACACACACACACACACACACACACACACACACACACACACACACACCGCTTTTGTATTTTCTCCTCTTATGGTGTTCAGTGGCTTTAGCCAGAAACTGAAAACATGGAATTACACTGGAGATCCATTTTACCATGAAATTCTTTCTCTCCCTGCCTCTCCTTTCTCTCATCTTTCTCTTAATCCTCTTTGTCTTTTTAATAATTTCTCTCATTTTCTCTTCCCATCCACTTCATTTGAAACAACAGAGGAGAAAATGGAGAAAATGGCAAAGTTGAGGGTGAAAGTGGTGCAGTAGTTGTGTTTTGGTACTTTTTCTTGTTTTAGTAGTCATAATAATGGAAGTAGTAGGAGTAGTAAAGGAGCAAAACTGTCAAGTTATGTGCAGCCATGGTGAAAATATTTGTAGATGATGGAGCAGATGTTGTTACAGTTATAGTACTTGGATCTTTGTTATTTGTACTAGTATCCAAGGTATTTACTATACTAGCAGGGCTACCACTAAAACTAATAGTAGTGATACAGCCTCTTTAGATGTGAGCATTGCTGCCCTGCTCCACTCGGTAGTATATTCTTATTTTTGTGATGTGTTATGATTGTGTTCTTTTGTAATGGTAGTAGTATCGTAGTGCTAGTAGTATGAGGAGTATGACTGGTAGTGGTGGTTGTATTAGTGGTTGTAGCAGGAATTCTACTAGTAAAGGCTGGGAGGACTACTTCTGTTACTAGTAGCAACAATAGGAGAACTGTACTATTAGTGCCAGGGGGAGGAAGGAGGACTATACTACTAGTGAAGTACTAGGCCTACTACTAGTTGTTGTGTTGTTAGTTGTAGGAGGAGGAATACTAGTAGTCATGACGGCATTAGTCGAATCAGAAGGACTGTGCTCCTAGTAATGACTAGGAGGACAACTAGTACTACTGCTACTGCTAGTAGTATATGTGGTAGTAGCAGGAGGAGCATTACTGCTATTAAAAGAGGCTGAAAAGAGGTATTATAAAGAATATAGTCGTAGTAGTAGGCGAAGGAGTGTCCTACTAGTACAGGAGTGTTAGTGGTAGTGGTAGTAATAGTAGTAATATCAGTAATAGAATAAGTCTAGTAATAGTGGTTAATAAATGTACTATTGATAATTATTAAGCATAGTACTTGTAGTTGTACTCCTACATAAGTGGTAATGGTAGAGAGCAGTACATAAAAGTGGCAGTGAGGACTGGTTCATGTGAATGTGAATGTGAATCTGTTAAGGGCTCTATATGCAGTTAGTAGTAATATTGATCCCTGTCCTCCTACACACACACGCACACACACGCACACACACTCTCTCTTCCTCCCTCTCCTCCCTGACTCCAGACACCCCCTCCCCCTCCCCCTCTTCCTTCCTCTCCTCCTCCAGTGGCAGACTGAGCTTTAAAAATCAATGGGGAAAATGTCCTGAAACAGCCGATCTAGAAGCCATCTGGCCCTTGCAGTCCTCGGAGACCGTCAGTGTGCCCCCCGAGGGAAGAAACACACGCAGAAGAAGCTCACTCAGATAGACAGCGACAAGAAGCATGGGCAGACAACAAGAAAAAGCAAGTGTTAACTCAGTAACATGTACATCATCAGTATGTGGCTGTTACATAAGAAGAGAATGAGTGGAAACGTCAGCAGATGGACGTGTTGACCAGAGCTGTCCTACAAAACAAAACAAGGCTTATTTCAATTCATTCTAAGAACATGACTTGTTCTTTTAAACACACTCTGTTTGACAATGGAAACAAAGTGTGCATTACTTTCAGGTTTTGTCAAAATTAAACCAGTGTTGTCTAGGACATCACATCTGAGTTTCAAATTTTGACCTTTAATTATTGCACCCTCATCAAGCCCATTAATGTGATTTGTAAGAGTGGTTGGATGTGCTGCGATTTGTGTCAGTCACACTAACAGCGTTTGAAGGAGAGACTTGTGTGTCAGACGCATATCTGAAAAGTAAGTGTAAGCATCGTGAGTGGAAAGTAGTATTGTAAAAGTGCAGAAAACTAGAAGCTACAGAAAGAAAAAAGGGAAATTAATGAATAAAAGAAAGTGAAAGCAAAAGGAAGGAAGGGAGGGAATAAAATGAAAAATGCAAGTAAAGAGATGACAGAATAAAGGAAAATATAATAAAAAAGGAAATGAAGAGAGGATAGAAAACCAGGGGGAATGAAAGGAATGACAAGTGATGTAGATTGGATGAAGGCGAGAAAGAAAAGTGAAAAAAGATCAAATATATTTTAAGACGCAAACAGAAGAACATTAGGAAGGAAAAGGACGTGTGCAACACAGAACCTACTGAATCTACTGCTACAGCCAGCCAGTCAGTCAGCCCATCAAACGTTTTGAGCCTGTTGGAAATTGAGTCTCTTTGTCCTCTGGGTGTAGTGATGGTCAGTGATACATCATGTCATATATCAGTAACTACAGAAATATTTACTCACTGATGAATGAAGAGGAACATTTATCCACAGAAAGCATGTTACAAGGAGGCGGCTGGCGTAGATGGAGGGTCCAGAGTACCCGAGGTTAGGTAACATACTGTAGCGAGAGTCAACATTTTGTCAAATCATTTAGCAGCTATACGCTGAACAAAGAGTGCTGGATTGTCATGAAACTCCATCCCAGTGTCCATTTTAACTGACGTTGGCCGTGTACCTGTACAAACGAACACAAGCTGTAGTCACCTGTAAATTACTAACTGCGCCGACAGCCAATCTCACCACTGATAGACGGACCTGCGGCGCCGCAGAGCTAACTGTGTGAAACCTGAAAATAAAGTGAGTCTTCACTACAAGTATACATATAAGGAGTGTGGAAGTGAATGCTACCCTCTCTCCAGGTTAGAAGCTTTTAATGATGATGAATTGCAACCATTTATTTATTTATTTCATTTTGTCTTTCACAGAGACAGAATGAAAGATACAGTTCTGAAATTTAAACTGGCTGTGAGATGCAGTTTTGTGTACTAAAGTAGAATTGGTGCCTGCCATTGAAAATGAATGGAGGCAATGCATTGCATGGCGAAGCCATGCAAAGCATTGCCTCCATTCA
>JAUYWH010000013.1:5412870-5423851 GCA_034779795.1 Ctenopoma multispine
GTGTGTGTGTGTGTGTGTGTGTGTGTGTGTGTGTGTGTGTGTGTGTGTGTGTGTGTGTGTGTGTGTGTGTGGAGTGTCCAAAGATACAATGGAAAACCCAGACTTCCCAATTAGATTGAATCCATTTATTTCAAAGCAGAGCCATGCCGAAGTCTGAGTGAGAGGGGGGAAATAAAGATGGAGCAGAAGCAGAGAGTTGACAGAAAGCAGAGAGATTTCATGTGGCTGTTGTGAATACAGATCCAATTTTACAGGCTGATACATGGACGCTGCAGGTAACAGCTTCATTTAGAAGAACTAAGGGAGCTTCGAAAGCACTGGACTCTCTCTCTCTCTCGCAGTCTCCGTCTTGTCTCGTCTCTTAACTTACATGCTCTGTGTGTCTGTAGTTCTTTTCAGGCTGATTGATTTATCTGCTGTGGTGTTGTTACAGCACTATGCTGGAACGACCAGCACTGTGTTACTGATATACAGTGTCTCCATTAGGCTACAGCCAGTGCATTCTGTCACTGTTTGTGGCTGCTGTAGTTCTTGCACATTCAGTATAACTCCTGTCCACTCCTCAGTCAGTGTATCTGCTAAAAAAAGGCCCAATCGTCTGATTAACTAGTGCTGTGTTTCTTTTCCCTCAAGTTGTCCTGCCAGGCAGAGCTTACACAGGTTTTGTGTCACCTCCATCTTTTTATATCTCTATTAACATCGTGCTCTTCCTGCTGTAAACTCTACTATCAGTAACTCACTCTAAGCATTTGTCTTGACATTTCTTGCACATGCTATACAGCCTGAAGTTAAACTTGGGGAGCCCTGTTTAATGCACCATGATTTTACAGGCTTTGTTCTGTGCAATATCATCACTGAATTCTTTAATAACCACTTGCCACTTGTATTAAAGGTTTTTAGATGAGACCCAGCCTCAAAATATATTTGAATATATGAATATCTATTTTTCATATGTATGGTTTTCCTTGTTTCCCTTGTCTGTCTTCTTCTGGTGACCTGTTAACCTGCTCCACGCACCACTGCATGAACCTTTTTTTTATCCTTGTATATCTCTCACTGTCTGTTTTTCTCTCTCACTCTCTGCCTGTGGCATTGAGTCTGGCCCAGGGAAGTTTGACAAGATAATGAATTGCCATGCATGCTGCAGTTTTTCACATTTCACAGCCCAGTAACTCTGCATGTACTGTAGGGATGGAGAGGATAGGTGTACGGGGTGGGGAGGGGGGACAGGACGAGGGGAGGGAAGGATGAGACAGAAAGAAAACACCAGCAAACACAAGAAATGAAGAAAAATAGATAAATCCAGTTCGAAAAGACAAAACAGTTTTTTCCATCTGTGTTCTCTGCACCTTCTTTGTGTTTCTCTTGCCGTCCGTCTTGTGTTGTGACAGACATGCACACACAGAGTTATGTAATTGTCTGTGAATCACTGCTGCTTCCTCGTAGTCACAACAGATAAAAAAAATAAAAAGCGAGACAGCAACACAGAGGAACGACATAAAGAGAGACAGATGTCTCTGAGGAGGAGGAGTGTAGCTGGTGATTACGCAATAATTACATCAAATATCACAAAGTACACATTTGAAAGTAACTTAAAACTGATCCTATTTCCAGTAAGCATCAACTGTAGCTTTCTCTACTTAAACGAGAAACCAGGACAAGAATATAATGAATTAGTTCATTAATCAATTAAGTTAGATAAAAATGTTTTGCATAAATAGTAAGATTTAAAATTTACTAGTTTCTTTTAATTAGCTACTTTTGTTTCCTGTGGGGTCTTGGACAGTGATGTCCATCTAGAGCTGACAGATCTAATTATCCATTGTAACCACAACTTGGAATCACAGTTAAGGCGCCTACAAACTGTGAGATTTCAACAATTGTCAGTTTACAACAAGCCACATTGCACGATATGGATCTAATAAACTTGTGTACATCAACTTTGATGTATGTGGGCTGTAGTATGGGAACACCTACTGTATCACGGGCTATGATGCAAGCGGATATACTCAAGAATAAAATGTGTTCAGCGTGCATGATCCCTCAGCGTTGCTACAGATGTAAACAAAGGGTCTTGGTAAACAAGGGGTGCATCATTTCATGTTGACAGTCAACCTAAATGTCTGACAAGTTATCTTTATTTGAAAGACTGAGAATAGCCATCTTTGATTTTTTTTCTAACACTGCGATGTAAGATGATCTTTCTGGAGCCATGACCAAAGATGTGGGCACATTTTACTTCAAGTGGCTGTTATGGGTTTTCCCACTTAGATGCTTCTAATTTCATTCCCAGCTGAACCTGCAAAGCACAGGTCTTTATGTGTCCAGGGTTACCTGCCTCTTGCCCATTGCATGCTGGGACTGACTACAGCCCAATGTGCCTCTGGCTAGGACAAACTTTACAGAGTGCCTTTCTATAAATGCATTAATTAGATACGTACATGCACTTGTCATTTATAGATGCACATATTATAGCCCATTGATAGTCCAGTGATATGCTCAAAACAGAGAAAACATGAAGCTGTAAAAACAGAAGCCTTTAGTCTGTAGTTTTTACAGTGTAGAAACTGGAGCCAATATTCTTCCTAATACGAGACACTTTAATCACTGCATTCATTCATTTTCCTTTTTTATCATGCTCCCAAACACGCACACACACAGTTATTGTCTTTTCCTCATAATTTGAAATCACTCGAGTCAAACACACACACACGCTTGAGAAGCCATAATTCAGTAAGTGAATAAGGCATTCAGTCCACAGTGGCAGAGATTAGATAAGAAAGTGAGCAGTCAGGCTGCCGCGGCAGGAAAGCAGAACAAATGAACTGCACTCGTGATGGAGAGAGCTTATACTGTGAAAGCCATAGCCCTGATCTTTCAAGATGAGTGCTTTTCTATGGAAGGAAAGTCTCCAGCACCAATGACTATGGAGCCCGATTACTACAGTTTAAAAGGAAATTTTCCCATTCATCTCTTCACGCTCCAAACACACGTGCTGTTGTTTAGTGAGTCATTCGATCATGCACCATGTGTTGCATATATATTGATTTTCCTCCTATTAAAATGAAATTTTTGACATTTTAGGAAATGTGCTTTTGTTTGCTGCGTAGAACGTTTCATCGGTGTTTCATCTCCCTTGCCTGCCTGGGTTCTCTCCGAGTAGTTGCGCTTCCTCCGACAGTTCAAAGACAGTTCAAAGACATGCACGTTAGGTTAACTAGTGAGTTGCCCATTGGTGTAAATATGAGTGTGAGTGGTTGTCTGTTGTTAAAGTCTTAAAGAGTTAAAATTAATTATCCAAGTTTATACTGGTGTAAATGGAACTTATGATTTCCATGTCCTGTGAAAGGACACCTCGACATGTAGCCAGGAGGACCCGAGAATCGAACCACTGACCCTAATGCTTGCAGACAACTGCTGTAGCAACAGCGCTACATCTTTGGCTTTTGGACTGTTTTTTGGACAAACCAAGATGTGAAGACATCATCTTAGCAGAGAAGATTTTTAGCATTTCACAGACTAAACAATTCCTGCAAAAGATATCCAGCAAATTAAATCACATTTGTGCTGCTGACCAATTCTAAACTGTTCTGACGAACTAAAATTAGAATTATAAATAAAAAATTCCTCAGCAATTAGACAAAAACAATCCATTACAGTCAATGATGTTTAGTTGCACGTTAAAGCACCATATTAGAATTTTGCATTTTTTAAGATATAGAGAGAAATTTGACACATATTTTTTTAAGATTCCAGGAAAGTAAATTATGTTTTATTGTTGCTGAGTCTCCACAAGAAGAAAATATATAATTCAATTTTCTAATTTCTTTTAAGAGAATAGATTTTCTGGTTAAACTCTTTACACAATTTGGGAAGTTATTTTAAAACAGAACCATGAGGAGTGCTTAATTATATTGTTTTCTTTTTATTAAAATCCTCTCAATGATGACAGACTGAGTTGTGTTCACACACACACACACACACACACACACACACACACACACACACACACACACACACACACACACAGGTGTGTTGTGCTGTGTGTGTGCTTGTGTGTCTACATCCTGCTGAGCTAGTGTTTGCAGACTGATTGGCTCAAGGATAAAGCCTTGTGACCTGGCATCTATCCAACCCTGCTATTCTCTACTCACTCCGCTCTGCCCTTTCTTCTCTTTACCCCCCCCCCCCCTGTCTTTGCCCCAGTTCTCTCACTTTTGTTTATGCACATTTTGAATTTACACATTGGAAAAACAGAATGGAAATAGTAGGAACATCACCAAAAACATTTAAAAATCACTATCTTTTGGTCTGAAGTGGAAAAGTCAGCGAAGAGACAATGCGGTAAAAGCTGATGGAAACATAGTTTCCAGATAAACAACCAAAGGGGCCTGATCCTTCTTTTATTGCGAAAGTAGAGAGTTGTCAGAAATCCCAAAAAATAAAGAAGAAAAAAGGAAGCTGACAAAATCATGATTTGTTTTGCCAAAGTAGACAAAACAGTTCATGAAAATAATATACTGCAACACTTTTTTCTTGTTATGATCACTTGAGAATATCCTTAGTATTTTAGTAAACTCATTCATATTTTAATTCGCCAACATTGTTGTTTAATATGTGCCCAAAAAGACGAACTCTTCCTCTATAGTCCAGCTGCTGGAGTGAACAGTCACCAGGGCACTCGCATGTTCTGTGTGTGTGTGTGTGTGTTTTGGTAATGTCATCATTCATAGTGTGTAGAGGATGTTGACAGGGGCAGAGGAAATGTGTGTGTGTGTGTGTGTGTGTGTGTGTGTGTGTGTGTGTATTGTTGGCAGTACAACATCCAGGATACACACAAGCACACATTTGCTACTGGTTTTCCAAAGATCTTGCTTAGTTTTGCTTTTTGGACTATTCCAAGTTAAGTCAGACAGCCACATAAAAATAAATTCTGGCTACTTTTAACCTGCGCCCAGACTACACGAGCAACAACGTCATCTTCTGACACCAGATGAAAAACATGGCTCTATTTGTGCATTGTTAACACTGAAATAGTGATAGAAGAGGTGGTAAGTAACCAAGTACAGGTCAAATGTGTAGTTTATTTTGAGTGAAATTATTAATTTAGACAGGAACATGTAGCGAACCGATAATAAATTATTATCATGTCAACATAATCAGTAATTCCCTTAAACACTGATAGAAGATAGTGTCGGATTATCGCTAAGACACACAGTCAAAGTGTGTCTGTGTGAACCAGCTCCTGCTGAAGAGTTTCGGATGTCACATTGTTTCAGGGCATTTGAGCGTAATATAGTGTGTGTGTGTGTGTGTGTGTGTGTGTAGGTGTGTAGGTGTGTGTGTGTGTGTAGGTGTGTAGGTGTGACTGATGTCTGTGTTGAAACAGAGTTGCAGTGAGGACGGAGCATGCCATCGTTCCACTACGCCTTTATGCATGCATGATTGGTGACTCTGTGTGTGTGTGTGTGTGTGTGTGTGTGTGTGTGTGTGTGTGTGTGTGTGTGCGTGTGCGCAGATGCAGAGTGGGACACAGTAAATGGGTCAGATGCAGCGGAGGAGGATGACCTTGGGAATTTGTCCTGTTTTTCTTCACGACTCTGCCGACGCATTTCTTTGTCTCAGGGAGAGAGATAGACAGACAGACAGTGGCAGAACCTGGATGTTTGTTTAGTTTTTAGTCAAGAAATGAGTCCCGACTGTTGGTAGCACATAGATGAATATCACCATGCTGTAGCATTAAGATTTATTTTCCGTGGCTCAAAGGACTTTAAACACACTTTTAAACACGAGCTTGTTCTCCTTCCGCCAGTTCTGCCTTCATGTTAAACTTCAGCTACACACGTTCACAATTCTCACTAAAGGTGACGCTCTGCCTCACTGGCTCCTGCTGGCGTAGTTTCTGCTTTCGTGTCTGACCACTGGACATCAAGCAGACATCTGCAGGGCCAGCGGAGTGAAAAGTGTGAGTCACTAACTAAAGCCACATTATGCCATTACCACTAGTGCCTTCCCTTTTAAAAAAGCTGTAAATGATCTGACTCTGGATGAAACTAAAGTTTAGTACTGTTTCATTTGGTGGTTCGTTTTAACTCGATGTTGATGTAATGTTACTAAAAAGAACTCCTCTCCTCCAGTTCCTGTCGATACAAAGTATAAAACTGTTCATCGTTAATGTTTTGGTTGTGGCTCATCAGGTTGTCGCTTGTCAATATTTGTCACAATAGCATGTTATGCAAGTGTGTATTCCTAAATCAGGCCAGCTGTGTGCTGTTGCATGTGGACAAATGGTTGTGGCGTCTGGCCCAGCAGTGCCATGCCTGCTATACTGGGATATGTGGGTCGTCAGCTATTTTAATCCACAATGTTGCCAGGAATACCTGAGGGAATAGACAATTGCTGCAGTGTGTGTGTGTGTGTGTGTGTGTGTGTGTGTGTGTGTGTGTGTGTGTGTATAAATGTGCTCCCAATCCATATGTACACGTGCGTAGGCATGAATGGGGACAGAGGAGAGAAATATGGCATTTATCGAAAGGACAGCGGTGCAGTATGTCACAATGGTGTAAGTCACTGTGAAAATGTTCTATATGTCAAATGGAGCTTTTTTTTTAATAACTGAGGAACTGGTTAATCTCTTTCTGTACCTTCTTTCTATAAATGCAAAGACCATTTAAACAAACGTGGTGTTAGCAGCTTAAAAATCTCATTCAGTCTCACTGGATATGCAACACAGCAGAGACAATTAACCAATGAATTACTTACTCCAGCCACAGTAAAGTTTCAATAATTATTTTCAATGGCATCTTCGGTTTCAGCTTTTTCAGATGTGATTCACCTTTGCTGATGAAATGAATAATAGACACATTATTAATTCATGCACTTATAATGTGGAGAATAATCAATAATTTAAAGAACAATAGTGATGTCTCCCTGCTTTAAATGACATATTTTCTTTGTGCTGTTTGTGATGGATTTCCCCCTCCCTGGTACAGCACGGGGTCAGTGTGTCTATAGAGTAGCCTGCTGGAGAATATGGCTGGTAGCACTGTGCAAAGACGAAGATGCTTTTCATATTTATGCACATTAGTGTGGACATGGTCTCAGTTTCCAGCTGGTTGAAAAGAAAACTTCACTTTGATGCCAATTGTAGACACAATTTGTGTGTGTGTGTGTGTTGTGTGAAGCAGGGGGACAGCTGAATTATTTAAGGATGAACTGCAGGACACAGCAAAGTGGTGAGATAGAGGGTGTTTCTCTTTTGCCCCCAAGACAACTTTCTAATGCAGAGAGGGTTTCATCAGGCTGCTTTGGAAACGCTCACACACAGACACACACACACACACAAAAGCATGTATGAGTCATGTGTCCACCCGCTTTGCTTTCCAGCAAGAATAATAAGATCAGTGACTTCCTGAAAATACAAAGACCTCTGGAGGTAAAGGGAAGATAGAGAGAGAGAAAGAGAGACCCTGGTGTAAAAAAAAAAAAGGTGTGATGACAGTAGAAACCTCCCTGGAGTCATGCACACACTCACACACACGCACACACAGTCCTATCCTTTTAAGGGCTCGACACAGGCTGCAGTGAGCTCCTATCACACAAACCCTTAGTTGAATTTAAAACTACACTGATTATAATTTATTTTTTTCATTTTATCAAGCTAGATTAGGTTGGTGCTCGTGATTTAAGTCATTTCAGTGGCTCTGCTGTAATCTCCCTACAGCAAAACCTTTCTTTGAACTTAGGTTCTCTTCTGTAAATGCCGTCATCTTCATAGTCACAAAACACGTAAATATCACCAGAAATACATTCTTCTTTTAACTAGTTAAGTCACATGGAAACCAATAAACAAACAGGCAAAAGTATTCCTGCTTAAACAGACTGAAGTACTAAAAATGTCCCCAACACTAACAGCAGAGTCACTTGCAGGTAGTGTTACACACTTTTGCTTAATTCACGTCTTCTGAGACAATGATTCTGTTCAGTGTTGAAGCTTCTTGTCGTGTTAGTTGACGTGTGTTAAATTACTGTGTGTGTGTGTGTGTGTGTGTGTGTGTGTGTGTGTTTGCTTCCGGGAGCTTGGCGATGAATTAAAACGGTTAAAACTTTTATTTTCAGTGACTCTTTGTATGTTTTGTGAAAACGATCTGTGCTCCGTTAAAACCCATGTGTCGATCCCAAACAAAAGAATCAGACGCACGCACGCACATGAAGACAATGAATTGTATGTAGCAGCTTTACATGTTACAGTGCGGCACGTGGCGACTCAATTAATCATACTGATATAATGTGACTCTCTTTGATAAATTCACATTACAGATAATTAAGTGAATGAATTTAAACGGGTAGAACATAAAGGAAGGGATCAGCTGCTGTTGTGTCTTAATGGATTGACCCTTTCTGTATATGAGGGTGTGTGTGTGTGTGTGTGACGGGGTGGAGGAGGGATGATGTGAGGGATGAGGTCATTGTGTAGTGTGAGCATGCGTGACTGTGTGTGTAACAAAGGCGGCTGGGACTGTGCGTGTATAAGTGATGACTTCACTCGTTATGCATTTATTTATGATCAGTGTTGCACCTCAAGCTGAGTGTGTGTGTGTGTGTGTGTGTTTCATAAAGGGAATTCAATTTAATGGTCTATTGCAATCATTTTGGACAGTAAAGTCAGCATCTATTAACTCAAGAAATTCTTTACCTATCTTTATCTAAGCACCATGACATGAACTGGGGATAACTGAGTCCAGCTAATAAAGGATCCAGTCCAACATTTTGAGTAATGTAATGTATCATAGTCAATAGAGGCATCATCTCTAAGATGTCAAGGTTAATAGGTAAACTACTCTTAATTGGTAGCCATAGAAACACACATTTTCAGGATGAGGCTGCAATCAGAGAGGATTTAATTTAAAAAAGAGCAGTTTGCTGTGTCTCTTTTATTGTTACTAGGCAACCACCAAATCACTGTCCTTGGCCTAACTGCTAAACAGATGAGCGCTAATTAAATATCTTTGCTCGTTTATATAAACATTCATCACTTAGCTGAATATCTGCATAAACAGTGGACAAATGGAGGGCACGGGGATCCGGCTCTGAGGCTCCAATACGGAGATGTGCCTGCATACGTGAGGCCATAAGAAAGAGAGATCGTGACCACACGCAGCTTCGCCTGAATGAATGATGGTCTCTTCAAGGCTTATTTTAGGACGAGTCAAGGACAGTTTGGGAAGCTGCTTGTTTCATCTGATTGCACAATACGCTTTGAGCTGATATTTTTTTTCGGACACTCCTGCAAACAGGTTGCAGCTTCATGAAGCAGCACTAAGAATTAATATTATTTTCTAGCAACCGTGTTAAAACTGAGCGGAAAGTCTGTTTTTCTCTATTAAGGATGTAGCGGCAGCAGCATGTGTTTGCCAGGTGATGTTGTGTAATGAAGCCCTGGACACAGATGTGCTTCGCTCGCTGAACACGAGTCAGTTTTGCATGAAATGATAAAATTTGCACACATTGAAATGGGAATAAGTGAGTGTTTCGGCTTCAAGCTTTTGTTCTGCCTGTGGAAACGTCTCTGACACTTAGTGATTTTTTTTTCTTGTTTTGCTCTGAAAGCTGCTGAGTGCTTCATGATGAGCTATTACTGTGTTTAACATTTATTCGCTCAGATTTCCAGCTGTGCGAAAACCAAGACTTTTCCACTTGGCTCTAGCGTTGAGTTAAAGCTTCTCTCTCTGCTTCTCTTTGGTCTGTAAACACTTTAACAAACGGCATTCATTGTTTCTGTGGCTAAAGAGATTTAGCTCCGAATCATAATGACTCCCTCCCATCCTCTCAAATAAAAGATGAGTGACAGCAGTGTATGTGATCTGTCTGCAATTTTGCACCTGCACTTCACTGGAGTCATGGCCCCAGCCTGGCTTTTTTGTCCTCTCTTTTGGCCTCACACCGCAGCGCATGCTGAGCAGCAGAGACCCGACATGTCAAAGTGCAAACTAAAGTGTCGGAGTGCAACTACAACTACAAAGCTGAGAGCACAGCCGCACACACCACGCTGCACATCGGTCTGCTGAGAACACTGAAGCCATCTGTTTTTGAATCCTGCCGAATTGTTCGGATGTTCACTCATGCTCACACTTCTTTATTTCTGTAAGCATTCAAACTGTCTTCAACTTCATTAGAACAGAAAGCCTGAAACGGATGACACGTCTTCTATAGTGTGAGCTTTAAGTTATGATGTTATATGTTGTGACAGGGACATAACACCCTGAGCACACACGCGAGTTGTTGATATGACCTCACGTAGGGAGAAAGGTGACGATCCTCTACTTCTACGCTGTTATTTCTGGCTGAGTGCGTCTAACTCTATCATTTTCTGTATGTGTGTGTGTGTGTGTGTGTGTCTTCTCTTTTGTTCTGCCGTCTTTCTCTCTCCTCCCATCTCCTGTCACATCTTTGTCTCAGCGTTCACTGTGCTGTCTGCTTCTCTTTGGACCTCTCATCGCTCTGAGCAATGGAGATTAGCACACACACACACACACACACACACACACACACACACACACACGATCCAGCTTCTTATAACAAGCTGTTAACCCCCGTTTATAAGTGTGGCCTTTGAATCAGCTTGGTGAAAGGGAGTGTAATCCCTGCTGAACGATTTAATGGTAATCTCCATATCCTGATTAGATTACATACATAAACACATACACACACACGCGCGCGCGCTCTCTTTAACACTGCAGCTGAAAGCGGATTTTACCTAAATGAACAGAAGATGTGAATATATATTTCTTTCAATCCTACTTTGCTGTATTTTATTTAACCAAATCACTGTTTATTTCAGTCTGTTTACGAGTTACTCTAAGTTTTGGCTCTACGTTTTCTTTTTTTTCTTGTGTCAGTGCCTTTATACACTGTAAAATGTAATTAGTTGACCTTACTTAAAAAAAGTATGCAAACTCGTTGCCTCAAAAAAATTAAGCAA
>JAUYWH010000013.1:5423951-5438043 GCA_034779795.1 Ctenopoma multispine
TAATAGCAGGTTGATAAAAACTGATTAAGGTCAATTTACTATTTTTTATTAAATACAATGTTTGCATTTACAGTGTACAGTGTATCTGATGCATCCTGCTTTATTTTTAGAACAATCCTGCTTTATTTTTAGAACTATTTTAGAATGACGAACTGCAGTAATATTCGCCCACTGCATAAGAGTTTGAGTTTGAACTGCTTAACAGTCTCTCTAGTATACTAAGTACAAATGACAACTTCCACATCTACAGTATGTACTTATGAGGATCTGCAGTGAGGGTCTATGTGCAGTCCAAAATGTAGTATAATGAGAGTTTGCATGCGATTGTAAGTGCCCGCAAACCTGTGAACTTATCAATGTAGTAGAATCCAATAGATCCATGGTTGATAACATTATGTTATCGATAACATTTTTCTTTAGTCTTGCACTATGTGATTAACTTAACACTATGCTTGAAACACATTGTTTCAATGGTTAATCAAAGCTCTACAAAACTTCTCATTGTAAATGAGGAAAAACACAGATTTAATAGAACTGTAACTAAAGAAAAGTACAGAACAGATGGCCTTTGTTCTAAGGGAAGATATCATGTGTCATTTGTCCTGATACTTATATTTTTAAGCTAATGTTTCCTGCTCATTTCACCTGCCAGACAAACACTCATGCCAGACAAACACTCATGCCACAGTTACTACCACTACAATTAAATCTTCAAAGTGTTCAACTGCAACATCCAAAATTTTAATTGTAGAGTCAAGTCTATGGTTAAAGGGCAACATATGTGTTATTATTGTTTTAATGCTGTATTTATAAAATTTAATCTACTCCATCTGTTCTCAATAAAACATATGATCCCAAAAGTCAATCAAATTTTTGTGCCATGACCTCCACACACGGATGTACTGACTCCAGGAGGCTGTTGCAGCGAAGCCAGCTGCTGACACACAAACATAGCAATCATTAAATGAATGTATTCTTCAGATTGCAAGCTGTCAGCAATACACCAGTAATACATCAGAGGGTAAAAGCATGTGTGCTGTAGTACACAGTCTGTCCTTACACACACACACACACACACACACACACACACACACACACACACACACACACACAGAACACTAGGCTGCTGACATCATATATAAACACCATCATCATGCACAACATCATTTCACAGCTTGTGTTGTCTGTTGTGTTCAGACTGATGTGTGGGTGATAAAATCGGGCTTGTTGTTCTGAGTAGGAGCCATTTAAAATAAATGATCGTCACCAACAATAACCTCATTAAGCTGGATGAGAAATGGGTGATGAGCGACAGATCACCAAATAGCTGCTCGGTGAGCAAGTGAGCTCTGCGTCAGTGTGAGGATGAAAACAGAAATTTTGAAATGCATTTGGAAAATATTAATAATATTTCTGCTTGATTTACTTATTGGGTGATTTTTTTTTTGTTACTAACTGCAGATTGAAAACACTACAGTATTTATTCTCTGTTATATTTCATGAGTATTGAGTAAAGTAATGTCTACATTAACTTTAAATAAAAAGTTAAAATTTTAGCAGCAACATTATTTAACTTCAACAGACGCTGTAAATATTCCTGGTCCTCAGAGGATAATCCTCAATCCTTTGCCGACTTTCTCACTTTCTAGTGCATTATAAGCAGATCAAAGTAGCAAATAGATTTCCTCAAAATGCACTGAGCTAATTCATGCTCCCCTCGAGGGTAAACCATTTTAAACACTTTAAGCAAATTTTTCTGTGCTTTCATACTGCAGCACACCGTAGCTTTTATAGGCCAATCAGAAAGCTTTAGACTTCAGTAACACACCATTATATTTCCACTCTTTTTGCAATAGTCACTTATTATTTGCAGATTGCAGATTATAAAACTAACTTGCTGTAGCTATTTTCCATGCTGCAGATTGCAAATCTGCAGAAATTACACTGCAGTAATTAAAATATTTTGTTTCTGACTTTGTGGGTCTGTCACCCACAAAATCAGAAACACTGTGAGCAGCAGGGTCGTACAGTCGTAGAATTAGCATCACAATGTTAGGCACTGTTATATGTAAGGGTGGTTCTGCCCTCTGATAGCATCTGCAGGTCTCTGGTGGCTAAGCCTGATGCTTTTAACTTTTTTTTTCTGTGACACCATCATGGCATAAAAAATGTCCATGAACTCGGTCACAGACTGCAGGCCGCCCTCCAGGACCCTCCGCAGGGCGGCAGGATGGTAAAGGCCACGCTCAGCACAGTTTGACTGACCTTAAACTGGCTTCTACTACATCACACACACATTCAGCTATAGATGGGCTGTCATATTGTCATACGCTGTAGAAAATGCAGCAGCAATATCAGCATTTTCCAAAGCAGGATTCAAAGCAGTGCTGCCTGCTGACAGCAGCTGATACTGAAGTAGAACTCACCTCATCTACAAAGCACAAGTATAAAAGTAATCAAATGTAAATTTGCATACTTATCATGATTGGACCAGCTGCCGTGCATGCACTGCAGTGCGTCTTTAATAGACCTAAATAAAGCCAGAAACCCCGTGTGGATTTGGATGGTAGATATACTGTGTGAGTGTGAAGACTGTGCCTGCGTGTGCACGCACATTCAAATGCATGCTGTCTCCTCTCTGGCTAGTTGGCAGGAATGCAGTTTCATATCTCAGCATTAACATAATGTTCTCCATCAGTGGGTTCATTGGGTTCAGTGCAGTGCTGTACAGTAAGGCTGGTGGATACACAAATTATATTATAGGACACTGTATGTCTTCCTGTGTTAATGTTTTTATGTAATGTGAGGACAGTATGTACTGTGATTATGTGATTTTGACATATTTACAAATGTATGCACATTAAAGGAATTAATTAAATTAAAGTCAGCTAAACCCACTCAGAGTGTGGCGCAGTAGATAGGGCAGTTGGCAGTAGTCTGCGAACCCCATGGTTGGTGTTAAAAAATATGTCTCTTCTTGTATCTGTACATTATTCTCACAGCAAACAATCTTTAATTTAAAGTATTAAAGTATGTCATTAAGGTATTTGAAAAGGCTCAGTCCAGGTAATTTTTTCTCAGTATAGAAAGATCCTTCTGAGATAGCGTTTATTCTTGTTATCCTGTCTGTCTGTGAATAAACAGACAGACTCTTTACTTTGACATTAGGCGACATTAGATATTTAACAACCAGCATGTGATTTGTCAGTAATCGTGAAAAAATATAAAAAGTGTTTATTATACTCACCTGAGTTTTAGAAGGAAAGCTGTGCAAAAAGGCCCAACCCCAACTTAAAGATGACTGGTTTCCATTTTGCTCCCTGAGCAATAACGTCGAGTCTGTTAGCAAACAGTGGAAAAGCGCCGATTGATTTGGATCAAAGCAGAGGGCAGATTCCAGACCTGGTCCCAGAGTGTCTTGGCCCTGACGGACAGGGTAGGGGACAAATGAGACAGTGTCAATATTGAAACAGGCTAATGGGCTAATGAATGTGGAGAGTTCTGCCTAATGTTCCCAACAGAGCTCCAAGCAAAACCATTAAAGTACTTTTATATGACTAGACAGGCACAATGCAGTAACTCGATTTATGGGGTACTTTCATGGTCAATTAGGAAGGGAGAGAGGGTAGAGAGGCCTGATAGGGGACGTTAGCATGTGTGTGTGTATGTATGTGTGATATGAGCTTATTATCTTTAGACAGGGTTACGCCTGTTTCTGTCAATAATGTCCTGAGCTACACTACTTTGATTGTGTCACTGTGATCAGCATGTACGCAGACTAAACAATATACAGTAACAATAAATCTTCTGTCAACTTAAACATCATATCAATCATATGAGAGGTGGACATAAGTTACCAACTGGACAGTGACTAATATCAATTCAAATAGTCACCTGGGAATCCTGCAGACCTCATATGTCAGAGTGAATAATAAAGTTTGACATTATTTTTATGAAAGCAGAAGTCCTCTGTGGAACCATTTTATCACTTTCTTTATTACCTTTTACACAGCTGACTCCTGGTATGGCCAAATGTCCCTTCATCTTCAAAAATGTCCACATGATTGTGCCCTTAGGGGTCTTATATGAAATGAGAAAGCTCAGACACGCAATGATGAAGTTGGACACTTGAATGTCAATACAAGTTAAACCAAGGACTTTGTGATTGGTCTAAAAGAAACATGTGGGTGATCCAGCTGACATGAATCCAGACCATGTTGGCAATGGGGCATTTCATAACTTGCATGGTTTAGTCGAGTCCGGGTTGTTTTCCCACTTTGTGCAATTCGTTTAGGTCTGAAAACAGCAGTCGTACTTAAATGCAACCCAAAACAACAATATTAAGTCCCAGTCTGGGTCCTAATTGGTGGCTAAATGTGCCCCTGGTTGCAGTAAGTTAACATAGTTATTTCAATCAAATATATTTATAAAACCTACTGCAGAGCATGCCACATCTCTTTTGTGTAGCAGGGAATACAGTAGCACAAAGCTGGATGGCGAGACACAGCTAATAGCTGGTCAGCTGGGCACATTAACAAAATCAGCTCGTCACACAATGAATTCTGTGGTCTGTCTAGCTAATTGCTTAATTAGCATTACAATACGTGCTAGAGAAGCTAAGAGAAACAAGAGAAATGGGGAAGACAATTCATAATTCAGTGCACTAAGCAGTAACCAGTTAGGTGTTTTTGGGGGTGATGCAGACTCCTGTTACCTATTTACTCATCTCATTTAGTTGTTTACAGTTGTTTATAGCTGTCTATCGTCATCCATTCATGGCAATGGCCACAGCACAACATGCAAGCGGCAAAATAATTGCTGACTGGACTGTTTTCAAGTCCTGTTCGTGCCACAACGTAGACATGAAAGTTAATGCTGTAGTTATTATGAGTGGATATTGCACTACAAGATCAGATATGGTCCTAAACAAATACGTTATCTGTAATACTTTTACTGATACGCTCAGTATCAACGTATTTATTTTGTGTTAAATATGCAAATTACCAAGATATCCTCATTAGGTCACAGTTGTGTTTCATTCTTCATGTGTTTACTGTAGGAAAATATCTGTATAGAAACCTGACTTAACTTGGAAGGCAAAGTTCTTCTGCTGGGCCGGACATACAATCAAAATGTCACAAGTCATCAAATCATTCATTCACGTGCATTCATTCACATACTTACATGTGCACACACACGTCTCACGCAAATATATTCTCTAAGTCACACATACGCTGTGGTCTGTCTCACACAGAAACACTCCGTCACTCTATTCTGTCTGTTGTGTTACTGTAGTTTTCCTCAGAGAATCATTGAGGCTGGTTAAGTCAGTGGAGGATATTTTAGTTTCTAAAATAAAAAACAGGTAGTAGAGTTCCCCTTCTGTCTTTCACGTAATGCATTCAGAGCAAATGAACACCTCATTGCAGTAACTGGGTATCTTCTACTGTATTGCTGGTAAACATTTAAGTCCACATAAAACAATCATTATTTTCATACAATATATTAACACATGAAAAGAGTCACAGAACGGTAAGAAACTGTGGTGGTTTAATGCTGAGATATTTAAACTTCGCTGCTCTTTCCAGTAATAGATTATGAGTGAGTTTAGGCAAAGAAGGCAAGCAGCCTGTTAGGATGATGGGGATAACATTATGGCAAATAGATAGCATGGCTAATGGGGAACATCTGCCTTACTGTCATAGATCCATTTGACACGGTGCGGCGCTGCCATTAATTTGAAGTCAGATTTGTGTGATGAATGTGTTTTGGTGATACCAATTAAATTAAACATCAGTCTCCGTTGCTTGCTTATGTCAGACCTTTCATCTATGAATCTCCTGCAACATTAAGCTCTGGTGCTATGAGCAGCCTTTCGTGTTTTTCTTTTTTACTTTATAAAACTGTATTATTTTAGTCTTTACGCTGGAGGCAATTCAGTATTAAGTACTCTGTAATAGTACTACTAACAGTAATTGTCCATAGTCATAGCCATTAGATTAAATTTTGATCTGAAAAATGTAGTTAAAAGCATTAACACATTAGTTAAAATGTTTATCCAAAGTCCAACGAACTAGTCTTCTCTTTAATAATAATAAAAATATGAAAATATTAATTAATATTAACTGAAAATGGTTATGACAATAAATATAGTAACAATCTATGTATGGTTAGGAATGGAAATCCAACTGTACAGAATCCATGTCTGTACATTCTTTTAACATTATTTGCTTACACGCTGGGTTCTTTATTGACTACAGGGAATTTAAATTTGCAGCGTGTAAGATTTAGTGACTTTTAGCAGTGAGAGTATACTGTGTCCATCAGGTGCCGTTTTACCGGAGCGATGCAAATGTCAGTGACAAGACATTAAAATAACTATTTCACAATAAGAACCAATAAATGTAATGAATAAAAAAAGCAAGTATTATCTCAGTGAAGAGCAGTAACTTATTTTTCTGACACAGTGACTGACCCAACCTTGGATTTAATAACAATCATGTTTGGGCAGAGGAAGATGAGTAATAATCAACAATCCTGTGTATCTATGATAAATAGCAGGATATGAGCAATGATCATGAAATATCACATTCTTAGAAACTGAAATTAAATTCCATCTATGTTATCTCCCTCTCTCAAACTAGTGTTTGGTTTGACTGAGCTACTGTTTATTGTAGAAACAGAGTGGTACAACATGGTGGTCTCCATCATGGAGAATGCTCCCTATGTAGCTATAAAAGGCTCATTCTAAGAAAGAAAATGCACTTTTTTCAGGTGATTACACATCAACAAAAACATAGTGACATAATTATCAATACTTTATTCCATTTCTGATAATAGGTCCCTCTAAAACTTACACGCTGCACCTTTAAGCTGTAATGCTCACCATTGCCTGCAGGTGGCACAATGTGTGCAGCAATTACTTTCTTTGCCTGTAGATGGCGACATCAACTTCAGTTAGTGGTGCTCTTATTACTAATTTACTTTCAGATACAGTCGATGGGCAGGTTGGCATATGTCAAACTGTTCCGATACTGATGGGACACCCCCATAATCCCCAGTTCTCTTAAAGAAAATCTGCAACACTTATTATCACGCATCGCTGGTGAATTTCAAGTTTCATGAGGCGTACCATCTAATCTGTACATCATCATGTCATTTCTGTTCGTGTAATTCTTCGTCCTCTATCTGGAAAACCACCTGATTTTATGAAATCACTTGGCAGAAGTGTCTCTTCACCTCTCACATTTACTCTCATTTAAGTTTCAGAGTCAATGGTTTGACGAAAGTCAAGTGTTTAACATTCACTTTTAGACTGTAGCTCTCAAACTGTGGTGTGAATGGAAGGGAACAAAAGCACCCAGAATAAAAACCACTCACTGCTTCAAGTATTTCAGGTTGCACTTTAGCTGATAAAAAAAAAACACACATACATAAGGGGAAAAAAGATTGAGATGTACTCAACTTCAACTGGGATTTATTCATATATTTCAATTTTCTTTTCAATTCAGTTTTCTTTTTTTTTCGTAAATGTAATCCTGTCCATTGCCATGCCAACGTTTGCAGCATGTGTTATCAGTAAATTCAAAAATTGCAGTTGTTGTCCGTTTACATCGTAAATTAGGACAACAGGTGGTATACGGTACATGGTTTTTAATTGAGGTAAATAAATATACACAATATGGAAAAAATTCTGAGATCTAATAAAGACGAACTACCATTCGTGCACAGATTGGCTTTAGGGTTAAATGCTGTCTCCATTTGTGTTTGTGTATATACTGTATGCATGCACTGTCTGTGTATGATTTGTGGACAGCAAACCCATAATTCTTCCAGTCTAGACAAATGCCTCATGGTAGAGGACAGGCCGTCCAACATGACAAATGACCTGCAGACAGAGAGAGAGAGGGAGAGACAGACAGAGTGTAGCTCCATTAACAGACAGCACAACAGACAGAGGAACAGATGACTCTGTCAAAGATTTCAATCCCTCCATCTCAGCCAATTAAGGAAATAGCTGGGATACCCACATACGCACATGTGCACAGAGTGAAAGGGACAAAGAGGGAGAGAGAGTGGCCATAAGCCTGGTTAAGCAGTATTAAATTATTCTTCAAATTAAAAGGCTGTACCTGCTTTGTCCTTTTAGAGCTCTGTGTGTGAGCGTGCGTGTGTGTGTGTGCATGAGTGATTAAGCTGTTAATTAATTTTATGTCCTTGTATTTAATAACTGTGGACAGTGAAAATGGTGTGTGTGTGTGTGTGGGTGAGTGTGTGTTAGGGAGAGAGAGAAACAGAGAGAGGATGAGTGTCAGTGAGTGTGTTCTGGCGAATGCATCTCTTGTGACAGTTGTCTGAGGGGGAGAAACTGTACAGACACATTTTTTGAAGTGTTTCTGCAGTGGGCTACACAATACTGCAGTGTTTCTGTTTAGTATGATGATGCTCTATGGTCACATTGTTAATTTCACGCAACTCATAATCAAAAGCGAACATAATAGGTGTGATGTGTTATGTGTGAGTAGTTTTGCCTGATGTAGTACATAGATGACGGACATTGTTATATACACACATTAATGTTTGGAAATAGTAGTATTAATACTATTACTACTACTGCACTGTCTACTACTATCAATTTAACAATTAAAATGTGGACTTCATCATCATGGAGCAAACTTGCAGTCTGATGACACTGTATAGAAGAGAACGCATAGGTGATCTGTTAAAACTAAAGGTAAATGTAAAGGTTTCACTTCAGGAAGATTTCCAGGGGACCAGGAACCTTTTGAGGAACGTTTTGTAAGCGTAGTTCTTCCTCTACTAAACTAAATGTAGTTTCATAGGGCTTTGGTCCAGCTGTGGAAATGCAAACCATCATTCTCTTAAATGGACGTTCACCTTTAGTTCAGAAGAAAGAGAGATGAGATGCTTTTTTATTATTATTGTATTTTCATTTGATTTTATTGGATTGCGATTGGTCATTAACATGGTCACTAACTGAAAATGACTGTAATTCAGAATCAATTCTAATATATCGCAGTAATATCCAACTGTGAGCTGGACTGTTTCTTTTTAAAAAATGATAGCTATGAAAAACAATTATTTTCCACTGGGCTGTGAAATGCTTTCTGCTGAAATGATGCAAAGCTGCAGCTGTTTTGTTGGGAAAGAGTCAGATGCACTAAGAAGAGACAGAACCAAAAAAAAATAGGGAACGAGGTAAAGTGCATTTGACAAATGTGAATGAAAAATAAGAGGAAGGAGAAGAGAAGGAGAAAGCGGGCTGTGTGACCTTTTGCTTTGTGAATGAAGAAGGAGGAAATGAAATGTGTGCAATGAAGGGAAAAGAGAAGGGAGGAGGTGTTTGTTGAGGTGAGAGGGGGAAAGAGGAGGAGGAGAGAGGGCAAGAGAGAAGGTGGGGGAGAAAGGGGTGCTCAAAGGGATGAAAAGATGGAGAGAATAGAGAGAAGATGGAAAGAGAGAGCAGTTACACAGCAGGAGAGTCTGAGTGCTCTCTTCCATCAGAGGCTGTTGATTAAAATTTCATTGGCTGAGGCTGGAGGTCGGAGGTGATGCTCTGTGTGTGTGTGTGTGTGTGTGCGCGCGCGCGCAAGCTTCAACATGAGCAATAAAAGCATGCACTCACTCACTCTTGCGCTCTCACTTTGGCTAATCATCTTTCTTTGTTGTTCGAGCTCAGTGCTTTCTAATTGGCTCAAAACTGTCAAACTGCTTTCTGTCCATTACTAGCTGCCTTATATTTAGATTAAAACAGCTGATTTACTTGCTTTCAGGTTACTTCAGAGTTTTTAGTCGCGCACATCCCCAGAAACGTTTAAACACATGCATGACATTTACCCAGTGTTTATACAATGAGTCATCATTATCGTATTAAAATATTAAATAATTAGTTCTTGAATTCCCTTCATATCCAAGTCTCTTTTACTGAAGCATCCTGTTGCTTTTCAGATTAGGGCCCACAGGACTCGTGTCTGTTTGTTGTGTTTTCAGGTTTAGATCAGACATTAAAGGCGAGAGGATACCTGGCAGTCCTCACCGGTGTCGTCTGTCACAGCTTTATCGTTGCTGACAGTTTCATATAAAACGGATTTGTTGTTTGTTTGTGCACAGAAAGTTAAACGTCGATTTGCTGTTATGCGGTGGTGTCTGCATTTGATTGTGTCCAGAGGTTTGATCAGAGCTGTGTGTCTGTGTGTTTTTAATTTTTAATTTTGTTGTTCAAGTGTGGATGAGGATCTGTAACAAACTGTGATGTTCTGGTTCATGATGGAAAGTGTTTTCCTGTTTGGTTGGGAAGTTGATGTGTACAGAATCCTGACTCAGTCCTCTGAGATGAACTGGAATGCCGCCCGTGAGCCACACCTGATCAGTTTCGGACGTCGGTGCTGTTATAGCGGAAATGCATATGGTTTTGGAATGAGATGTTTGATGAAGAATGACTTACTGTCAGTGGAGCTCTTTTAGGACGTGTCGTGTATTTCATGCTTGGCATTAGTAAAGATCCACAACACTATAAGCAAGATGAAGAAAAACAGATCCTAACCTGAAGAGGTGGAAAGTTATTGTCCTACCCTAAAGGGTGCTGGATACACTGCAGCCTCAAGCCTTCATAAATTCACATCTTTGCCTCATTAAAGTGAAAGTCAAGAAATGTTGCTCCTGCTCTTCATGAAATATCCTGTCAATAAAAACATGAGGATTTGGCAGAAACATTTCTCATGACATTTAGAGTTCTCATTTTAAATGTGAGCTAAATGCAATTTGGTGAATTTAACACCATAAAGTGAAGATAAAATGATTTTCGCATCACTTAAAATTCTCGAAGCGAGTGTTAATGTGTGCGATTTGATCTGTTTTGATCAGATTGCAGGGTGTGCTGTAAATCAGTGAGTTGCAGTAACTCAAACAGCTCCAACATCTTCACATACAGCTTCGTGCAAACTGCACTTCAGTCTCTAACGAAGCACGCACTCAGCTCAACAGCACTGATGCTTGCTCAGACATAAAGGAAGGAACTTGCTGCCAGTGCCACCCGTTTGATATTGTACACACTCCCGAGAATGAGGCATTACATATTCACACACATCAGTTAAAAGTCATTATGCTCTTCTCACTCTTACAAACACGCACATCCAGCATGTACACAGCCGCATCAGCAAATTAGTTGAATAAAGAGCCTCTTTTTGCTTTTTCTTTTGAGTGGCTAATTAGCCATCAGAGCCTGCTGTGTGGGGAGAGCGAGATCCATCAAGAGGTAGAGCTTCAAAGAGCAGTTCATAGAAGCCAAAGCACTTTAATTAGGACGTCTTTGTACGAGAAAGCAAAGAGGAAAAAAACATAATTTGAAGCCAAAAGCTGTATAATGTGGAGTGAAAATAAACATAGTCTAATACAAACACAGATAAAGAGCGACAGGAACAAACTAAAAGGATTAGACTCAAGGAGACGAGAGCCTCGCAAGGTGGATTTATAGAGCTGCATGGGGGGAAACCGGAGCATCAGTTTTCTGTTTTAACCAGGGAGGTTTACATGGCAGCAGCTGTAGCACAGCTTTATTTAAAATGAATGACAATAATGTTTAATTGCAGAAATGTATAGATGCAGAAATGTTAATGAATAATGTTTGTTTAAAGGGCATTCCAGTATTTTTTTTTCTGTTTACCAATGATGTAGAAATTCTTCTTACTGATGACTTTTTGGAACTGTACAGCTACAAAAAAGCAAAGGGCACAAAATGAATCCAAACCTCAGTCAAACGATTGTTCTGAGATCTATTATGAATTCAATGCAAAGCTCTACATGACATCTCATTAGCCACACTGTAATTGGACATGCTTGCTGTCTTATAATGCGATGGACAGAGCTCTATCTATATCCGCTTGTGATTTCACTGCAGGAGGATTGTTTAATATAATTGTGTTCAGCTGGGGATTTGCTGAAGTCCTGACGTCTCTCAACTCATGTTACCCGTTGTGAAGCTAAAAAGAGCAAAGAACAAAGTCCATCACTTGTGGGACACAAAGTTCCTGACTGTTTTCTGGACTGACCCGTATCTGTGAAGTGTAGATTTAGTGTCAGCTTCTCAAGCAATTTCATGAGCAAAAATCCTAGACTGAAAAGCTGTTGTCGTCTTTCGAGTGTGCACCTGACATTGACATGTACTGGCTGAGCTGCTGCAGGACAAGCTTTAAACAGACAGTCTTCTGAGCTGATAAAGAATAACTCATCTCTACATGAATACATAAAAGAACGGGCAAAGCAGTATTTAAAAGTTATTAGCTAGTGGATAATAATAAGTCTCTTGTAAGCCCCTTTTGGCAAAGCTGTCTGTGTTTGTAGATTTTTGTATTTTAATGAGTCCTGAGTTTTGTATTTTTAATGTCACAAGGGTGACTTAAATTATTTAAAAAAAATCACACTTTTAAAAATAATTAAAGATATTTTTTACCTATATACCACAGCCCTGAATTGGTTGAATACATTGCTTCAGATTAATACTGCAGAACAAAACTTTTTTGTAAATGTAAACTTTATCATTAGCGACAAACCACAATTGTTTTGTCAATTAAACTGAAACGAAAAGAAAAGCAACCATAACTACGCAGTGCTTCATTTTTATTAAACCTAGTTTTATCAGGCGGTAAAGTTGTGTGTCAAGTCATGTTATTAACTAAACAATCACTAATTGGTCAACACATATTATACCAGGCTGACCATTTCAAAACTGTGCAGAATCTAATTGCCGTAGCAAGAACTCATGTTGTTCAGTCAGATCATTATAGGAAGCGTCACTTTACAGAAGCGTGTAAATGGCTTAATTTCACCAATGTACTAATGGAAATGTTGGTGGCAGACACATAACTGTGCACATGTAAACACAGACGGAGCATCTCCTGCTGAATCCACTTCAGTGTGTTTGCTGAGCTCTGTCCTCAGTGATCCTTTGTCTGTCAAAAGCTCTTAGCGCTTCCATCCAGAGCCCTCTGCTCTCTGCATTCATTATTAATGGACCTCAGCAGGCTGAGAACACACACACACACACACACAGGCAGGACATGCACGTCACTGGGAGCTATTTTAGACGACATATTAAAAACATTCATTGAGGGAACTGTGAAAGAGGAAAAGCTGAAGTTTTTTTCATTGTTTTCCTCTTTAATTCTTAGTATGACAGTGGTCTCATCAAATATGTTTAACTGATCACAGTGAAGTGCACAATTACAAGTGAACTGACTTGCAACAGTAATTCTGTATTTGCTCTTGACCTTGTTTGACCGTGATCTCTGAACACTGCACATCACAAAATGAATCACATTTCTGTGTGAAATATACAGTAGGACTGCAGATGTGTCTTTAAGACAATACTATTTCTCCCACTGAAAATTCATTTTTGGAATTTGAAAGTCAGTTTTCCTCAACACAGAAACTCTTGACTCTCCACGACAGCCTAACACAACTCATAGTTCTAATATTGCTTTAAAAAAATCATGCATCCGTGAGCTTGAGCAGTTTATGCTATCAGTGTTAACATAGACTTAACACTTCATTACTGCTATCGGGAATAAAACACTGCATCTTTCAAACCCAGCCTCTTTCGCATGAAATCGTAAAGACTGTTCCAGTGGACTTGAAATACTAATTTTTATAAATTAAATTGCTGTTGCTGTTTCTGTTTTATATAAATGTCATTTGTAGGACACAGAGTTGCCATTTAAATGGCATGACTGCAGGGTTAGCGATCGGGTTAGCCATCTTGAAGTAATGTAGGAATGCTCAAGTTCAAGTCAGAACAACCATGTTTTGGTTTTGCCATGTTTAACTGCGTCGTGATAAGTGCTAACGGAGTGGGAAATCTTTTCGTACGCCAGCAGACACAGAGTTGACTTTAGTCCTAAAATCGTTTTTTGTTGTTTTTTCTGATGATTCAACAAGTTTCTCCAACAGACGGTCACAAAACATTTTTATGGGAAAATGAAAAGAAGTGTTACTGACTGATGCACTGTGTGTGTGTGTGTGTGTGTGTGTGTGTGTGTGTGTGTGTGTGTGTGTGTGTGTGTGTGTGTGTGTGTGT
>JAUYWH010000013.1:5438143-5453699 GCA_034779795.1 Ctenopoma multispine
TGTGTGTGTGTGTGTGTGTGTGTGTGTGTGTGTGTGTGTGTGTGTGTGTGTGTGTGTGTGCGTGTGTGCGTGTGTGTCTGTGTCCACTTGTGTTATTCATTGTGACCTTTCTCCATATGGTGTGGGACTGAGCAGGGGGACAGGAGGCGAGCCCTACACATGTTATCAGTCTGAGCTGTTAGCCAGCAGTCACTAACACACGCGCACACACACACACACACACACACACGCTGCAGGCTCTGCATGTCATTGTTACCTGATATTCATGGTGTGTAGGAGAAACAAGACGGAGAAGGTCATATGTGTGATGTCAGGGGCAGTGTGTTCACTGCCGGGCCTGTGGGTTTGATTGCGCCTCTTCCCAAGCCCCGGGCTCTCTCTATCCTCTGTCCTTCCCGCCCACCTCCCACAATCCTCCGCATCAGTCCAGCCCCTGCCAGAGACCTTTCTATTTTTGATTTCTAGTCCAAGTGAATACAGTGAGGCAGTATTCCTAGAGAAATCACAAAGCTTCTGTATTTACTGTATGAAAGAGAACTAACGTTCATTGTATGGTGGTCGTGTCTGATTAATAATGTATGTAACACATACTGTAAATTTGTACATTACACTACATGTAAAATATGTAATTCAACAAAACACTGGGAAGGATAAAGATAAATAAATTATATAAGAGGATTATGTGACAAATGTTTATTTATCTTATAGCTCTAGAGAAAACTCCCAAGGATGAGAATGAGTGTCAGTGTACAACTGTTGTTGTGCTAGTATTACATTGATTTTTACTCCTTGCAACGGTAGGTACCAGCTTACCAATCACAAATAAGCATTTCTGTTCGGTTGGTTGGGTGTTTCAGCCTCTCAGACACTGACGTAAAGCCAATTAAAGTTGATTCATCTGTTAAGCCTATCATCATCATAGTCATAGATGAAACCATGAAAACGGTGCCACAGAATCGTCGACTAATAATCATATCACACAAAAAAACACAGAAAGAAGAGTAAAACATTTCTCAAAGCCCTAAAACTAATTAAAATGATCACACGCACTTTCTACATCTTCACTTTTACGCCATTGAAGGGGACCAGTGTGTCGTTTATTTTATCCTAATGACTTTTGTGTTAATCATTTTCAGCAGATGCAGCTGCCCGTTGCTATGAGTAATCAATCATTATTGTACTATCCAAACCAGGGAGGGCTCTGGTGTTTAGAATTAAAGCACTTTGGTTGTTTAAAATCCGTACCAGATAACCCGATAGCTATTTGACAATCTCCAGTATTGGTTTCCAGATGCATTAGCAGTGACTGATCTAATTTTAAAAGAGATATAAAAGCCCCCTTTAATATACTTTACTAGATATTGTGTTACACAGAGCAGTTACTGAAAAGAATACAAATGCTGACAAATGACAGCAACCGTCCGAACAAAAGACTAACCAGAAGGTTTTGCTCACAGCACTTGTATCAGCTTTACAAAAGGCATTGTTACTGGGCATCATCATTGTCTTTTTACATACATGCTTATCGTTTTCAAGTTTCTGTATGAAGCAGTGTAACCTCCCCAACAAATATCTTAGCGTGCTATTCATATGCAAATGAGCATCCTTAGGAAAAATTGTATTCTTTTAAAAGGAAGGAGAAGAGAGAGGGGAAAAAACGAGAGAGCGAAAGCGTAAGTTCAGCTTATCGCCACTCAACAGATGTTCTGACTAAATGTGTTGGTTTGTCTGTCTCGTCACTGAGACCGAGCGGAAAGCTCCAGCGTTGGCCTTGTCTCAATGGACCAAGTCAACCAGCTGCATCTTAAAAAAAAAAAAAAAGCATTTGTTCAGTGGCTGTAATTTGCTCCGATGACAGAGGTGGAAAGAACCAGAGGATCAGGATGAGAACCTTCAGCTGCCAAAGGCCTTTGGCCAAACAGAGGAAGTTCATTTTCCAAGTAGAAGTAGTAAAGGCTCCATGCTACTGGACAGTGATGGTGCTGACGGTTACAGAGCTGTGAACTGACATGTTTTTCTAAGAATTATGAACACAGGTCTTTTACTTAAGTTTATGGTATGAAATCATTACTTCCTGAAGAATTTGCAATATTTTTTAATATAATTCTTAAGTTTCATTTCATTTTAGATTTTGTGGTTCTAAAATTACTATTTCTCTTAAACATACTATCTAAGCTGGCTGTTCAAAACACAGAATTATAGCTTATTACATGAATATGGTTACAGAACCCGAATTGTAATTGCTTGTGGCTCCTTGTAAGTCGCTTTGGATAAAAGCCTCTGCCAAATGAAGTAAAGTAAAGAATATTTCCATTTTTTGGCATGACTGCTTATGATCTTAGTGACATTTGTAGTATGCAAATATTGTTGTCTCTATGGTTTCTTTGAGGGTGGCTGTTGCTCAGAAGGTGGAACAGTAATCCACTAATTGCAGGTTTAATGGGTCCATGAGTAAAATTTGTTCTTGTACACAGAATCTCAAATTGCTGGAGCAGGACGAGAATTTGTAGCAAAGTTTGTTGAAACTCCACTGTTGGTTCAACAAATGGTCAGCATTGTCATTGCAAGGTGATATTATGAACGTATGCCGTAATTGGGCTTATTGACGATTGTTACTGCCTGAAACTATGTAATGTTGATGTGTTGCGTATGTCACTCTGTAAATAATAAACACTGCTGCGTATGAACATGTGGTTTGCATCTGTGTGCTAAGCAAACCTATTTAAACGATCATACGCACACTTTTAAACTCTTAATATAAATTATTATTGCTTGTTTTTATATATAACAGCTGTGAAAACATTACTTTTATCTTTTAGATTATAATCGTCTATATCAGCTACATGTGTCTTACTTACAGAGTGAGGCGGGGCAGATCAAAGCAGGGTTGACAAAACAGTTCCAGTGTAGACCTCAAAAGTGCAGTAGGTCATTTAAGTAAGTTACAATAAATAGGAAAAGTTTAGAGGGGAGCTTTGAGGTTAGAAAATTAGGTTAGTCACCAACAGGTTTCTGGATCAAATCCATGAAAATAAGCGGTTACCCTTGAACCAAGGCACTGAAGGCCAGCAGTCCAACAACTGTGGTGATGCTGCTCTGCTGCCAAAGTCTGGACTTGTGTAGACGACACTTGGGTACAGGCTGACTAAACAATGAACAAACTTGCTTATTTTCCTTATTGCTTTCTCATCTCCCTTTCTTATTTTGTTCCCTTGTTAGTCTTTCCCTCCGTCATCTTGCACTTCTTCCTTCCTCTATCTTGCGATATATTTTCCATGGCTGGTTGATTTGGGTGACTAGAGGGAAACAGGCAAGGCTTCCACAGTTCAGGGCTCATGAGAGCTTGACCAGGCAGCAGCAATCAATCACAGACTAAATCCCTCCTCTCTCAGGATGTCCATGTGCCAGGTGTCATGGTCAACAGCTGCAGAGAAATATAATCCGAGTCCTTACACTGGACGTTTGAATTTAAATATACAAGTAAACAGGGTCTCTGAAATGTCTGCAGTCTGAGGAAAACCATTAAATATACGTTCAGTGCATTGTTTTCTGGTGAAAGAATTCATCAACAGATACAGTGGGCTTCCTGAAAACAGTGAGTTAAATGCGGCTGACTGATGTTCTCGTCTCAGTCCCTACAATTTACACTGGTGTTTTGTTTTTTTTCTAGACATGTCTAGAGTTGGAGCGGTATCTACAAACAGAGCCCAAGCGACTGTCAGAGTTGTTTGATGAGGAGCTGGACTGTCTCTTAACGCCCGCCTTCATGCAAGGTGGTGACAGCGATGAGGACCTGATGGATCCGCTCCTCCCCAGCCTCCCTGATCAGCCCAGTCCTCCTCCACTACTGGTAACTCTGCCCAAGGTCCAGGCCAAGATCCTCCAGGTCCCCAATCCCAGCAAGACCCAGGCAGAAGCAGGGACTGAAACCCTTACACCCAAGGAGCAGGTCCTTGGAGGAGTCAGTGCCGCACAGCTCAGCGCTGCTGTTACATCCTTAACACCGCCGTCATCGCCAGAGCTCGGCCGCCACCTCATCAAGCCCACACAGACGCTCACTGCGACGGCAGACGGTACATTAACACTTAAACTTGTGGCGAAGAAGGTGGGATTGGGGGCGGCTAAGCTGGTGGCAGCACGAGCGCTACCGTCCCAGCCGAGCCGAGGAGCAGCCCTCAGTGACAGTGAGCAGGGGGGAGGAGGAAGTCTTGGAGGAGACGTACCAGAGAACAAGAAGAGAGTCCACCGATGCCAATTTAATGGCTGCAGGAAGGTTTACACCAAGAGCTCCCATCTGAAGGCACATCAGAGAACCCACACAGGTCAGTCCTTCTTTACATTCTCACAAATCCCTGCAGTACAAGTAGACTGCTAAAGATGCTGATACATCTTTTGGGCTTGGGGTCATAGTGCTGGGTTTCAGCTTGAAGTTACTGCACAACATGTAGCAAATTGTATGTATTCCTGCAGTGAGAAGCAAACATTTGTCAAACGTGACAGTGCAGGCATTTTTGCTTTATGCTTAGTCAGTTGTCACAAATTGCTTGTGTGAAATGGACCCCATGTCCTTCATACACATATATATGGAAACCAAGAAATTATGACTAGACACCATGATGTTCTTGGTTGTCCAAGTAAGACACGTGATTTCTGTCTAGCACATTGTGTTTCAGTGCTGAAGAACAGACTGGACGCATTTAACCTGAAGCACAAAAGACCTGACAGCATCTGCAGGAAACATAACAAGCTCACACATGTACTATCTGTAATGTGCTTACATATGGTGCAAAGACTGAACACATAACCAAGCAGACATACATAAACTTTAACATGCTGCACTTGATTTGATTGAGCTTCTGGTGGAATCTTAGAAAACTAAACTAAAAATAGAGATTAGGATCTCTCATCATCTTCCTCTGCTTTTCAGATGATCCTCTAGATTTATTAATTTCCTCTTGATACCAGTTCAGTGCCAAAAGGTCCTGCCTCAGTAATTGCGTGATGATTGATAGATTAGGAGTAAACGATTTGCGAATTCAGCCGTGTCCAACTGGCTCTGACATGCAGCTTTAGCTGCTAACTACAGCTGCCCTGTCAGCGACCCTCACACAGAACACTCCAGACTAATGTGTCCAGTGGCTAGTAGCTGTGGGCTGTCTGTAGTGTGAGCAAGTGGAGATGAGGTTTTATTCAACAGGCAGACACATAAACCAAGATGGATTTGACTGACAGATTATGAGGAATGCACGACCTAAACTGAAGCTGAATTTTTGATTATTTTGTTGTTGTTTGTTTGATATACAGTAAAAGGAAAAAATGTGATTAAGCTCTTTAGACGATTTTACCAGAAACGCCAACCAAAGTGGAGTGGAGCACATATGTATTTGTCTAGTGACATCCCCCGTGTATAATGGTAAATGCTGCAGTCCCATGTTTCAGTACAGAATATCTGACTGAAAGTGATGAAGATGCAGCATTTTTATTAAGACACATTCAGTGCAAAAACCTTACAGTAGAGATTTTATTGCATTGAAAATGTATTTAGCAATTAGTCACATTGCAGGATGTTTTGATTTATGATTGTTGCTCAGAGCTACACTACTTTAAAGTGACAGCAACTAATGTACAACAGATTTGTACATTCTTAGAAATCCCCTAATCTGTTTTAAGTTGAAATGCTTCCTGGACTGGACATCTTTTAGCCTGCAACTGAGATTGAATCCACCACTTATCTGCAGCATGAGGCCTGTGCAGACTTGTACCACCTGAAGCTGGAATTATTCAACTTTAGCTTCAACCACAGCATCATTTACAGTTTGTGGAGCAGTTCATGGCCTCCAGTTGTCATCTTCCACTGTTAGCAGTTTCCCCAGGATTACAGTACATAGCCCGCAGACCTCCACTGTATTAATACAGGCAACCTTGGCATCATTAATCCAGTGTGATACAGGCTTATATGATTCCAGCGACCATCCCATGGCTTTAAGTGTAGCATTACATTCCAAGGCAGCACCTAGCATAGCTGGGGGTAACCCACCACTGTAGCTTTATTATAGCTAATCCAGAATAGAGCTTTCTTGGTAGCTTTCTGGAAGCATTACAGCTAGCAGTATCTTTAATCATCTGATGATTGTACAGTGTAGTCATGCTAACTAATGATGAGCTTTTAAAAGTAGAATCATTCACTGAGAAAAGACGCCCCGAAGACTCTGCAGCTTCTTTACTGTGTGTGTTTGTGTGTGTGGTATAAATGTGGGGGCGGTGTATTCCCTCCTGATGTGTTCATTACAAGTGCAGCGCTGTGGTTTAATTAGCTTAATCCTCTTTTTGGGTTATTATGACCATAAATCATTGAACATACATGTTGGGAGGGATTAACATAGCAGAGCAGCTACAGGGAGGAGCAGCCGCAGAAATTCTGCACAGCATCAATACACTTATTGTCACATAGTGCACGCCAGAGATCATCATTATAGTTCTGTCAGGAGTATACTGTACATGTGCTGCAATTCCACATTATGTCGACAATTGTGTTCATATCCAAAAGTATTTCTCTGAGCTGCAGCCAAGATGTGAAGTCAGTTTTATTTTCTAATATGAAAATGTTCAATTAGGGATGAGTTGTAACATTAAGAGATATACAAATGAATTCAGTAAATCCCTCAAGTACCCAGGCATAGCTGTTCTGAGTCAGAGCCAGGTTTCTCTGGTTCTCTGGATGTTTTTTTTTCTCTATGTCGGATGTCTGAAAATGATAGATGGCTAATAATTGTATCATCATTGCAATTGAAGCAGCATTTCCAAAGGAATATACTTAACTACATACTTGGCTCCTGTGATAGACTAGATGAGCTGTTTTTGGAAGGAGTGTAAAAATGTTTGTCATTCAAAAGTCAAACAAACTCTCTGTGTGGGCGCCTTTTTCTACAATTACCAGCAAACCTGATACGATATCTGGATGTGCATACATAACAGTGCAGCTCACGGGAATGCTTCCAGCGCTATGGATAAATGCACCAAGCTGCTGTCAGAAGATGATGTGCTTCCATTACAGAAATGTTTAGACGAGCTAAGCCGAGAGGAGAAAGTAGAAATATTGTCTACGTAAAGATCAAGAGCAAATGTCAAAGCTTGTTTGGAGTAACACTGGCTACAAACGATCATAATCCAATCAGCATTTAGGCAACAGGTAAATCTCTGACAGATGCCAGTGCTGGTTGACACATTTGACAGATGTAGTTAGAGATCCGTTTTGCAGCTCCACAGAGCTACCATTTTGTACAATTACAGAACCATTAAACAGAGTAACACTCGCTTAACCACAGGCCATGTATACTGTAGATTATTTTTATCTGACCATTTACAAATGCACTTTAAAGAGCTTGTATGTTTTAATATTGTGCATCAGTTTCCGTTCATTTCTAAATTAACGCTCATCAGAGAACAACAAGTCATTTGCAGTAGCAATGCAGACTTTATGTTCACTTCATGTGGTGGTTGGTGTAACTTAAAAAGTTGAATTTGGGAAACCAGTAAAGTATTATGAATCAAAACAAAAATGCACTCAAATTAAAACATAATTTCACACATGGTTTTGAAAAAAATGGTTAGTTGTGATGTAAAGTATGATTATGTGATATGTATTACTGGCTGACATGCCTCCTCCACATAAGTAGCACCGCTGTTTTATGTCAGAAACCCTCATTGTAAGCCCGGACTTCCTTACAGATATGCACCTCTGGTGGAGTATCCATTACACCCACTGAATCCAACCTCCAACCCATGAAACCCTCTCTCTCCCTCTCTCTCTCTTTCTCTCTCTCTCATTCAGTTTGGGTTGCCAAGCAACTGCATCACACTCTTCCATAATTGGTTGGCGGCTGGTGGATTGTCCATGCCTGTTAATCTTTCTCTCGCTCTCTCTCTCTCCCCCCCCCCCCCCCCATTCTCCCCCTTTCTCTCTTTCTGTCAGTTGCTAGGTGACTTTATCATGCATCCTTGCCTTGCCATGCTATAATTGGCTGGCGTCATGGTAGCTGTGGCGTCAGGCCCGAGCTGGCCTTGCTTCATTCCTCCAACTGTATGTGTGTGTGTGTGTGAGTGTTTGAGGGGATCCTATTGAAGGAAGATGGGGTGCTCTGGCCAATTACAGAAGACGGGTGTGAAACGGCCGCCTGTCTGGCACCTGCGGCCCCAACTCATACCCCGTATCACACACACACCCACGAATGATGAGAGTGTAGCATTTCTCCCACAAGCTGCAAAGTGCTTTGCTATTGTATGTTGAAAATATTGCGTCCTCTATTCTGTCCTGACTAAAAAGGACTCTGTGAAGTGAGTACGAGGATTCACATGTGCACACCTCAGGATCAACATGATTTAACGTGTTGTTGAACCACATGCTCTCACAGCTGTACCAGAGAGCTGTGGGTCTTTACAAAAGTTGGAGCTTATCTCTATTTAGAATTGAGTCTTCCAGCTTAATTCATAGTCGTACACAGTTGTGAGTTATGTGGAAATTGGTAAGTGTATAGTATGTGCATATATAAAACTAACTGCAGAGCAATAAATGTTCTGTGATTTTAGGCTTTCTCATGCCAAACACTAGAGTTTAGTTTTTTAAATGTGCTGTAAAAGTAAAGTTTATAGTTTCACTGCAAAACACTTTCAAAAAGTACAACAGGTTAGTATCATTCTATTACTATTTTATTTTATTTTGTCATTCTTATTAATAAAGCAACTTTTTATAACTTTTATATTTGTTGCTTGTTTGTCTATCCAGGGTATTCTGAAAAAATGTTTTTTTTAATTTCAAGCAATCGTGCTGATAAAACAAAGGTTAAATAAGAAATAAAATTACCCTTAAATATCCAGTATCAGTTGGACTCTGTCTACTGTCACAGTCACAATATGGTCTATAATGTGTGCCTGTCGTATAAAACTTCTCATCAGCAAGTTGCTCAAGCTCCTCCTGGAAGATCCAACACGTTCTAATAGGTAAAGTCTTCCAGCTTGTTCTGATTCTCCCCCAGGGCTACAATGTCTGTCCATCTCCTCTGAAGCGAGGCAGCATCATTTGGTGCCTGGTCCACCTCAGTTAATTCCTCGTAATACACAAAAGAACATTTCTGAATGCAGAGCATGACCACCTGCTCTGCAGGAGAAAAACTGATCTGTATCTGCATTCTCTCACTTTTCAGTCATCACCCAAATCTTGTGGCCATATGGGTTGTGGACTCTTCATTGTCGTGGACCAATACAAAGCCTGCATCACTGCAGCTGATGCAGCTAATTGGCAGTGAAGGTCACAACCTTTTGTAACGACCCATTAGGCTTTCATAACCTACTAAATAAAAGCTTTGACAGGCTGCCAGTGCTGAAAAGAGGTACTCCACTGATTTAGCTTTGTGCCTCTAAGATACTGGTGGACTCAGAGTGGACACATGCAGCTTAACTGGACAGTTTTGTTTCTGACTCTGACTCATACATTAGCCTAACTGTGAATATCAACCACCCACAGTTCTGAATTTCAGGTTTTTTACGTTAGTAACAGCTAATATAGCCTCAAGCCACTAGCATCAAGCAGACATGAGGAGTGCACTATAGAGGTCCGATTAAAATTCAAAGCAGTCTACAAAAGAAAAAAACATTCATGTAAATATTTGAGTCTAACAAAATCACACAATTCCATTTCATTTTCAACTTGTAGTCCAACATTAAGGCAAAAAACTTCCCTCACATATCCAGGTCCAAGACGTGTAAACCACCTTGGATCTGTAAAACCATTCATCATCAATTATTTCAAGGTTTATAAGAATTAGGGTTTAACAAGTTCTATTCGATTTACTATATGCTTATTTCAGTACAAACCTAAAAATGTGTGTAATTAGAATTACATAAGCAATGAACTACAGGAACAGGTCTAACAGAAGCTACAGTAGGTGAGACTTCACTTCCCTAATACTCGAGGATACCTTGTCTGCTGTGCAGTATGACAGTGTCCACAGATTTTTTTAAAAACCGTAGGCGTTGTGGCAGGGGAAGGTCTGTCTCCAGAAAGTGCATAATGCTCAGATAGCAGCCAAACCAAGATCTCTGCTGTGGAAATCAGCAACCGACTGCACAACATTTGAATGTAACATTTGAATATACAAATCCAGAAGAGCACAGCTTGTGATCTGAAATTCATTTAGCGTCGAGGACAACTGCGTTACCCTGCAGTCACGTTGTGTGCATGAATGAAAGATGACACCAATCAAAGAGACCCAGCAACTGAGGGGAAATACAGGGGAAGAGGGCACCCTTCACAGTGGATGTTCCTGTAGCGCATCATCTTTTACTTGTAGTTGCATCACCTGGTTCTCAAAAGCTGCTCTGCACTTCAGATATTACTGTAGCCCTTGTGCAAGTGTACTTCACAAGGTGGTTGGGTTTTTCTGGCGTGATGGTTTAACATGGTGAATTAAAGGAATTAAAGTTAGGAAAAGTAATCTCACATGAGAATTCTTGTTGACATGTAATAGAGAAGTTGCTGTGTGCCCTGTGGTGCGCTTAGTAACTTATAGCTGAAGGAAGGTACAAGAAAACCATACAGTGACGTATGTCTGCATAGAAATTGTGTGCATATTACAAAAAATATATATTTTTAAGGTGGTTTAACAAGAGTGCTTCCTTAATAAAGCAGCAGTACTACTCTAAGAACTAATCACGTAAATGATGTAATGTAATGAGGTTGCTAAAAAACAATTAAAATCGTCCCTTTATTGTAGGAATATGTCAAGTGAAGAAGTGTTATTTAAGTAGGTCGACTAAAAAAACAACTTGAACAGTTGTTATCATTTTCTGGCTGCGTCACAAGAAGGTGATTGGCTCTTTTGTTTTTGTTTGTTTGTTTTCCAATTGTCTAATCCGGTGAATAAACTGAAATGTGGGTTACAATACTGACATCTGAAAGAAGATTATGCTCATGAATGAAAGTAGTTGTTTTTTTTTTGTTGTTTTTTTGCTGCTATTTTAATTCACATTTTGTTTTTATTGCATCAATTGAATTGCTGCACTACAGTTACAGAACAAGTCTCAGAGGAGGTGACCTCAACAGAGAACACTGTGTTTCCCTTCTGTTTTTGAATGTGCAAACTTAGTCATTAACAAACTTGGCACCTCATCCTTTTCTATCGCATCCTATTATGTTTCCACCATATTGTGAAATGCTTTCACATTTGATGCACTTTGCTCTGGATGAGTATGTTTGTCTCTTTACGAAGATTGGTGTTTGCTGTGATGGCACTGGAGGGGCTGCTGGGACATCTGGCTAAATGACTGTAAGCTGCTGTATTACTCCCCATTAAGAGTCATTAAGACCCCAATTATAGTTACCACCCACCAGATCACACACACACTCAGGACACTGAGGGGCACAGGATAGAGGTCTTCAATTAGGTTTGACCAGTTTTTTGTGTTCAGTGGAAAAAGCTTTTGTGCTGTGGCTATTTGGATATTTGAAACTGATGTAAATAACCGTGTGACACTTTAGCATTATAGCAACACAGCTCGTTTTTAACCATCCTCAGTGCTGAAGTGAAATGAACAAAGTAACATACCCAAAATAACATCACGCAAACCAGCTAAACACACAAACAAAGGCATGTCAGGAAAGAAACCGTCTCCAGCTTCCCTGTGAAAAACTCTGAGCAGCAAGGGGTTGAGTTCACTGAAAAATGAAAAGTTTAGTTTGCCTGCAATGCACAACTGAGCCACCGAAGTGTGGCTGTGCACACAACATATAACAACATTTTAGATCTGTGTGAAACAATATCCACATTTTCGGTTGCAGTTGAGGCCTAGTGTGTTTAATGTGACTCTCAGCAGAGAGTTTGATGCTTTATGCACACTCTCATACAGGAGTCTACTGTACAGATGTCATAAAGTCCCATCTGAAGACGTACTTTCCAACACATTACACACACCTCTAACTAAAGACACACGCGCAGCTGGTAGGCTTTCTATCATGGAGAGATAACCACAGGTTGAGAACAATAGACCATCTCTTCTCCCATCTGGTGAACTGGGGGATGAAACTTCATTTACATTTTAGATCCCATCACCTAAGTGTGTGTGTGTGTGTGTGTGTGTGTGTGTGTGGTGGGAGGGGGTGATAGAGTGATAGAATGAACAAAATGAGATTCATTTCAGGGTGAATTTGGGATTATGAATTAACTCGCCACAGTGCTGAAAGACTTCATTTACGACTAATTGAGTGTATTGGCTCATTGAAATGCCTGTTGTGTTAAAACTTGTCTGCCTGTCTGGCCCCTGGGCTGTACGTATGTGTGTGTGTGTCTGTGTGTGTGTGTGTGGGGGGGGGAGTAACCTGTATATTAGAGAACAGCTGTAGTTCAGACGTGTGAAATTAGATGTAGAAAATATAATAAAATGTGACACCTCCATTCTCTCTCTCTCTCTCTCTCTCTCTCTCACAGGCGAGAAGCCGTATAAGTGCTCATGGGAGGGCTGCGAGTGGCGCTTTGCCCGCAGTGACGAGCTGACGCGACACTACCGCAAACATACCGGAGCAAAGCCATTCAAGTGCAACCACTGCGACAGGTAAACACACACATCCAGTGTATGAGAGCACATTTAAAAATATACTCACCGACACGTGCAGGACATTGGCGCTGCTTTTTTACGGCTGTCCAATGTTCGTGGTTCAGTTCCCAGCAGGTAGAGTATGTTTCCTGTCTCCCTCCAAACTGTCAGCTATTGCAAATGCCTCCAAAAAACTAGTCGTGTAGAAGAAAAAACATTGTTATGTAAGTGTCAGGCTGTTCCATTTTCTGTTAACATAATTTGTATTAATCAATTAAATAGTTTTGAACATTCTGAACTTCAGAGATGTGCTGCGTATTAAAATAAAACACAGCAAAGCAGCAAATTGAATTGTCACTGACTTGTGAATTGATTTCTGTAAGCACAAGTCAATGTTACACCAGACCTTGACAGCTTTATAGTGAAATGATGCAGCTTCTGAGGATATTTGCATATTTTAGTCTGAACACAAACACTGAAAGCAGGTGGAAACTGGAGGCCACCGTTCTTATCACTTTAGCTGTGCTGTGAACCTGTTTAGGGAGCGCTACGTGTGTTTTAAGCTTTTCACTGGACCTGGCTTTTGTTAGCAGCAAATAACTTAAATGTTTAAGGTAACAGCTCATTAAATCATTGTTTTATTTTCCAAAATTACAGTTGTGGTGTAAAATACAGGAAGGCTGAGCTTCGTTAAATACATCACAGAGCTGCCTTCGTATTGAAAAAAGCTGAAAATGAAAAATGTCTAACTGCTGTCTGGCAAGACCACAGACGAGTTTGTAAATGAGTTTTCTCCTCATAACGCTTTCGTGCATCAAGAACACTAGGGAGTCAGAGGCTCTGGCAAATCAAAAATAAAACATTTCTCATGGAATTCACAGTGAAATGTTCAACTAAATTCACATCTCCTCTCTTAAAAACTGAGAAATCAAAATCCTTCAATAAAAAACGTTTGATACAAAATACTGCACATGAGTCAGTCTGAAGTTTGGAGGGGACACGAGTATTTTCTTAAATATGTTTCCCTCCTTCAGCAGCTGTGTACCGGAGGAGCTCAGGTGAGTTCTTATCTGCCAGGATGTGACTTTCAAGACTGCAGCTAATAGTTTAGTCAATTTAATGATAAGCAGTGTTGTTATCTTAAATTAACTTAATTCCTGAAGGATTCACGTTATGCGGCAGCCGCAGGAATACCTGCAAGATGAACGCTGTTTTGTTTCTGTTCAGTCAGGGACTGGAAAACTGTTGGCTTTCATGTTACCTGCATAGTGCTACAAGATTTTACTAATTCATCCTGCGTCAAAGCGTTTTCTGACGACTCACGTCTGACGCAGTTAGACCTCAGTGGGAAACAAAGGTAGAGAGAAGATGAGGGGGTGTATATTTCAAACTGAATCTAAATCCAAAAGCCAGGCAAGTCTTTGTGAGTCTGTTGAGAGTCACATTATCTCTTTGGTGTTTGGTCCTCAAGGTAGAGTGTGTGTGTCTGTTCGAATGTGCGTGTGCTTACTCATGCCCCTGTGCTGGCAGTCAAATGGATTCTGGCTATTGGCAGACTGGTCGCAGCTAATTGAGTGGCACCAGATGCCAGCTCTATTTTAACGTACACTCAGTGTCTGTGTGTCTGTGTGTGTGTGTGTGTGTGTGTGTGCCTGTGTGCCTGTGTGTGTGTGCCTGTGTGCCAGTGTGTGTCTACACCTTACCGATGAAGCACACAGGCACAAGCTTTTACCCAAGAGACAGTGTAATTGGCTGTTGTGGGTTTCCTCTAGTTTGGGTTTTAGACATAAAACCCTCCAGAAACCTGCTGGAAGCTTCTAATCCTGGCTGAGATTTGGGACTGTATTAGCTCCTTTCTGGCACACACACACACACACACACACACACACACACACACTGTGTAGAAACACAGCACACACACATATGCACAAAGAACAGAAGAGCGTTTAGATGCAAAGTCATATTGACTCACACGAACATTTGAACACCCAGACGCAACAATGACACACTTGTATACACAATGACACAGACATAAGCCGTGTCACAGATGAGGCTCTGTGCCTACTTCAGAGTCTGCATAGATGTTGGAGAAGTTATTTTGGGTGCCCAGGGCTTCTGAGGTAACGGCCCTGTTCATTTTCTGCAGAGACTGTGTTGGTGGCTGACAGCGGGAGCTCTTCATGGCTTGGATGGGCGTGAAACTCTCCCGACTGAATCACCACTACAAAGGATGTGTTAGAAAATATGTTTTATCCTAAGTCAAACCTATAAGACAGTATAGAAACTACAAGTTTAATCAGAATCAATAAATCTCGTTGCAAAGATTACGCTGTTTTGTTCCCAGCAACAACTAAGTGCACGGTCATTCATGATCTGTGTGCGTGTTCGGTGATACAGATTAGTGTCAAATCAGTGCTGTAACTGACTTTTGTAACAGTTTGGGTTTTTTTTACTTTACACTGAGAATTGCAGCCTCACAGAGTCGCTAATGCGAAGCTAATTTTCAGCATTTCCCTTTAAGCCTTATGATGATCCGGGTGGAAACATGCTTAACGTAGCAAGGATGCGCCTTCGGTCTTTACAGTGGTACACAAACACACACACATCTGTGGTGGGTGGAGCTCATGAAATATTACCATGAGAATAGCATAAAATGGCAGAGAGGTTAACATTAGATAGACTGTTCAATCTGACACAATTTCTCTTGGGGAAACACACACACACACACACACACACACACGTATGGCAGTCTGTCATTAATCCTGCCTAATCAAGCGGGGACCCCCTGATGTTTCCATGGAGAAGTAAAGAGGAGGAGTGATGAGGAGGAGCATGGAAATAAGTGACGAGGAGCAGGGAGAGTGGGAGAGGAGAAGAAGAGGAGGAGGAGGAGGAGGAGAAGTGTGTGTGTGTGTGTGTGTGTGTGTGTGTGTGTGTGTGTGTGTGTGTGTGTGTGTGTGTGTGTGTGTGT
>JAUYWH010000013.1:5453799-5474754 GCA_034779795.1 Ctenopoma multispine
TGTGTGTGTGTGTGTGTGTGTGTGTGTGTGTGTGTGTGTGTGTGTGTGTGTGTGTGTGTGTGTGTGTGTGTGAGGGGTGGGAGGAGGTACCAGCTGGTCTGGCTGCTCCGCCCACTGACAGTGACACAGTAACTGGCATGGCCATCTGTCCAGCCACACACACAAACACAGAGGCTGGTGAAGGTGTGCAGTAGATACCACATGCTCCGCTCCGTGTTGAGGGGGAAACACTAGACTGCAGGAGGTGAGATGAGAGTAGAGTTCAACTGTACACTCACAGTATGTTCACAGTAATGCTGAGAAATCCACAAGCTAACGTGAATTATTGTGTAAAAAAGCGGGTTCAGTTAACACTCTGTGTTCAGGTCATTTTCTAAAAAGTTGCTGTGCAAGCAAAAATGGAAAAGTTGCCTGTTTCAGAGGTTTATTAAAATACTTTGTATTACGTTTCAATGGCTTTTCAACTCATCACACTTATATAATATAATATCACATAGTGAAATCCTTCATGTATTCTGCAGCATTTCACAGCTTCACAAATGAGATGCTCCTGCAATAATAACGGCAGCTTCTTTATTTCCACATACAGCTATGATTAGTTATTATTATATTAGTTATTATTAAAAAGTGATTAATAATTCTGTTAGTTTAATGAGTCACTAACAAATATTCAAAATGGCAACAAAGTGTGAAAAGCAAAATGGCAACAGACTTAGTGTAAATCACGATGCATGTGGCCTAAAGCTTCTCTGAAGAGACAACAAACATCAACATATACAGAAATATCAATCAGTTTTATGTACTGCTTTAAGTTTATTGGCTTTTGGCTCCATTTCCTTTTCTGTCTCAATCAGGTTGGACATTTTCTACTGGCGTCTTAACTAGCTTCAATAACCTAATCTATACCTTAAATAATGCACCTGAAAAATACAACTTTCTGTTAAGCATCCATGTTCAGGGCTGGCTACTTGTATCTTGTTGGAACAACAGGCTGTCTAAAGACACACACACACAAACACACACACACCAAGTATAGCCTTGACTAATTAATAATGAATAAAGCCTCTGGCAAATTGAATTTTTAATTTATCTTATTATTCTCTCCCACATTTTGTTTTGTCTGTCCTTTAGTCACAGGCTCGTGATTCATTTTATTGTGCATATTCAGCTTTAATGTCTTAACAATGGCGTGATAAAATTAAAATACTCGTGACGTTGTAAATCTTATATCATACATCACTAGCACCTGGTTTTATGTTCCTCTCACACCAGGTGCAGTCACTGCTGAGTTAAATGGGCCGGCATTAGAAAGCACTGCCAGCCTGTCTGCATTAGTGTCCATGTTCACAATGCATATCCAATTAGTTTCTACAATAGTATTTTACTGTGAGGACTGCAGAGCTGCGGAGGTCTGCCTGTGATTAATGGAGGTGTGTTTGAATCGTATTTAGGGAATCACTGAGCCTGAATTGGCCAGTGTTTGTCTTTATGTCTGGATTTCAATAGTTTGACATAATGAAGTAAGACCACGGAAACTCGCTTTGGTTTAAACAATGAAGTGCCTGAAATTTAGTAATTCTCTGTATCACTACATTTGAGTTTTAAGCTGTAAACTCTGCTGTCCTATTCTTAAAATTTTCTTTCTGTCTTCACGTTGAAATAATAACCTTTTCAGCGGGATATAGTCTCTCAGGTGAAGACGCTGTATGTAACAGATGTGCAGGCAGTTTCGCTTGTAAAGAATTATTTATTTTTGCTTAATTAGTAAGATGCAGAGCATTCTCATTTATTGTAACTTCATAATGACAACTACCTAAAGTGTTGGAACGTAGCAGAGCATAGCAGAGCAGAAGAGGGAGCACCAGGCGGAGGAGAGCGGGCTGACTCCAAACAAGGCCCCAGGATCAGCGCTTGGCAGTGAAGCAATTTGGTGTAGTACTGCTATAAAACCATGAATCATTTTTGATTCATGTCACAAACCCCATATTTGTGACCCCATGTTTGTGTGACTATTATTTCCAATATCATTTGGAAAGTCAAGAAGAGCTGTAGGATTACTTTATTTTACTGCCATCCATGTGTGTGTGAGTCGCTGAGAGGCGCCAGTGGAGGAGGTCACTAGTGCGTATGATCTATGGGCCCAAAAGCACAGAGGGTGATCATCTGAGTAATTTTAAAAGCTGGAATCTCGAATAATGAGATTTTTTTTCAGACAATGCACCATTGAGCGACAGTCCTTCATAGGACTGAATGGTTGCCATGTTTCGATCCACTATACAGTATTCTTATTATTATTCTTATTCCAAGTCTCATGCGCTAGCTTATGAAGCATAATGTAGCTTTAAATATTATATGGCAGCCATAAAAAATATTTTTTAGGAAGTACCAGTTACTTATTTTTGAATTATGACAGGTTAACACTTAAATAACTCAGAAGACCTTTGGTCATTTCTGTGGAGAACAATCATGAAATGAGCCTCACTCGGCTTAGGTGAGGTGGTTTATTTTGTCTTCTATAAACACTAGCTATGTGACTAATAATAGGTGCCGTGCACCCAAGCCTGTCTTGTAAAAAACAAGTTACTATGCAGCTAAACTACAACCACAAGTATGTTTATTGAGAAACATAATCATTGGCTGGATCATGTTGTAATGTTGTAACAGACCTGTGTTCGACTCCTGAGTCCTGTTTGTTAGTTTAAGCAACAACAACATTTTATTTAACAGTAGTAAATAAACACATTACTGCTAAGTTTCTGTCCAATAATATTTATATATTTAAACTTACATTGTTTTAGATATGTTTAATATCAATGTATTTACAGCTTTCTATATACATTAATGTAACATAAACAATGTAGTCTGGTTATATTCCCTAAAATACATGAATTTGTTGTTGCAGTTTTGTTGCATAGAAATGTAATAATTAGGAGACAGGATGTCATTCTGCATGAACCTTCAACATGGTTCCCCACTGTTCACTCTGTGTATGTTGAAGTGAGAAATGAAACCAAAGTACATGGTTTGGATGGTTTAAGTAGCATTCCTAACAAAATACACAGAGCCAGGGAGCAGTTCAGTGGGCCTGGCAGTGTGGAGCATCTCCAGCAAATATACTGTTCTGATGGGACGTTCAAGGAGCGTGGGATTATGGAGAGTTCCCAAGAAACACACAGAGCCAGTGACTATTCAAAGTGGCCTGAGAGTGTGGCACATTCGTAGGCAATAGAGCCTGTGGCGTTGATTACTTGTCAGTCGGACTTTGTACAAATCTAAAGACAAAAGTCTTATAAGATGAAACTAACTGCACATTTGGATGTGTCTTTACATTGTCAGTATGCATTCATGGAAAGTGTTTTGTCTTATTCTAAATAAAAAACAAAAATTCTGCTGTGTCCTGTTTTGATTCATTCATTTACTCATTTATGAAATTTCATTTTAACATTTCAGGTGTCTCATTTTCCGCATTGTGTGTAAATATTAAATTTAGGATGAATATTTCTGACATGGATGCTCTGTTGTTCTCTGCAGGTGTTTCTCTCGGTCAGACCACCTGGCCCTGCACATGAAGAGACACATCTGAGTGCAGGAAGAAAAGGAGCGGGAGAGAGGAAGAAGCAGGAGGGGAGGAGGAGGAGAGATAGAAGGAGAGATGGATGGGCAGTCGAGCTTCGAACCGCCCGCCTCGTTCACCCTGTCCGAAAACCAGTCAGCAGCCACGACGCCTGCAGGGCAGCACATCCATCGGAAAGGGCCGTAAAGATTGAACGAATCGACCGCCGTCCCATCGGAGACAGGGATTGGAGGAAAACGAGGAGTAGATAGATTGTTGTTTTTCTTTAAAATTACACACTCACACACTTGCAATAGTAAACAGTCCACATACTTGTTTTTGAATGCATCATGCTGGCGAACCCCAGCTGCTCTCATGACGTTCTGGGGGCTTGGACACTGCCGATCCAACATATATTCAACTCACTTGATGAAACATTACGCCGCCTTTTTTCTGTCTTTGTATTCAGTGCTTTTAAATCATAAAGTCACTTTGGGTGAGGAGGTAAGTCAGTGGGAAACTTTTAAATATCCGTACAGTCACTTGTTAGCGCTTTACCGGCTTTTTAAATCAAATATTCAGCTTTTGTCATTGTTTTTTTAAATGTTTCTCATACACGGAACATAAGAAACCACCATCTGCCGCAGTCAGCTTCAGTAATCTACGTGAAGAAAACAACAAGGCCAAATCTGCAGGAGAGAGACTGTTTGGATTGACTTCTAGCATGGCTGACAATCGAACCCAGGGGTTGGACGCAGGGGGTTTCAATGCACCCTGGGACCTCGGTCAGTGGGTGCTGCTCCAGCTCTCAGGCTCTCCTTCAGTGGGTGTTTGCATATCTCACCTTCACAGAGACACCTGCCACCTCCGCAGGCCATCTGACAGAAACGCGCAGCGACACTTTCTTCCCTTTTTTTGTACCTAGAGGACGCTAATTCTTCTTATTGTTATTACAAAGAATGACACTTTGTTCTTTTCTCTCTTGGAGAAAATGTCTTAAAATTCACTGAGTCGTGTTAAATGAAAAAAACAAAAAAACTAAGATGACTTCAACAGAATGTGTGGGCTGAGAAAGAGAGTGTTGTTGGTCTTTTAATCCCCACGTGCACTGACTCTGCTTCTACAGTCTGTAAGCAACCAGTGGATGAACAAAAAACAAAATCATACCAACTCTCAGAAAAGGGATTCCTATTTTTTTGGACTAAAATAAAAGCAGAGAGCAGAGAGGTCTTTGTTTTGTGCTGCTCTTTCTGCCCTGCAATTCACTCCAGCTGAAAAACAAAATCCAGGCTTGACCCTCCGTGGACTTGCCACCAGAGTCAGGCAGAGGAAACGGAAACATTGAAACATTATTGTTTTAGGGATTTTTGTGTGTTGGTTTTTTGTTTATTCTCAAAGTCATCCTGGAGCACTTTCAGACTCTGAGACATCTCCCTGGCTGCACTGCAGGGCCAGAAAGAATGAGTAGGAGGAGGAGCTGCTTTCTGATTATTCATGTGGGACTAAAGACGCCAACCAACCTCTGTGTGGTGGTGCCGGACAAACATGGTCACACTGACCTGGTCAAATTTGCCTGTTTCGTATCCATTGACTGCACTGACTTTTTTCAATGTTATCTGTGCTTTTCTTTTCTACAACAAAAAATATGGAAAAAAGGAACGCAAAGAAAAAAAAATCATAAAAAGACTTGAAAAATACAACACAAAAACAATGCTGTCTCGCTCTACACATTGCATACAGACAGGCACACATAGTCGGTCAACACACACACACACACACACTTACACTGCAGTTTCTTTGCTCACGGCTCTTCTTAAGATAAGACTAATAAGATTTAGGAAAATAATTATTAAACTAATAAACACAAAACAAAACACTGCATGGCAGGCTTTATTGCAAACACATACACACAGACACACACATACTCTTCCTGGAATTATGTGTTCTGCTCTCAAATCTTTTTTCACAGTAGGAATTTAGCAACTGTTGTTTAGTAGAAGAGTATCTTAGCTCTCGGCTGGAGGTAACAAATGATTCCAAATCCTTTGAAGTGAGAAATCAGCTTGTTCTCAGTTCCAACAATCACCCACATATCCCTCGCTACAGTTTGTGCTTCTCATTTAATCAGCGTTTTTACTTCAGACACTCTGCTCACACGAGTCTACGAGCCACTGTTTTCATCAAAAATAAATAGTAAAGTAAAACAAATGCAGCTGGTCGCTCAGCAAAACGTACATTGTTGAAGACCTGTCGCTAAGACTCTTCTGTCCTGTTCAGAGTGAATTTAATACCCTCAAGATGCATCCCAAGTCCAAATAAACTTAAAAACTAGAAGCATTATCCCATCCGCTTCCTCGAAAACCTGGTCAATCAGCTTTACAGTCATTCCTTTAAATTGACTGTAACACTGGGTAAAGCCGTGATGTATCCTGGAAATCAGGTTGTTAGGAAGCATGTATGAAAATGCATATGGGAAATAATGCACATCCCATAGTCAGTGTCAGTCTTTTCCACTAGTTAGCTCATATGAGTGTGTATATCTGCAACAACACATGAAAAAATTTTATTTTGTTAAAGCTTCAATGTGCAACTTTTGGTAATCAAGCTACACGTAGCATGAATATTAAAATAAATTCACTCTACTCCTCCCAGCCATTCGGGAATTAGTGGTTATGAAATTACAATAAATTACAATAAATAAGAAGCTACAACAGCCAAGCAGAAATGAGTGACCTTATCTGATTGGCTAGAAGAGTGAGCCTCACTCAGAAAACTGCCTCTCATTTCTGCCAGCTTGCCAACATCACCCCTCCACAATAAGAGAAGTGTTGTAACATATTTCTACAAAAAACTTGCACACAGTAGCGTTCACGTTTGATGAAAATAATGTCTTATTTCTGTGACCTCAGTCATTAATCGTTTACATTCAAATCTAATGAAATGATTGATGAAATAAAAACATCACATGAGAAGTGCAAACTGTTGCAAGCACATATCCACAATGCCTGCTTCCTTTGCTGAGTGGTTGCAGAAAAAATCAACTTGCCTTGCAATCAGGGCATTACTGATACCGTCAACACCAACACTAGCATCGCTGCTCCATCCGCCCACCACCACCTATATGCCCCATAGCGCATGCAAACAGTCTAATACTTACCGCTGCTGACTGGTGCGGCTGGGTGAGGGTGCAGGGTTCCTGAAGCTCGCGGGGTATTTCACATCCCAGCGTGCCCAGTCATCATGCCAGTCGGCCTTGCCAGCCTTCATTAGGTGAAACAGTGAAAACATTCCCCTTCAGGGGGTTTATGGTGCAGCTTCGAACAATCGATACCAAAAACCTCCAGCGTGGAACTGCCCTTTAGCCACGGGCAGAGTCTCCCCGGTCAGGAGAGATCAGCGGGAGACCGCCTCCATATGAGGCCTCAGTATCCAGCGGCAGCTTTCTCTACTAACTCTCTCTTTCTGCTAAATATGACATACAGCAACCCATGTTTGAGATAAATCCAGTGTTTCACTTTTGATATCATTTCACTGTTACTGCTTTCTGTTACTAAGGCTGTATTGATGGTTGTTTTCCTGCTCGAATGATTCATGCCAAAATGTTCAGACATGCAAAGAGATGTAGAAAGAGCCCTCCTATACAGGACGTACAATCATAGAGGGATGGGGATCGTAGCACTTTTGTGAGGCTTTTGATGGCATGACTGTGTATGTGTGTATGTGTCCCGTTAAGCATACTGTGAGGGAAGCAGTGATTCAGCAAAGTGGTTGATAACAGATTTTTAAATGCTGAACATGTGAGAGAAATGTTGGTTAATACTATTGGAAAATGTTTTTAATATAAGCAATGGCTGACAATATGTTTCTTAGGTTTTTGTTTATACCCTTCATTTAGTCATACATTCATACAAACCATGACATGAGTCAAATTGAAGAGTTGTAAACTTGCATCATGCACTTCGCAGCCAAACTCTGCCAGATTATCTGAGCTTCAGTTTCTGGGGTGGGCAGCTATACGGCTCATAATTTGTTTTCTGTTTTGTTTTTTTAATCCGAAGAAAATAATGAGTTTTGAATGAGATTATTTCAGTGATTACTTAGAAAACAGAAGAACATGGTTTAAAAAATAAAACATCTAGGTGTAAATCAGACTTTAAAACATAATTTCTGTGAAAACGCTGTAGTTTAACCAAGTCAAATGCTAAATCAGCAGCTCATTTGCATTTTCTCCCCATTTGTCCTGTCACTTTGAATTACTGGAGTCATTTTTTTTCATTACTAATAGCCAAGGGGACCTAATTTACAGAAAACTGAATGCAGGGGGAAAAACAAATGTCTGCATCCATGGTCACAATAGAAACTGAGAACCAGTTTAAACTGATCTGGTCTTTTAAAACATATTTTTAGGTGAAAATCGTTCAGTGTGATGAGCCTGAAGTAAACTCTATGAGTATGGCTCAGCTTCAGCACCTAAACCAAGCTGATGAAGATTTAATGGACCATTTTAGAAAATCTGGTCAGCGTGCAACAAACATCATTCACAGTTTCTCTCGTCTTTAATTAAGATTCCACCTGACATCTGAGAGATCTTCAGAGTCACTTCGGATTTCACATTCCGTTCCCTTCATGTCTGTTGAAGCAGATTTTCTGTCACAGGGTTGCTCCGGGTCTTATCTCGTCTCTCGGGCTCCTTCAGGCTGGCTAGCTGCCGTCCCATAGCTCTGATTAGCATTAGCACTCCCGGGTCTCCTTCTCCACTTGTTGTACAGCTAATGAGATAGCTCTGTGTCACAGGGAAACTAAGCGGTCTGGAGAAAGAAACAACAGGGACCTTGAGTCGGACCAATTCCAGTGGTATACCCACAGTACCCAGCAGATTTGATGTAGAACAAACAGAAGATCCAGGCAGATATTTAATGAAAAAAACTCAACTTTAATGGAAAAAGGATTTTAAAAAATAATTTACCTACACAGTATCTAAATCATTCAATCAGCTTTTGAATTTATCTCATGGATTACAGATAAAATAAATTATCATTTATCTGCAAAGTCCCTTCAGATATTTAATCCACTTCATCTCCCCCAATCCTCCCTCTTTCTTCACAATCAAAGTGCCATTCTTGTTTCCTTCCATCCCTCCATTATCGCCCCCATCTCTCCCTCTCTGTCCACAGCAGTTGTCCATGCACATCAGCTGCAGGAATGATGAATGCACACTTTATACATTTTGCCCAAAGATTTGCATATTTGCAAGTTAACTGCTGTGAATGTAGTAGATGTAAAGGAACAAGCCGAGAGCCAGAGACGCAGAAAAGAAGTAATGGATGGAAGGTGGAAGGAGAGGGATTGTTTTTCTTACACGATCGTCGCCCCCATCAAATTTTAATTACAGACTCTTCATGCTTCATATCATTCTCAGTCTCTTGTCTGCTGTCAGCTGGAGCCGAACACATTTCTTCACAAATGTAAAATATGTTCTCGTGGTCTTATAGGGTGCCCAGTATTGTGGCGCTAGCAGCTTAAGCAGGCGTGAAGTAGCTTTAGTTTAAATTAGCTTCTTAGCAGCACTAAGACTCATATTTCAAAGTGAAAAGTGGGCTGGAATCTGTGGAAATGTTAAACTGCTGCGGTAACCAGTGTTGCATCAACCTCAGACATGTTTACCGTACTCTTGTGTCAGGGTCAGAGTTTAGAGCAAATCAACAGGAACATCCTAACCTTTGTGACGTACAAGAGTATAGGTGTGTTCACACTGGCAGGTTTGTCCAAATGTGGGACTAAAAATTTAATAAGCTTTTTGTCAAACTCAAGCTTTTTGTAGATGTAGAAGATCTTGTACCCAAGTCAGTCTGAAAGCAGCTCAAGATGATATCTGGTACGGTATTCATGATGTGACGACATTGTCACTGACTTGGAAGAAACTGTGATCGGCAATACAATGAGCTCCAGGACCAATAAAAGTAGACCAGCAGGATCAACCCAGGTTTGGACTAAACCAACCATGCCAGTGTGAAAACAGCTTTTCAACATGCTATTTGACCACAAGCAGTTGTTGGGACATAGTCCTTTGAGGAACCAGACTTCCGCAGCTTTCCACCACACCACCCTGGAGAAGGATTGTCGCTTCTGGGAGCTTTTGTAAATAGCGTGAGATCTTAAATACAGACCGCTGTGTGTGAAATTATCTGTATGTGGCGACAGCACCGTCTCAGACATTTCAGCGTTTCTATAGATCTGCTTTAGTTCTCGCAAACATTGCACTACATGATCATACTTAGCTATTGCACTCTCCATGTGCGCGCACTGCTAGCATAGTCTGTTGGAGCACTCTGTCAAATATCCACTTAACATTTGTTACACATCCAGGATGCACTTTGACACCAAGAACAGTGACTACTGTCAAACTGATATTTCTACTTAACCTTCCAGTCACCTGCCTTTTTTCATCACCATCATTCTGGGGGAATGTGTTGTACTTTTACACTCATTTTGCGACTTGGTTAAATTTTTCTTGGTGTCAGTGACATCCCAGAGTGTCTGTCTATATCTGCTGTGTTTGTTCATGCTTGATGTGTTCGTATATAAGAGATTCACAGATCTTTACCCCTCTCTTTGTGTCTGTATGTTTTCACCTCACCCAGTTCCGTACCCTCTCCACCAACAACCATCAGAGCCCTCTGGGGCCCTACATGCACATAGTCTTCACACATCCAGCTGTACTAGGAAGTATTCCCAAGAGCTATGCAGCTTGGGAGCTCCAAGCAGTTCTTTGGTGAGGCTGCAATAACTTTTCCACCTTTTCAGCTAAATGTCCTTGGTCAGTACAGTTTGTTTTACTGCAGTCGGTACATCCTCGTAGGTGCTTCTCTGCCAGTTTTACCTGCTCAGTTAGCCGATGCCTGGTGAATTATTGCTAAATTCTTTAGTTTGGCCTGCTGTGTCATCTCTGTATGTGAAAAGAGGGTTGGTGCCAACAATGACTGTCTCTGCAATGCATCTAATGAGTTATGAGGACATACATTGGGGAAAAAAAATACATTTACCTTTAAATTATTAAGAAGCATTAACGTTCACGCTAATTCTTACAGAAATCCGGTGAAGACACCAGACACAGAAATAACTTTGGTGCCAATCCTTTTTCCACACCACAAAAGTGTTGTTGTTTAGTGAAAGCTGGTATTTTAGCACCTTTAAACCATCCTGTGAGCGTACAAAGTCAACTCAAACCACATGTTAAAGAATTATAACTATATTTTCTGGGATGAATGGACATGTAGGAAAGTGAAGAAGACAGCAGATGTGATTTCACCTTGCAGCATCCCTCACACTTGTCCTCCAGGGGCTCTGTAACTCTGACACCTTTCATATCAACCTTTGATCCATAAACCTTCACTTCACACCCGCCTTCCTCTCCTCTGTCACCGTCACCTCTGAGGTTTTTTTATTTTTTATTTTGAGTTGTCTTACAATTTTTTGCTGTATAAAGTGTTTAAAATATTATTTGTATTATACAATGTTAGTATGGTAATGTTCTTTATTAAGGACGAAGAAAATTTATTTTTGTTACTGGTCTGTTTCATAATTCTTTTCTAAATTGGTATTGTAAGATATCTATGCAAGAACTGTTAAGTGGAGCATTTTTATTTAAGAATGTAATATGTGTAATAAATGGTAGAATCTGCTAATGTATCTGGTGCATTTTGTTCCATCAAAGGTTATTTAGAAAAATCTCACTAAACCTAAACTAAAAGATATAGTAGATTGTTTTTTTATGTTCAACATCTGAATCTATCCTTCACTCTTATGCATCACTGTACCCCCCCTGTGCAGGGTCAAGACACCACATACGACGAAGTCTGCAACCAGATTTGATACTTTTCTGATTAAAGTTATATTTCTATTGTCTAGAATCAGAATCAGAAAGTGTCCAAATGTGTCATCTAAATGTTGTTTGTGTGCTTCAGTGGAGAAAACCTCTGAGAGCTGACATTTCGACATAAGAGTCAACATAGTGATGGTAACAAATCTGTTTTTATTACTGACATAAAAAAGTTCTAAAAAAAAATCTCAGACTTTTGAACCTCACTAGATGTAATAAATTAATAAGGTTTTTCACCTGCTCTCAGTCTGCATGCCTTTACTGGGCAAGCAGAGTAATCTGAATATAACCCTCTAGAAAATGACTGAAATGGCCCTCGTGTGGACTTTAATTATGAGTAACATGGTGACACACTATTGTTTTGTAATGGCCTTTACAGGCAGATGGACACATCCAGTCTTGCCTCTGGCAAAAGCACAGACATCGCCACCACACCACTACAGCAAAACAGCTCATATTATCAACACTGGCAGTAATGTAGGTCTTTATTACAAATTAAAACAATCTCATGAATATCTATGGCTCTCCCCTGCCTGTAAATGGCCTCTTCAAGGCTGCTGAGACTGTCCTGGTCTTTAATTAGCACTAACTTTTCCCTGACTGAGCTGACATGCAATCCAGTGACATGCAGGCTAAATTAGGTAATCAAATAAATAATGGGTAATTAGGGATCAATTAAGTGGAAGAAAGGGAACTCACATACAGCATATCTGCTGTGTGAGTTTGTCCTTTTACATGTAAATAGCTAATTAACTAATTTAAATGGAACAAATATTGATTGTATTTCATGCACTCCTCGAATTTAAATCATCCCAAGTTGTCTTTTGGCTTTTCTGTAAATACAGACGTTGCATTTCCACATACTCTTATGTTTCCTTGCTTACAGAGCACTTATGATTCTGGATGAAGACATTTCAGCAAAGCCAACGGTGCAAAGGATTATTATCATTCCTCAGCAATGGGCTGTGTTGGCTAGAAAATGGGAATTCACTATGCTGATTAGTGTGGGCATTTTGAAGTTCTGCAAGCTTATTCGCTCCTTGTCAGAGGTGGAGAAGGAAGGCGAGTGAGCTGTTTATAATCTTATTCAGCAGCATTAGTCCATGTAGTGTTGGCAAGTGTTTGCAAAAGCAGCAAACATCAGCTTTCTTTAACAGAAGGAGTAAACAGAGATGTGGTGAATTGCACTGGAGTGTATTCTATACTTATCTCTCAGGAGGGCTGCGTCAGCTCCTACTCACTGTCCACCAACATCTATCTGACATAATGCTGTTTTGTACTAACAGAGGGAGGATAACCCAACAGCTTTGCAGGATTAGCTTTAAAGTTATTGTCAAATTTTTGTTAAATGACAGGAAATGTTAATCCACCTAATCCAAATCACAATTAAAAACGACCGCCTGTAGCAATGTGAGAATCTATATGTACATTATGTTTCCTACTGAGGTCAAATTCATACTGTTCTGAAAATACAGTTTTACTGCAACAGCTTTGTTTCTAGGACTGTGTCTTTACCTCTGTTTTTGGTCTCTACTGGCTCAAGATGAAAATACACGTATCTGTATGTTTAGCTGTTAAATGTTGTTTGAGGAGTTTGTTTGTTTTTTACATTTGCCACTGATAGCAGTTACGTGCTGCGACCAAAGACGATGTTACGAGAGCTAAACTATGAGCAGCCGTAGGATCAGCTGTTAATTCTGCGTAGATTCACCACTCTGTCGTCAGTGACTTTTTTTTAATGCAACACACAATGGAACAATGGAGGTTACTGAAAAAATGTGTTTCAGAAGAGGCTGGACGCAGCAAAAAGAATCAAACAATCAGGATACTTCTTTAATGGAGAGTCTCTCAAAAGAGACTCAGTGGTCTCTGAGTAGTGCATTGTTTTCATGTCACCACATGTATCAGGTACCAAGTACTATGCACAGGTTTTGCTTAGTGGAAAACCACAAAAATGTGAGTAGAGTTGAACCAAGCAGGCAACATGCAGTGGAAAAATGCTAATAAAGGTCAGCATTAACAGGAGGGATGTTTACAGCAAGCAAAACCCGTTTCAGTGTCCATAACAGCACCTGATTGTTGTTTTAAAACACTCTTGAAAAGTTGAGAACCTGTCCTTTAAGGCAAGAATAAAAGTTAGGCAGGTAAACCAGGGATAAATATAACCTGAAGGTGTGTGGCAGGGAGCAAACTCTGGTCTCCTACGAGAAAGTCAAAACCACAACAACCTCCACAACTCGAACATACTGAACATTAAATCATGAGGGGAGACGTCATTTCTTAGGCTGTATAGCTGACATCAGTATTAGCTGTATGTTAATGAAGACGATGATTATCTCATGCTGTAGTCACTTTTTTATACGGTCTTGTGTGTGTTATGCACTTTTGTTTCTCTGGACATGTTTGTTTTCTATTATATATTATGTTTGGTTCTGTATATCTCAAAAAGAGATCTTCATTTTATTAAGACCACCTGGTTACAGCTACAGCTTAAACATGCAGCTTGTGAGAGCAATGAGGGGGAAGACTGGCTTGAATTGAATTACTACTCAGATGCAGAAACACTGTGAATGTGATGACCTGTGACTCACCACTCTTGATTTTAGGTTGGCCAATCAGATCTAGCATGTTGTCCTCCTTTGTGTTTGCGCCACAAACAATTTCAGCAAGCAAAACTGCATTCGGAAAGACAGCACAGAAGAAGACACTGAAGGTAAAGTAGATCTTCTTTTGAATAATGTAAACTCGATTCAGAACAGCGCTGGTGACATTGAGAATACCAAAGACACTCACAGAGTTATGCTCGCAAATTTGATTCATTATAAGCTGCGGAAGTTTAGTTTAGTCAGTATTGCTTTTCTTTTGCTGTGTGAGCACATTACATTCGGCCTCCAGAGTTCTTACCAAACACACTGATCTAAAAATACGACATTTCTTTCTTTCTCTTTTTCACACACACAATGCAGTTTTAGGAGCAAGCATACTTTATGAGATCTCATTACATGCTTTTTTTAAATATTAAATATACTACTAAATATTATTTTATCAGCTTCTTTGTTTCAAAATTAAAGGCACTACAGGAAAGAATCAGTCTCCAACATTTAACATTTTTAGATTTCTTTGTTCTTACCATGTCTTTTGTTTTTGTATATTCTGTGCTTTTCTCTATTTGTGTATTAGTATTTTGTGTTGGTGCTGATCGTTTTTGTTTCTGGCTGTGGGTAATTTCTTCCTTTTTCTATATATATATATATATATATATGTATATATTGCATCACAACCTGGTCCTCGAGGGCTACTGGCCTGCTTGTATTGCAACCAGCCCTGCACTTACATCTTCTGACTGGCTGAAAACACCTGAACCAGGTAATCAGCAGTAGGTAGGGCAGGGATAGTTGGAAAAACACTATCAACTTGATAGGACCAGGATGTTGATCTACTTAATCTGTGTGCTTTACTCTCAGCCATCTCTACCAGCATCAAACATTGTACGTGAGTAGCCCAAGCTGACCAATAACTGTGTTTTTGTGGTCTCCACGTGGTTTCGTAACATTGACCTGCAGTTACATTTTTAAAGAGGTGCCTATGGCATAGCCGTCGGCAACTGTGCGTGTTGACAATGTAGACACATTTGACCCCTTATTTCCCATGCATTCAGACACTCACTGCCTCGGACTAAGGTCTCATGCACAGGAGCAAGTTTTCTTCACAGTAGAGATCGTGTTAGATGATAAACTAGACTAAACATCCTGAATCCATAGAGGTGAAGCTAATGTCCATCTTATCATTTGATCCCGAAGGGGGGTCTCCTAACAAGAAGATTGGAGTGTTCCTTCCTTGTGTGCACGTATATTTCAAAATGTATAAATGACTGCAAATAATTGATGCTGCATCAGAGGCGTTGCTATGTAAGTTTCCATGCTGGAGAAGACATGTACACAGACTGTGCATGAACACACAGACTAACACACACACCCACACAGAAGAAGAGTTGTGTGACATTGAATATTGGTCCCTCTACAGCGGATTATTTAGTAAAGGCTCAACCATCTGGACTAGATAAACATTTATTCACAACAAAATAAATCCCATTTATTTGCATGTAAGGGTTGTGCCAGAAGTGGTTTGACTTTTGATTAGATCTGGTCTCTTCTGGGCTCTAATTTGTCACCGAAAATGGGTAAATACCCCATTTATTAACCCTCTCTATATAAACATTAAGAGTGCAAACAGAATAACAACTTTAAAACATTTATTTTCATTTGGATTTTCATTGCTCTGCAGCCAGAACGTTGGGTGTCGGTTTGGTACGAATAGTCTTTGTGTTTACAGAGTGATTCCACTCATTTTGGTGATTTGATACTCATTAGGAAACACGACTAACAACCTATGATCCCAACACCAGCCTACAGCAGAGTTTGTTTTGTTACATTTGAATGTGTTTGTGATGGATAAAGGAACCAGGGGCTCCCACTGTGTTGCTCTTGGACAGGTGTGTTTCTGTGCTGTTGGTTTCCTGGTGTTCTGGGTCATTTCAGTCTGCCAAACCCAATACAGCTCCTGCCAGATTCTGGAGGTGGGAACCCCGACTGGTTGTGATTCAAACACTGAAGATTGAGTCAGTGCTGATAGAGTTTGTCTGCTCGTCTCTTGGGTTAAATTTTGTTCTGTGGTGCTGGAACTATTTTGTGTTTGACTAACAAATTGTCAAATGTATGCAGCACCATTGTCTGTTTATGTGTGTGCAGCTTGTATATGTACAGGTGATATTAATTAAGAGGCAAAAGGTAGAGCTTCACTGAAACTCTAGTGACTTAGTCTGCAGAGGTCAAAGGTGAGGCGTCTGGACTCCTGGGGGTCACTGGAGCAGAGAGAAGTAGTGTGTAAATCCTGTCTTTTCATGTTCAGATGCATTAACTAATTACAGCGAGTGTCCACAGAGGTCCACAGACAATCAACTCTTTAGCTTATCTGCTACCTACAGCCACTCAGGAGGTCAAACACACATTAGCCCGCTATCACAGCTAATCTCCGTCTCCCTGTCAGTCTCTGCGTGCTCCTTACTCCACCTCGGTAGCTCTCTCCCTCCTGCACACTCACACCGCATGTGTACGTACCTACAGTAAGTAACCAGGCTATGTAAAGGCACTTCTTAATGTACTCAACAAAACTTAGAACTTTATTTAAACAGGTAGATTCCTTCCAGTTTCTGCTCTTGTAGACACAGAACAAAGTAATGGGAATTTTTCGTGTTTACATGTAAACAACAAAAGCTTCAGAAAGGGAAAGTACCTCTGCAGTACCTCTTTCCACTTTGGGACTACCATGGAAAGATTAGTCATGTCTAAAATATTTTATCTGCTTTAACCCAAAGTCTGACTGAAATTGAAACTAAAATTAAAGGTTCACAGGGTTTCCACAGCTAAATATAAAACTGTATAGTAAAATTAAGACAAATTGACAGAGTAAGAAAAGCCGGTGGGCTTTTTCACTACAGAACCTGCTCTGCAACATTTGTCTACATGTTCCCACCAAAAAAAGTCTTGTAGTCTAGTTTATAAAACCTGCTATTCGATGACATTGAAAATCCAAAGTATCCATACCTGATCCAAACACCTACACTGGAGAGCGGCGTAAAAGGCCACCCGTCTCATTTCTGAGACTCGTTCTACTGCAGAGTCCTGCTCCTGTAATGTCAATATTCACACATACTACACAGTTTTTTTTCTAAGCCCACACTGCCTGACTGAGCCACCCTGCAAACACATTTCCAACTGTTTATCTTCATGTTTTTGATGATTTTGATTACATGTAAATTGCATGACCTTTTCACATTCCTCCCGCTGCCTGATTTAAATGTAATTTCTTCATTAAGCTAAAGTGTTTTGGCCTAATTTGACATTTTAAAAAGTAAAAAATTTTAGACTTATCTGATATGAAAGTCTCATCCCTCTCAACATCTCACACATTATTTATAATTTACCACTAATTATTATTACTGTCTAATAACAATGTAACTCTAGCTGCTTTGAGCCCAACAGACAGAAAATGTTTGACACTCGTTTTGCATTTTGATATTTATAGCACTATTATACTGCCATCATTTGGAAATAACAATGCCAAGTTTCACAGAAGGAACACCCACGTGCAGACACACAGCTCGAACGAGCCAAAGCATCTGCCTCCCTGAATGACAAAGTAGAATTGAGATGTAATCAGGTAACATTACAGCTTATCTGGAACAGTAATCTAGGAAATTGTCCTCTTTGTGTAGACGGTGAGCGCTGCATGTTCTGCTTATCGCAGAGAGTCAAATATCCAGCAGTGATGTTTCTACCATCGTCTCCCTCTGTCACAGTCAGAGCTTCTGTTATTTGGTTGACTTTATCACCGGCTGTACTGTAAAGCTTTAAATTATTCAGTGCTTGCACAGATAGAGAGAGGAATGGGGAGGAGGCATTATCTTCAACAGCAGCCTCTGTTTTCTCCTCTTCTGTCTCACTGCACATCAGCTCAGACAGTATTTACCAGACTTAACCTAATTCTCCCTTCTCCTTTGCATTGTGGTGTGGGTGTTTTTATTTTTTGGTTTACTCTGGGGTTTAATCTCTCTTAATTTTACTCATTTGTGGTTTCTTATATCTTATACGGCGATACTGGAACATTCCTAATCACCATGTTATAGAACAACTACACGTCGCCGTACTCTGTCATAGGGTCCTGTGGTGTCTTCTTAGGTCCTTTAGTATCTGTTTTATGGACTCAGACCTTGGTTTTAATTCTGGAGGAATTAACTGTGGATCATTTAAAATTAAAATTATTTTCAGCTAATAACCTAGAGAGTCTTCTAATCAGTGCACAGCAAGTAAGCTTAAATATGAATTTTGTCTTCAGGCAAGCATAATGAATTCATATTTACTTGGGTTCAAGTAGAGCGTTTCTTTCAAGGACATTCATATTTCCCCTAGTACCAAATCACAGAGTAGTTATATTCAGGAAATGTCTTGGGAAATGAAAGAAAAAAAAAACAGTTGAAGTTAGTGTTTTCTGTAATCTCCTGAGGTGCTTTCTCGTAAAGAGTAAACCTGAGAAATGTCACTGATATGCAGACAAACTGGCTGAGGAACTAGCTTCACAACAATAGCACAGCAGTATGAGTCAAGTTTCTTCTCACAACTGAGCTCACGCGCATCACTCTCCTCGAAAAACAAGTGGCCTCGATGGATGTCAGTGAGCTAAATGTTATGAGAACCGGAATAAAGTCTGCATCAACAAAATCAGACGCAGGCCGTAAAAGAAAGCCGAGAAAGAACATCATGGATTCCTCTTGTCCATGCAGCTCTGTGTCCTCTCTGTTGGTTTCTAATCATCAGACGTGAAACTGTTTAATAAGAGTGAACCACAGAGCTGCTGAGGAGTCTGTTTCCTCTCACAGGCAAATGTACATTTAAACAGAAACTTACTTTAAACTTCTGTCTGTTTATGTCAAAACAGCAGTGTGTTAACAGTTTATGTTTTCAGCTGAGACCCATAACAGTTAATGATATAACTCATTTCATTGCAGCCTGTGGCATTTCATATACGGTACTAACAATTTTCCTTCGGGACACATCATTTATAATATTCTGAACTTAGTAGTAGAAGTGGAATTGGAGAAAAATGTGAAAAAGATGTAGAGGAGCAAAAGTGTCTGTTTGCTAATAAATTTTTTATCTTCTTTAACTTTCAGTTTTGTTTGTGTGTTTTCTGCACCTGGTACATCCTGCAGCCACCCAGTGAGGAAGAGGAAAAGGAAGAAAGCCTGAACTAACACATACGGTAGGCATGTACACACACACACACACACACACACACACACAGAGAGAGCCTGTTTACACACATACCCAATCAATTTTGTCTAAGTCAAGGTCTGAGGTCATCGTTTGAGAACTGGAACAAAGAGAACAACACAACAAAGAGTGTGTAATGACTGTGTTTCCTCCCAGTGTGTAGTCGTAAACAGAGGAATACTGCACATGACTCATGTTCATGTGATCAAATATTAGCTAAAATTAAATGTTACTATTACTATTCACAAAAAGTAATAAGCAACGATAAGTTAGAAAGTGAACTTGTTAGCTTTTAATTTTTTTAAACACATTTTTTTAATAAAAAAAAGATGTTTCTCAAACATTTCAGTTTAAATTTTACAGTCTAACAATGCACCTCCTCATGCTCTGGTTAATGTTGTTGGTATGTGGTAGTCGGTGCTGTTGACCAGCCTGCAGAAGCACAGGGGTCTGATTTTATGTTGCTTTTCATCTTTATAAATGTGTCCGTTGTCTTATTATAGGTGTGTGTGTGTGGAAAAACATCTTCAGGTGTACCTCCACCTACATCTGCAGGAATAAACCTTTCATAACACAATACCAACATGCTGATGTTTATATTGAAAACAATATTAGTCATTGTTCCTCCTGTCTATTGTTGTTATGAAGAGATTGCTTACAGCACAGTGTGAGATAGCCAAAACAAGTGGGTATGCTTCAGTCTATACAGTCTAAAATGTCCTCTTTGTGTTTTCGTGATCTCCATCTCCTCCAGTTCACATGTCAAAGTTCCCTTGGGCAAAACACTGAACCACCAAGTTGCCACAGCATCTGAAATAGAGGCGACGTTATTGTAAGTGTGTCATAAGTGAATTCCCCCACGAGGATCAATAAAGTTAAAATATAATAAAAAATATTATTTTTAAAAACAAGGAAAGCTAACTGACATGCCCAAGCACCAAGGAACACCTGTAGTTTGGACGTCATGGCCAAATGTCTCAAACTCTTTCACAGCTACATCTCTAAAACTACAAAATTTTAAACTACGGCAACCGACGCCCAACAATACTGAAAGCCAAAAAGTTCATTATCCATCTCCTTTGCACCACCATCCATTGGTTAATATCTGTTTTAATCTAGTTTACCTTTGCCAGGCAGAGTTCATATGCACCACTGTAAACATCGCTCTCCATTAATGCACAGAGCAGTGTTCATAAAGGCTGAGCGACGTTTACAGCAGCATTTATCAACGCTGTCAGGTGAATTTACAGTAATACTTAACATCGAACAGCAGGGAAGAGACAAAATATGACCGCTTTGTCTTTCAGTAAAGACCCTGTGAAGTGAGCATCAGAGTTTGAACTATTCAGTCCAATATCATTTGGAAAGTCAACAACATCTGCGAGATTATTTTATTTTAATCCCATCTGTGTGTGCAGAGGCCAAAAGGCATGACTGGAGGAGGAAGCTAGTGTGCGTGGCCCCAGATCCCTGAGGGGTGCAGAACAGATCATGGTACCATGTTGTAATCCAGGATCCAGTTCTCCTTCAGACTGCACATGGACAAGTTGCATATTAACACAGCTTTGAAGGCGAAATGTTTAAAGTCAATGGTCTTTAAAAGTCTGAATTCGGAACGTTTGCTGTGTGTGTGTGTGTGTGTGTGTGTGTGTGTGTGTGTGTGTGTGTGTGTGTGTGTGTGTGTGTGTGTGTGT
>JAUYWH010000013.1:5480815-5512036 GCA_034779795.1 Ctenopoma multispine
GTGTGTGTGTGTGTGTGTGTGTGTGTGTGTGTGTGTGTGTGTGTGTGTGTGTGTGTGTGTGTGTGTGTGTGTTTTCAAGCTTGCCACAGCTTTGAAAACTTCATTTAACCCTATCTTAACCCTTAAACTGCAAAACACAGAAAAGAACAGCTACACGGGGTGCACAAGTTCACGGGTAACTCACTCTAAATTGTAATGGAAACCTAAACGTAAAGACAAAACGGATAAAGTAAAAAGAGAGGTAATTTGTGTACAGTCAATAAACTTGGTGCACATGTTTATTTAAAAGAAATAGTCTTATATTACTCAAGAAATTCCTCTGTATTGTATTTGAAACCGCAAGTGGCCCTCAGTAGTCATCAGTGTGGTCAAAGTGAAAAGAAACATAGATAAATATTTTCAGTGTTGTATCACTATAAATGACAAATTAACATTGTTTGGAAATATCTAGGAGTGAGGCAACAATGAATAAGAGGAAACTATGAATATGCTTTTCTGTAAGCACATAGCACCAGATGGAGGAAGTTAAACACAAAACAGATGGACAATGAACTGCTTCATCACACCAATATGTAAGAACCATATTCACTTCTGCAAAGTGTTTCTTCCACCAAAGATGGTAACCATCTGCAGAGCCCAACAGCAGTAATATCCAGAGAAAACATTATCATCAATCTCATTGACGATGTGGTAGTTTAGTTTTTTTAATCCTACCACAGTTAATTGAACAGGTATTAACAGTACTAGTAGCAGCAGCTTGTTTGTCCTGAACAGTCAGATTCTGAAAACGCCAAAAGCATCAAACTGCACATAATTCTGCAGCCAGATTATGTTTTCTATAAACATAATGATTATATGTTGTTAATTTATGTAAATGGAAGTTTGTCTGTCCATTTCTTGTGAACATGCTCCTTGAAGGAACTTTGAGGGAATACCTTCAAATTTGACACAAATGTTAATTTGTCACACCATTCAGTGGGTGTTGTTATTGTGACCGTAGGCCACTAGCCTGTCTCTGCTGGACATTTGTTGTCATGGTTACAATAATTGACATGTACTGATGACATGCACCTACTGGTCTACTGGTAGGCCATGCTCCACTGTGTTCACTATCTAGTTGTAACTATTTGTTATCTATTTGATTCATTTTACCTAGAAATTACATTTATAGACTAGCAGACACATGATTTGCTACAGCCTTGTCACTTGCAGGGCCTCTTATAGAACTGCTAACCTTTCATTCCTCATTCCCACTTTCCCCTTCTCTCATCATTCCTCTTTGATCTGTCCTTTCCCTCACCATACACATCTCAGGCTGTCTTGTACAGTCTAAAGTCTGTCCATCCTCATCCTGTCTCTCTGTCTCTGTCACATCAAGTCTTTACTGCAGTCTTTCAATGTCTCTTTCTGGTTTCCTCACCTGCGATTCTGTCAGACTGACTTCTCTGCTCTTTCTGTCTCTTTTCTTTTTCTGTTTGTCACTCGTGTTTCCTTTCCTTTCCTTCCCACCTTTCCTGCCTCCTCCCTCCTCCTCTGAATCCCCCATCCCTCTCTCTGTTCCCCTCCATCACCTTCTGGGTAATGACAGGGGGACAGGTGGAGACCAGACCATCGCTACCACCAGTCTTTGTGTGTGTGTGTTTGCTGATGTCTCAAACACACACACACACAAACGCACACAGATGGTGGTCAGGGGTGCCTGCCAGCCAGCCTGTCTGGTGATGGGGTGTTGTTGTTGTTGAGTGCACTCAGCCACACATGTTTAGCTAGACAAACACATACACACACACATACACACACACACGCACACACACACATATTCCCTTCTACATAGCACATATGGGGCTCAGCACCAAAACAAGTCACCTGCTATTCTAGTCACACACACACACACACACACACACAGGACAGAATAAGAATCAGAGGGGCTGTGGGTCTGTCAGTACTGATTATGCATCATTTTTTGTGTGTCTCTGCTTTATGTAATATCATCAGTATACTATTAATACAAAAAAGACGTGTTAAATGTGACCCTCAGAAAATTATTTTAAAAAGTTCATTTGACAGGGTATTGTAACGTTCAGAAAAGGCTCAAAGGTGACGCAACTTTAACACATTTGGTTTTGTTTTGCTTTAATAGTTAAGCAAACTACTGGATCTTGTAACTATAGCAACCAGACTCCAGCTGAGTGTGGTTATATTCCACAAGAGGGAAACAGACACACGTGATGACATGTTGAATTTTTGATATTGAGATGAGGAAGGGAGGTGACAAAAACAGTGAGAGAAGGTCATTGTTTGTCACTTTCACGCAGCAGTCCTGACAGGACCATCAGTGAGAATAGCTCCACAGCGCTCAGATCTGCTTCATCACATTTTTTACACACCAGTGACGGCGACGCGATGATGAACGTCATCATTGTGCAGGTGCAGAGCAGGTGAAAAACGCCCGGCAACATGTGTCGCCTTTACGTCAAAGCTGTTGTCACACCAGACGACATGTTTTCTCCAGAGGTGTCTTTAAAGTTGGAGAGGTGAAACTGCACTTAATTCCCAAACCACCTTGGTGGAGAAGATCAGTGAACAGACTATGACTAGATAACAACGCTCACCACCAGATACCAGTAACAACTGGAAGTGGGTTATGTTATTTCTCATATTGTATGTGTTAAACAAGCAGGCTATAATGAGGAAAACTGATGATATAGCCTAAAGCTTTTATTCAAATATAAGCCCACAGAGTAACAGACTTGGTGATAACAGACACAGTTGTTAAATAAAGGAGGTACTCTATTTCAACAGGAGGTCAAACAGTACAGTTTATGGTTTCTGTTTGTGATTTTGAGGTTAAACGAGAAGAAAATGTGGGCATAAAATCCATAACAAAAGAAGAGGAGCAGCAAACATGCAATTTAACACACAGACAAAAGATTTAAAATATTTTAAAAACTACTAAACGTGTGTGTAAATCACAGCAAGACCACACCTCTAATATTCTGGGCTGGTGAAAATGAGAAGAAGCAAAAATTACATTTCATTTAATGTAATGACACAATCATGTGGCATTTATAGATTTCAAATAATCAAGTATAGGATTTTTGACTTTAAGTCTTAGATAAAAAACAGACCTAACATTGATCACGTTGGGTGTTTTTCCTTCGGTCTGTCCTGAGTTGATAGGGATGTGTTGTTCTATGTATCAGTGAGACAATGAAGTACTATCCATGAAGTCCAGTTGGAGGGACGCATTTATGTGTTGCTTTGCAGAAAAAGTTGAACCACATTCAACATTTTGCTTTGGCAGAGCCTGCCACAGTCCTGGTCCCCGCTGCCAATTCATGCTTTTCACGTACGTGTGTCTGCAAGAGTATGTGTTATGTAAATTGCCTTTTAAAGTCCGTGAGGGTCTGGGCGTGCATATGTCCATTTGCACCTCAAACTTTTTGTCCACGCAGTCTGTCCACGCTGCGACCACACCAACTGCAAATGCACAGGACAAACTGTACCCTCACTCGTGTACAGTTTGTTTCCAAATCCCTGGCACCGTTCTTCCTAAACAGTTACACATTTTATTTTTTTCATATTGTTCTGCCAAATGGAACAAACAAAGAGGCTCTTCTTTCTGGCGATTGCCATAAGAGGTCTCCTTCCCGAAACTTCCAGAAATCCTGAAATGTCTTTGGGATTTGTGGGCGCTGCAACAAGACAAGAATGATTTTCTGTGTGTGTGTGTGTGTGTGTAGCTCCTATCTCTTCTCGCCACAGTACATCAGCAGGAGCTGTCAGATCACCATCAGGCCTTGCCAGTCAGATTGAGGATGTTACAGCAGCAGCATCCTGTCCAGCAGCCGAGCGACTGCAGATAGATTACACACACTCTCTGTTTATCTCTCCTCTGTCTCCTCCTTAGTTGCCGTCTCTCTGTCTTCTGTGTCTCCACAGGAAGCTGCTGCTCTCTCGGCTCAGGTCCCAGGGTCGAATGGAGGTGAGCTGAGCCGAGTGGAGAGGTGATGGGACAGGTGGCATAACGCCATGATTTCACTGCGCCTGCCAAATGAATCATAGGTAATCAAAAGTCCTGTATTCCCCCAGTATAAAATAAATTCATAACTCTGTGCCAAATGGAGCACTAGAGAAAGAACGGTTGTTCACCAGTTCTGTTTAAGGTTATAAGGTAAATGTGTCTAAAAGGACATTTAAAGCAGACCTTGATTATTTCATTTAAATCTATTGTCACGGAGTACATAACCAAAATATTCAGTTTCTTATGGACCTTATTTAATAAAATGTAACCATAATTCAAACTTATGTCTCTCCCGTGAAATATTTCCACAAAAAAAGTATCATGGTCTCTTCTGAAATATCTCGCTTTTCATGTCTTTGCTAATATCTTACATTAACTTGACTGCTTTATATTAAATGCCCAAGGACATTATTATTTAGCTCCCTAAAGTTACAAGTTACAAATTCGGGGAAATTTGTTTCACTTCCTTGCCAACAGTCAAATCACAATATGAGCAAATTTGTATACTCAAATATGATGTTGGCGACAACAGCAGCTTATCATAGGTGAAAACATCTACACCAGCTCTGTCTCAAAGTAATAAAATCACCCTACCAGCAATAACTAGATGACTATTCCACCTCTATAGTGTGCATAATGTCTTCCAGTCTTTATTTTCATGGCATCAAGGTATATTTTTAGTACAGCACATGAGCAGGCAGACATATTTAGACCCACAGACCCACAAACCCATTGCTAAATATCACTGTTGTGAGTTTGTAAGAGTGTGTAACATAAAACTGTTTTGATTCTGCTCCACTGTGAGGAAACACGATATTCATGCCAGTCTGAAAGAGCGAGTAGGGCTGGAACCTGTGGGCAGTTACGGCACAGACGGATTTACAGAGCGTGACACAGCCCTGTGAAGGTCACTCATTCGTGTAAATAATACAGCATCATCACGAACAGACACACACACAGTGAGGGACGGTGATACGAAGACACACAAGAATATCAGAGTATCAGATTATGAACGTGAAGAAATCCATAAACGAAATATGAGATGCGTATACCGTATAACCGAAAAGAAACACACACAGAATCAGGAGGAGATGCAAACACACACACAGTCTCTCAGAGCAGGGGAGCAAAACGTCCTTTAAACACTCAATATCATCTTACTTTAAGATACACAAGCACCTAAAGTTAAGTTTTTCACTGTCTGTACTAGTTTGTCTCTACTTAACAATATGACTTCACGCGTTACTAAATGACAAACATAAGTTTTGATTACAGAACATTGTTAGTAACTAACGGAGGAAAGCGCTGCTCGTTTACCACAGTGACATCTTATTAAACTAAAATAAATTGCATGGATCCAGGAGCTGGGTTAGCTAAATAAAAGAGGCACCTCATGCACTTTCACAGTTGGTTGAGTTTTTTGGGTAATGAACACAATTGTGTTAACACATTACACCTATGGTATATTAGAAACATGAGCTGACTGATGTCTTAATTTTGTTATGTTTCAGTCATTTAATCTATAGCTACCTACAGACTGTTTACACTTCACCATTCCTCATGTTACTCTCGATGCAAAAGTATTGGGACACGTACACACAACGTTAATGGCTTCAATTCCTCTGGTAAGGTTGTCAACAAGGTTGTGTGTTAAGTGTGTTTATGGCAATATTTGACCATTCTTCCAGGAGAGCATTTGTATGGTCAGGCACTGATGTTGGTCAAGAAAGCCTGGCTCGCTGTCTCCGCTTTAATTCATGCCAAAGGTGTTCTATCAGGTTGAATTCAGGGCTCTGCAGCCCAGTCAAGATCCTCCACACCAAACCCACTAATCCATGTCCTTATGGACCTTGCTTTGTTCACTGGATTCATTGATTTGGAGGTGTGATCCAATATTTTTGGCCCTATAGTGTATCATGCATTCACTTATTATCAAAACATGCCAATTTTTGTTCAGAAAACACACAATTAACTTACAATTAAAACACATCAATTACTTATAAAGTAATGGATTTATAAAGCTAATCTAATTAGCCTGGATAATTTGGATATTACAAATACAATACAATTGATTAGGGTTTTTTGTATGACCTGACAAATCCTCTGAAGGTGCATAAAGCACTGAGCATCATTTTGCACAGGAAGAGTTTTACTTTACCAATTAACTGATTTTTAAAACTGCATCAAGTAGCTTACATTTTGTTCACTGAGAATAGCTCAAAATAATGCACAGAGTTGCATGTTTGTGTGGTCGGATAGAAACAGCCTTTAGTAGCTGGGTACTGCTAGTTGATAAGTGGTGCTTTAATCTGTAAAATCAGTGACATCATCCGTTAAAGAATATGTTACATCAATGAGCATCCTTGTAAGTTTTTGTAAGTGTGTGTGTGTGTGTGTGTGTGTGTGTGTGTGTGTGTGTGTGTGTGTGTGTGTGTGTGTGGCCGTGAGCAGGCTGTGAAAGGCGTCCCAGCTGCCGTCCACGCTCTTCCACTGGGTCCATGAATTATGCAGAGCTCACATTTTCATACAACTTTCTCTTCCCTCCCTCCATTGGCTTTTCTCCTCCTCTTCTTTCCCCAGTGTAGTAGTAAAAATAGAACCAAAGACCTGCAAGCTTTCGCTGTGGTGTTTACGCCACCGTGACCCTCCCCACTGCTCTCTCTCTCCTGACAGTAGGGTTATTACTCTTATTCATCTCAGCCCGTTCTCTCAATCCTCCATAGGAGCAGGAGAGCAGAAACAAGAGAAGTGGTTGTCAGGCTAGACTGGGAGCAGAGAGAAGGTCCTAAGGTAGCATATAGATGCTTCATCTTCATATCTTTATTATGAGCCCCATAAAAATAGCCCTGCAAAGGCCTCCACCACTCGCCTCTTCTCGCCTCCCACTCCGCCTCTGCGCTGCACGCACTCAGTCTCTGCTCAGGGGAAATGAGGAGCTCCCCTGCTCAGACATTAAATGTAGAAATTAGGATACACAGAAAAGTGTGATGTCTTCTCCTTCTCTGCGGATGCAAAGCAGTAAAGTTCAATGTCAGCACATGAATACAATCCTCAAAACCAGTTGTAAACTTGCTTTATGTAGATTTTTCTTTAGTAACTGGAGCCCGCTTGTCTTTTTAAGGTGCTGGAAAATAATATTTCTAATGCTTTTCTCAAGCAGCATAACATTTGAAATAACTGTAACTGTATTTTTGAGCTCTTAAACATTTTTTAAAGGAAAAAATAATGTTGACTATGACTGTAGTGAAGATTTAGAGACAAAACATGTTGTTCCCCCACGTCACATGTAGACTGTGTGAATAGTGTTATTCATAGAAATAATTTGAGAATTGGGATAAAATCAAACATCTTTCTGTATTTTTTAAGAGGTCACTGTATATATGGGTTGTTGGTAATCTGTGGTTTATGTTACTTTACTGGACATTTTCTTTCAAGATAACACTATTTTACTAGAGAATCTGAAGTAAAAAATCCACTAACCATTCACAGAAAGCCTGTCCTAATTATAATCAGATGTAACAGCCATAATTAGACACATCAGGCTTGTCTGGCCATTCATGCATTTTCCACAACCACAAGGAATCCATTGAACAGTTTGTCCTTTAAGATACTGTATGTGTCCCTTTTTCGTTTTTTACAGCAGCTTTTAGCAGCCTTTTTAACAATTTAGTTCCCAAACTTTTAAAATAGACAAAGTGGAAAGATAAGGTTACACTGCATTGATAAACGTCTCCTCCTTCTCTCCTCCTCCACTATTTTAAAGGTCACGGTGGAAACAAGAAAAAGATGGATTAACCAGATGAAACAAGTCTCCTGGAACATCTTTCTATGCTCTAAGCTGAAGAGGTGTTTAACACAGCATTTACCCACCACACACATTCCTCGTCTGTCCGATCTGTGGCTGCAAACTGCGACTGCAGGTATGTTGGTACATCTAGACGAGCGTGTTTGTATGCAGAGTGCAGATAGGGGAGTGTAAACAGTAAGGCCTCTGATAGTCTGCCACTGGCTGAACCCACAAGTCACTTAAGAAAGCAGAGAAGAGAGGAGAGGCAAAGAGTGCGAGGCTGACGACTAGATCTATGATCCACAGACCCAAATTTCATGGTTTGGTCGCTTTCAAGGTGACAACACTTTGAAAGAGAAGATGTAGAGCTTGTCAAAAGCGATTGTGCGTGGTATGTCAGACATTGCTGAGTAGTAATTTTGTTAGTGCTCGTGAACCAACCACAACCACACTACTTACAGGCACTTAGACTCACTTTCATGACGTTTATTATATATTTTATTTATTGATATTGTTCACCATGCCATACCTGCATCGCTGTTCATGTCCATGAATGAGTAATGTACGAGTCTACAAGCATAATTTAGGGCAGTTATTATTTCTAGAAGTTCTGTTAACTAAGAGCTAATGTTATTTATTCAGTTCACTGTAATTCAAATGCCGCCCACACACACACACACAAATCCCATCTGTTCTCTCGCTGCTCCTTCAATGCTTCACTGTTTGACTTCAAATTAGTTGTCATAACTGTAAGGCGGTTGCATTTATAAACGGCAGCAAACACGCTTACCTTCGTCTATGATTTTTCCAGCTATAGAGCTGAGCGAACAATGCTTCCAAAATGCTTAGATGTGTGATAGTTTATGTTCGCTCCCCTGGTGGAGAGCAAGAGATGGTCAATATTCGATTCAGACAGGTCAACTGCTTAATTTGTTCTACAGATTATATTATGCAGTTCTTTCCGTTCACTCAAGCAATCAAAAAACAGCTGAACGTGTGACAGCCATGTTGGAGGGAAACACAGACATTAGAGAAATACAATTATTTGAGCTCTACTCAGGTTTTTACAGTGCATCCAAATTATAATTCAGGGATCGCCCGCATCTGTTGTGTCTTGTTTTGTTTCGCTCTGTTTGGTTACGGACACAACAGAATAAAATATTGATCACAAACAAAAACCAGACAAAGACGTGAGGTGACACAAACCATTGGATCAGAGCTTTTATTCTTTCTTTTGAGATCAGTTCGTGATCTGTAAGGATTATCAGTGTGATTAGTTATTTAAAGCTGTGTAAAAACCAAAATGTTGAGAAAGATTTTTTTTCTCGTGTAATTTTTCAGGAAAATGCCAGATATATACTAAATTAATTTAGGGCAAGCTAAATGCAGTTCCACCAGTGATGAAATAGAAAATATGAAGCAGCAAACACGCTGTGAAGAATCCACATCTGTGGTATTTTAAAGGCCAACAGAGCTAAATTAAACCATGTGAGAGAAAACCCACTGAAACATGCTGATACAAGTGTTGTGAAGGAATCAAAGCGCAGTTTTCGGACCCTTTGTGAATATGAAGCGTATCGCAGACAGACTGTCACACCGTCTTTTTGACTGTTTCCCGTGGCAGGTTTTTTAAATTACCCCCTGGACATCCCACCATCTCCAACGCTTTTCAAAGAACTTTTAGTTTGGCATTTGATTCCCGGCTCTCCCTTTCTTTAGACGTGTCTGTTTCTTTTCTTCGCTTTCATGCAGAGCACCTTGGCTGCTGAAAGGAGGTGTTGGATGAGTCCACACTTATTCAGTGAGAGGATATCCACAGAGAGAGGAGGCAAGGAGGCATGAGAAGATAAAGGGGAATTGAAAAAGTGCAAGAGAGGACGAGGCATGATGATGTAGGCGAGAGGAGAGATGAAGAAAAAGAGGAATTGAAAAATAGGAGAATAGATTAGTGGAGAGATAAGAAGATGGAACAAGGGGAGAAGACAAGGAAAATGAAGAGAAGAGAGAAGAGAACAAGAACAAAACGGAAAGGAAAGGAAACAAGGAGACAATCGGAAAGGAGAGGATATAAAGGAAAGGAAATGACGGCAAACAATATGAAGAAATGAAAGGTGAAAGAAGAAGAGAGTAGTGGAAGCACAGAAAGGGGGAAGGAAGAGAGGAGAGGAAAGGAGGAAAGGAAAAGAGCGAGGAGGAGAAAAAAGAAAAGAACAACAGAAGAGAGAAGAAGAAGAAAAGAGAACAGGCAGATGATGAGAAGGCAGTCTTTCTTTACCCGGGGGGGAGGCACAGCAGGGAATGGGGGGGGGGGGTAAAGGGGGAGATGGGCTCCTCATCCCTCGCTCCTCCAACTGAGCCTCCTTTTTCAAGGTCAGTCACACACACACATACACACACGTACATGCACACGTACACACACACGCAGGCAGGTTGGCAGACGTGGTACACACCAACACACAGGTGCACACATTTAGTTGAGCTCAAGTAGAAAAGACGCCTTCTGCCTGCTTTTCTCTCTCTGACTCTCTGTACCGACCAGCCAAGTCTCTGTGAACCATCTGGAGATAAAAACACCATTCTTCCCACACACACACACACACACACACACACTGTGTGTGTTTATGATAATAGACCAAATGCCTCTATTGATTCTTTCTCTTTCTGTGTCTGTCTGTGTGTGTGTGCATCTAAAATCAGTTTTATTTCTACTTGAGAACCCACTCTGTCTGTTTCAGATATTCCCCTGCACTTGTCTCTTGGTCCAAAACCCTGCTACTTCCCCATTTTAATAAGTGATTCACTGTCTCTTGTTGAGTTCTGCAAATCTTAATAAGTTCCACTCTGTCTTTATTTTACACAAAACTAAAATACATAACAAGGCCAAAAATAAAATGCCTCTGACTGATTACAGACAGGAACGAGATCTTGCCAGAAAGGTAACCTTTCACAGTTTCTTGTGCAAGTGTTAAAAACACTCCGAGTGTTAGTCAAACTGAGCAGCAGGGGTTTCAAATGACTGAAAATTAAAAGACTTTGCCTGCCTAACATGCAGAATACAAACACAGATATAGTGCTCGTAGAATGTGAAACGTGACACACAGGGGCCTTTATGTGTGCTGTACTGATGAGAGGAGATCTCCCGTGCAAGTGATTGTTTACTGTTGTTGTAATGGACACTATGAGATGCCGTGCGATGATGTAATCTGTAGTCACCCCTGTTTACCTGCCATCTTGTTCAGTGCCTCCCTCATGCGATTATAGAACAGTTGGCTGTTGTTTTCCCCCTCAGGTTGTCAGTATCAATAAAGAGCATTCTCATCATGTTTCACGAGACACTTACAGTGACTAAACTGAACTTGAAAACACATCATTTAGTGAAGACTGAATAAATCCATTTTTGTTTCTCCATGTTGTGATCTGTCCTTTATTTTTCTGTTATGAGTACCCCTTATATTCCTATGGTTTCTTCCCCCTGATATATCTTCTGGTTCACCCTTTTGGTTTGCAGTCACTGACTCCAGCTCCCTCTGAAAGGCCACAGCCTGGACACCTCCACCTGTTCATCACGCATCCAGTTTTCTTCCTCCTTTTTAGAAAAGGAATATATATAGAACCAACAGTAAAATGGTGATTATAGTTGTTGTATCGTCCTGAGACATCTGTTTTCTAAATGACACTGCAGTAATCCCTCCAAAATAGTTGGAACTAGTAGGTTTACTGTAATAATACCTTCTAGGCAGTACCAATATGTAGTTCCAGGAAATCCTCCAGAGATACAGGCAACAAATACAGAAACCTAAGTGAGTAGCAAGTTGTGATGGTTTACTACAATCATCCAGAACAGCTTCGGGGCTCTGAACTCTGAAAAGGATGAAAAAGACATTTCCTTATTTAGTATGATGATGGCATTGTTTTAGGTTTGACATTCATTATGTTTTTCCTCTCATTTAATCAGCTTTTATTGTTCTTTTTTTTTTATCTCTTTTGAAAATATACATTTCAAATTGTCATTTAAGCTTATGGAGTTGATATGCTACATTCTCCATTTTTTCCATATGACTAAGTGAAGGTTGACTAATGGACGATATCCTGCAAAAACAGAAAACAGCTAAAAATCAGCAGCCTTGAAACCTCTAATGGGACGTGGAGAACAGACATCCTCCCCTTTCTTGTAAAATATTCCTCCTCTCCTCTTTGGGTCAAAATGGTCTCCCCCCTCCTCCCCTCCTGTTTCTTTCTGTTTTTTTTTTATAACTGGCTGCAAATTCACTGCTGTTCATTACCCAGGCAGGGTCAATTCCCCAAACAATGTGTTTGGTGTCACAATAAAAAGGGTGTTTTTTATGGTGTGTAGCAGTAAAATGCTATTAAACAGATAAAACACCAGCAACGAGCATCAGGAGGATTATAAAAGGAATTGCCTTGATAAACTCCACATATCTACGTGATGACACACGCTGCTGTCGCTGGGGAGGAGGAGGGGAGGCACAGACTGAGGAGGACATGGTTAGAGAGTTCACACAGCTCTACAGTGCCCCCATCTGGGAAGATTAAAACCAGTCTGCCTATCTGTCCTGTGTCGGGCTGTGGGCCCATGAGAGGAAAAAAGAAACCCTTAAACGTTTACTATTTGTAGGTTAGAAACGAAAAGATGGACGACAGACAACAAAGCTAGCATTCGAGTGAAGACATTTTACTTCTTGATTGTAAAACCTTGTATTGTTCAGACTGAATTGATTTCTCAGTTTCAGTGCAAACTTATTGTAAACACATCCATGTTGTAGTTTGTGTTGCATGTTTGCGACATTTTGTCACATTTAAGAGTTTTGTGTATGTGGTCAGACAGTGTGTTACAGTAACAGACAATTACATTATCTGAGTACTACCTGTGTTAACTGATGCATTCTACTCATTCTCAAGTGTATGGTAGAGAGTATTGCACCAAAACTGAGTCCCCCATCATGAGGTACATTGGTGATCAAAATACAGTACTCACCCAGGATTAGTGGAATAAAACTGGTTTGAGTCACTGGTTAGAGGTGACAATTTGGTCAAATAAAGCTCAGTCTAAGTCATGTGAGAAAATCTGTGAGTCCTCTTTATTACATCAGGAATAGCCTGTGTTTTTTTATTTATTTGCAGTATAGAGTAGTTCATTGTACAGAATACCGACAGAGTCTGATACTGTGCAGAAATTTGGCCTTATGCTGCCCTCTGGTGGTGACAGTGAAAATGGCTTCAGTAAAATTAGCCTCATCACATAGTGGTGAGCCAGCGTGCACAAGACCAGGACTCTGTAATCCAGCCTTCATTAATGTTTATGTTTACTTTTCCAACTAACGTCAAAATGCTTTCTGCCAAAAATGCTTAAAACTCCATGTATGTGGACAGATGTGGATGAACAGGCACACAGCAGATGGTGGCATGGTGGTGCAGTGGTTAGCACTGTCACCTAACAGCAAGGTGGTCCTACACTGCAAAAACTGCTTTTCTTACATAGTATTTTTGTCTTGATTCCAGTCCAAATCTCTAAAAATTCTTAAATCAAGATGCATTTACTAAAGTAGTAAAGGGCCATAAGATATTATGTCTTGTTTTCTGGGGAAATAAATCAAAATTAAGTGAGTTGATGCATAAAAAAAGGAAAATTATCTGCCAGTGGGGTAAGAAAAATTATCTTGTTTTTTGTTTGAATTAAGATAATTTTTCCAGCCATGTTTTTCCAGCAGTACCAACCATGATGATCGCTCATCATGGTTGGTACTGCTTTGCTGCACTTTATCTGAACAGCAGAGCACAGTAGAGATGCTGTGGACCTCAAGAGATCCATTTACACCAGGCGTCCTAAGATATGGTTGAGCTGAGGCGGTTCTGTAAAGATGAATGTTAAAGTTTCTCCCAAGCTTGAGGGGAAAACACCGCAGGGGGCGAGTGGGGACTTGATGGGACTCATCATGAGTCAAGAGCTGTTAGCAAAAACATTTTTCAAAAGTATTATAAATAAATAAATATTTCAGAACAAGACCGGTTCAGCTGACATGGCAGTTGAGCTCACCATGGCAATGGCCAACTTTGCTTGTACATTCACATACTAAATTGGCTGAACAGCTGCTGACAATGCAGGACACAGTGCAAAAACAAGGCTGACAGACACTCGTTGATGCCCAACAGCTGACTGTTGGCTTGATGTGTCACGGGCTTAGAAAAAAGTCCAAAAACTGAAAATATAATTGTTTTTCTTCTCTCTCCAACATGTCTTGTGAACCTTGAGGTGGCAAATGTCTTGGTTGGAAGCCACATAAATAGCCAACTGAGCAGCTACAAGTGTCAATGTCAGTTTTATTCTAATAGCCTACCATAAGTACATTTTGATAATAATAGGTCTGTAGGATCAGAGTAGCCTACTTCTTCTACCACTGCTCTAACATCTCTGAACCCTTGCTCTAAAAATTATTTATATTGTAAAACAAGCTACAGATCAAGAGAAAGGTTCAAACCAAAAATATCTTCACAGCTATTTTCAACCAGGTCCACAATTTGGTGAGATGGTTCTTTGGGTGAACTGAATGACCCTCTAGTTCTAGTTAAAATAGACCACAGTAACAGCTTGTATTTGCATCCATATTAGCTAACAGATTATTGCTGTTTTTGTTACATAATTATTAAACCGCTTATTGTGAAATTATGACATTTTTCCACACGCTACAGCTGACAGGAGTTCTCGTTGAGATTCGCTTCTCCTCGGTATTTTCCGTCCATCTCCGCTCGCACTTCGTTCATTTCCGGTCAGTGTCGCCGTCTGCTTTCTCGTCCTTCTCCAATCTCCGTGTTGTTGTTCCCGGTGACGCGGCGGAGGTGTAGCCTGACGCGGGCTCTTACGTGTCGGCCAGAATAAAAGTGGAGCTCCGGAGGCCCGGGAGTGACGAGGGGAGTCTGTATCGGTAAGGACGGAGCGGTGTCCGGGGCTCAGAGAGACGGGGACGCTGCTGTAGAAAGTGTCGGTCTGGTCGGGTTCGGCCCGAAGGAAACAAAGAGATCATGGCGCCGCGGTGTGTTTGTAGCAGGATGGAGGGAGGGGAGGCTGCGGCTGTTTGGGAGGAAAGGAGCCGATGTGAGGCTTTGGTAGAGAACCATGAGGGGTAGTGTATGTGTTAACACATCAGAAACTGTGACAGGACTTTTCTCGGTGTAAATACACCCAGCTGTCAAGTGGTGCTAACGCTAAATAGCTTTGTGTGCACAGATTTTGCGCTGTTTTTCCTTCTTAACGACGCATTGAAACCAGCACCGAAAATATTTCACTAAGTTTCTCGGCTCAATGTATGTGTCATAGATAATTCGTGGTTTTTACACCCGCATAGTAGATGACAACCTCGGTCTTATTCTCCGTTCATGTGGTGCGGGTAGAAAACGGCCTTTTGCAGCAGGCCGTCGCGTTTGGTTTGCACGCTGAAAACATGAGCCGAGGCCCGGAGGTGCAACACACATGTTGTATTTACGCTCAGATCAGGTGTTGAATGTCGCTTTACCGCCCGGGATGTGACCGGTGTGCGTCGAGGGGGGCGTTGCCCCGGCCATGTGGCTCTGCTGTCACACACACACACACACACACACACACGGAGCATCCGAGTGATTTTTTTTGAAAAGCAGAGGGAGAAACGTGTAAAGCCAATCATGCGGCGGAGAGACGCTACGCACGGTGTGAGATCACTGGGCTCCGAGAACAACGCGTCCCCGATCACCGCTCCCTGTGCTCAACCCAGACAGGGATCAGAGCCAGTTTTCATCAGACTGCTGCGCTCAGCAAAATAACACTCTGACTTTAATTAATTTCATCATATCAACAGGCTCCACTGAATTGAATTACGGCCACTGTAGATACATTTTACCTTTAAATGCAGTCTAACATAACTTCACCTCTTTCTATGACCTCAGTAATAAGCATATACCAGGAATTGTAAAACTGTTAAAGTAGAGCTGTTTTATTGCACTAGGCTGCAGAGGTGTACCTAATAAAGTGGCAAGTGAGTGTATGTTTGTACAATGTTGTGTATAGAGTTATTAAAAGATCAGTTTTTGATGTAACTGATGAGAAACTGAATCCACAGTCTTCCTCTGTGTAAATTCCTTATTTGTGTTTCCTCATGCTGCAGTAGATGGGATAGTAATAAAAATCTTAGATGAAGACAGTAGTTTTGTCTTTATGTACTTTAACTGTTGTCATAATGGGTGACCTCAATAAACAATGAGTCCCAAAATTTGAGTTGAACGACATAGAAGAAATCACACACACACACACACACACACACAATATCTTGTTTCTGTCTGCCCTGCCCACTGTCACAGACTCTCCTGAGGCGTTCCCAGTGCTCCCATAGACTTTCTCTGGATTCTCCCAAAACGTTCTTGACAGTATGAATGCTGACAGTCCATAAACAGACCCCAGCTTTGGGTCTGCACAGTCTTCAAGTCAAAAGTCAAAGTAAACGTCATCTCTGCTATATACTGTACAGGTACACAGAGAGCCGAGACGACGTGGCTCCAGCTTTAACAGTACAGAACAAATGAGCGCATAGAATAAGCAAAGAAATATAAATAGTATATAAAATCTAAACTTTCAACTAAGCTATGATATCAAATCAGAAACAGGAAGGAACTGTTTTCATGTGGTATTTCACCTTCCATGTTAGTCCTGAGTTGTCTGTGCATTCTTCACCTTTAAGTAAAATGCACTGCATTTTAATCACAGACCAAAACCTCCAGAATGACTGAAGGCTTCATGGAAATAATGAGTTTCATCAATGTAGTTTAGGACAAGTTGCTGTGTTGAGGAGTGTTTTAATCCAATTTGATTTAATGTTTTGTCTACCTGCCTAAGCTTTCTAAGTCACACTATACATTTGTAGTAGGCATGACATGAGTATGATGTCTGCTGCATCTTCTTTGGACCCGGACCAATTGTTCAAATTGTTGTTGTTTTTTAGAAAATAGCAAGTTCTAGTGGTTCAATTAAGAAAATAAGAAATTATTAGTTGTCCACTCACAGAGAGATTTTTAACAGCTTTTTTGGTGAGTGGTTGATCATTTTAGTCAAAAAAAAAATCCTACATGTCTCACGGGAAAGTTCTCTCACAGTAGTTGTCATGATTTTTTCAAAAAGAAACTGGTTTTTCTAAACACTATCACTGACCACATGACATACATGTATGTTACACGTTACGTTATTTTTCTCCTGTGATGATTATGAGGCAGCATCTGCTAAGAGCTGATAACAGAGTCCATCAGGATCCACCTGCTGTAAGTGTTAGACACACAGAGCACAAACTTACTGCAGTGTTACAGGATCTTTCCAGAACTGTTACTAGGAACCAAGTGGAAATCGAGGACCCCTAATATGTATCGTTGCTCTGTAGCAAAAGTTCTGGTTCACAGTAGAAAAATATTTAATTTGCATTCACTGTGTTTTCTGTTACTGAGTTTGAAGTTGCGGCACATAAACGATCACTGATCCTGACATGCCATCCTGACCTGCAACTTCACTAAAGTTCATTAAACAGCTTCTCTTCAAATCTCCACCCTCAGCTCAGTCAATGAAGATGGACTCAGCAGCTGAGGCTCAGCAGGGGGCAGAGACTGCTGTGACTGAGACAGAGAACCAGCAAATCACCTCGGCACAGATCGCCACTTTGGCACAGGTAACACTATGACCTCTGTTTTCATACATGCTGCATACGTATAAATCACTGTTCCTGTTGAAACCCATGGGCACTCCTGAATTTCAGGTATCCATGGCGGCAGGCCACGCACAAGCAGCAGGTCCCACAGTAACACTGGTCCAGCTTCCCAACGGACAGACAGTCCAGGTCCATGGTGTTATCCAGGCTGCACAGCCGTCAGTTATCCAGTCCCCACACGTGCAGGCTGTACAGGTAAAACACACACAGACACACACAATCCTAGTTTAGATTCTTCATGTTTAGCCACAATGTAAGTATAGTGATGTTAAGTTTGTGTGACGCATTTCTGCCTGGTTTATTTGTTTGTTTCAGATCTCCACCATAGCAGAAAGCGAAGACTCTCAGGAGTCAGTAGACAGTGTCACTGACTCCCAGAAACGCAGAGAGATTCTGTCACGACGCCCCTCATACAGGTAACTGGTGTCAAGACGAAACGATCAAACAAAGATATTTGAGATATTCAGTCTTTTATGTTCGAGACTCAGTTGGAACCAGACTAAGATGAGGAGTCTTTTGTTCATCAGGTGGTGAACCAATTCTTGTTTCTTTGAGTATTGTCCTATCAAATTCATAATTAGTTCTTTTTCCTTTTCTCTGAATTTTCTTTTTCTTTTTTTTTTTTACTTCAACTTTATAACTAGATTAGTGCTCACTGCAAGAGAACCTTGTAAACTAAATCTTTGTGTAAACTATGGTAATAATTTTCCTGTAGGAACAAACATCAATTATTGTGTCAAACTTGGAATGAAAATGAGTGTAAACCAATGAGTTATGAATATCTGGTGGGACTAAAGCTGATGTAATATTTCGCATTAATAAGTGTGTTTCTCCACCATGGCAGCCTCAGCTAATGACTTCCCACTAACCTGGCCCTCTAGGTTTTGTGAGTAGCTCCCACAGTTGTTTGTCCCAACAGGAAAATCCTCAATGACCTTTCATCTGATGCACCGGCTGTCCCTCGCATCGAGGAGGAAAAGGCTGAGGAGGATTCATCAGCAGCTGCAACACCATCGATTACAACTGTTACTGTGCCCACACCCATCTACCAGACCAGCAGCGGCCAATACAGTAAGTGATAGGTGGCCTAAGGTGGCTAAGGTGTGGCCGATGTAATGCAGACACTGCTATAATTGTGAGAAGGTGGCGCAGTGGTGTAGTAGTTAGTACTGTTGCTTCACAACTGGAAGGATCTTGCATGTTGTTCCCATATCTGTGTGGGTCTTTTTCATGAATGAATGACAAAATCTTTATTTGTTGGATGCCCTGTACCTCTGCGACGTCCTACTCATAGATCAAAATTAAATGAAACCACCATCTTAGTAAAACACAATTTTAATCTAATTTAATTGCCTCCTTCGTTACCCTTCTCCTTCATGTCATCTGTCCCTTTCTCTAAACATACAGTCGCAATCACACAGGGTGGGGCCATTCAGCTGGCTAATAACGGTACAGATGGAGTCCAGGGCCTTCAAACACTGACCATGACCAACGCTGCAGCAGCCGCTCAGCCTGGAGCCACCATCCTCCAGTACGCACAGACCAGCGATGGCCAGCAAATACTGGTTCCCAGTAACCAGGTGGTGGTCCAGGGTGAGATAAAAAAAAAAGCATTGTAACGATTTTATTTTAGTGTTAATCTTCATAGATAATTTCTGCTCTTCTGCTGTTAATAGCAAAGACAAAATACATTGCTACTGCTTTGACTTGTTTTATAAGGAGGTAACATTTAACATTCACTCTCTCCCAACCACACCTCTCAGCTGCCTCTGGTGACGTCCAGGCCTATCAGATCCGAGCAGCCCCTGCCAGCACCATCGCCCCTGGGGTGGTCATGGCCTCTTCCCCAGCCCTCCCCACCCAGGGTGCCACAGAGGAGGTCACCCGCAAACGGGAAGTTCGCCTCATGAAAAACAGGTATGGGTAAAGAGGGAATCTGCGTCTGTGTGTGGTGATAATGTATTTGTGTTGGAATTTCTTCAGCATCCGCAGCTGCAGTCATCTGGATGGATGACTGTTGTTATTGTGTTTTAATATACTGATAAACAAACCAGTCTAAAAAGATAAGCGTGGAAGCCTAAAATACAAACTATAAGGTCAATTAATAGGTTTATAGCACTGAATAAAATCGGAACTTAGTATTGGTAATACATATAAATATATGTTCCAGCTAGGAACATCTCTAAAGCAAATATAAAACCGAATAACATTTGCTTATTTTGTTAGTAGCATATTAATATAATCAAACTCCAAATTCCCCACAAAATGTGTCTTATCCTTCCTACAGAGAGGCAGCCCGTGAATGTCGCAGGAAGAAGAAGGAGTATGTTAAGTGTCTGGAGAACCGAGTGGCCGTGCTGGAGAACCAAAACAAGACACTAATTGAAGAACTTAAAGCCCTTAAAGACCTTTACTGCCATAAGTCTGAGTAGTTCCTGTCCTGAACACAGAGCTGGCCCAAGTAGCATTTCAGTTCTTTTCAAATACTTTGACTGTTTGACTGCCTGCCTGGCCTTCCAGTTTGTCCCAAGCTGGCTCTTTTGAATCAAGTCGTCCTAATCGAGTTCCATTAATACTACCTTTTTTTTTTCAGTTGGCTTTCAGAGTAATTCTTCCAGGATTAGTACAGTGAGAACACCACTGAACACTAACTGAAGCTCTACAGTAAAAAAAAAAAAAGTCTTTTGCAGCATCATTAAGAGAGTCAAATCAGCAGCTGACACCAGTTATGATGTTACTTCACACAGATCTGTGTGTGAGACTCACTGTCATAGTTTGGGCTCATACGAATCAAAGTTACCGTGACATTGCACTCACTGCAGTTGCTGAAGAGATGCTTCAGTGGAAGAAAGTTTGACGGCAGAACAGTGAGGCAGAGGAAATTCTACCCTTAAATATTTATTTAACAACAATCTACATAATCAGTTTAGACCGAACAACCTGCTCGTCCAAATGGTTTGTGATGGTGTTAGTTGTTCATTTGTTTAAGGGAGATTTTGCTGGCCTCAGTGGACTGAGTAGACCAATTGTTTTACTACTATATGTAAGCAATAATGCCTTTAATCTGAAGACACTTTCATACAGTGTGATTGTGAACAGTTATGTTTTTGTATCAGGCAAGCTCAGTCAGTTGCAGTTAAAGGCTTTGAATGAATTGGTCATCTCTACTTGATCCACGTCCTGATGTACATTTGAAAAAAAATATGTGGCCACTTGTTTAGAGGACTCTACGGCTTATTGGGCACAGACAAGTCTTTTTTTTTTCTAAGTGTTTTTAAAGATGCTACCAACTGCCTATTGTGAAGGAAGTGGACTTGTGTATGTCAGCATGGATTGACATAGTCAGAGACGTATTGTAGTGTCACATTTTTCAGTTCGCTCAGATTTTTTTTCTTCCTCTCCACAAGAGATGGTTGGCAGAGCTGCTGTTAAAATAATATTATTGCCACGATCAGGCACAGTTTTTAAGAAAATTTATGGATTTTTACAACCTGGAATTTCATTTTATACAGGAGTACATAGTTTGTAGTCCCATTAGCTATGGAAACATTTTACTCACTAGCTTAAGCAGAGCAGTGGCATAAGAGCCTATTTTATCTAAAGCAAAAGGGGTATTGCAACAAAAACACAAACATAAGTACTACTTAATGAGTCTGCGTTGACTGACTATGTCTATCAAAGACACAAAGCAAATTTCTAATGTAATTTAATTTAATTATTTCATGGTTTAGATGGCCGGGTGTCTGTTTACTGTAAAACATCGCTGGTTTTGTATTCTGGTGTTGTCCCCAGATGTCATCAGCTAACATAGTGAGTAAAATGTTGTCTCATAAAAGATGAGACTGATATGTATAGTAGTGATATGTAAGTATAAAAAAATACAGGTTGTATTAAAACGTACATTTACAATGGAGAAACAATGGAGACTTAGTTGTTTTGTATTGTGCCAAGGTCGGCTTTACATTTGTCATCAAACAATGACGACCCCCCCCCCCATGATGAAAGTTGTTTTATTTTTTTAAATATTGTGTCTGTTAAATTTTGAGATTGCAATGTCGGTTTTAGAATATGTAGCAGATTGGATTATTTGTGAAATCTACAGAAGATAATAGGCTACAGTTACATGAGTTTGTCACTTACAATCCATCAAGATGTGGGCTCTGTTGAAAACTGTTGATTTGTGGAACTATGTGGTTTTTGAGAAGATACGTGTATTTGTCTGTTTATTTTTTATATCACTGTACATAGACTCTACAGCATGTGTAGACCTCATTTATTTCTGTTTATTTTATATGAAAATGTTCTTATGACTTTTATGAAACCAATATTACATATTTGTAACATACATCAATGCATAATAGGAGACAGGCCTAACACCATCGTGGCAGCTAAGTGTATGAGGAAAAAAGGCCTTCGTTGGAGATGTTGTATTCTGCAGAGCTGTACCCTGGTTCTGATCAACAGTGTTTGTAGAGAAGAGCAAGTCTGTTGAGAGCAGTAAATCAGAAATCAGTTACCTAATTAAATGCCTTGTTTGGCTGAAAGCTGTGCAACAGACGCACTTTCAGCCACGTTTAGCCACGTTTTTCTGTAAATGGGTTTTTTTATCTCATAGTCCTAAGCAGAAATGACTTTTTATATCATTCAGTTCATAATATGAAAGCACAAATTTTCTTTCTGCTGGAGACCTCATTACGTTCATTTAATCTACTTTGACAGCATTTATTTTAGTACAAACAATGTTAGATGTTTTATTTCTTTTTGATATTGGCTTCAGTGGTGAGTTAATCAATCCCCAACTCAAATATTAGAGCTCATTTAAACTGGAAACAAATTTGAGTCCCCTGAAAACAAAATATTTCTGGGGAAAAGATTTGTTTTCATCCATCCAATCCAAGATTTGTTTTGATTAGTTTTTTTCTGGAATCACATACATCTGTAAAATTTTCTCCAGATCACTGTTGATGTTCAAAACTTAACACCAAGAGTTGGAGTTATATCCTGGCTTTTCCTTGACTGTGGTTTGGTAAAATTAACTAAACTCAAAGGCAACTTAATAGATTTTTCCTGAGCTTTCAGACTTCATCAGCCATGATGACACTTATGTTGCATGATAACAGATGGTCTTATTTAGGCGCGAGCTAATGGGTCATGTCTGTGTTAAAAGATCGATGTGTGCATGGTTGAAAGCTCTGGAAACTAGTAAGTGGGCCTTGACTTAACATTATCAGACTACACCTTTTTTTCTGGGTCTCACAAATAAGTTTCAAAACACACTAATGGTGGCTGGATAATTACGGTACAGACAATCAGTGTTCCTGAAAATGTGTTTTGTTTCTTTAGTATCGTCTTTGAATGATCAGTTCATGTTAGCTCTGACAGTGTTATTTTTTAGTTGAAACTTTTTGTTTTTGTTCAGTATAATATATGTACAGTACTTATGTTATATGTAGGGGATTAAAGGGTTTAATTGGTTTAAGAAATCACACAACACCTGATACTTGCGGTAGTTCAGAAGGCTTTGAATGAATCGCTCTCTTCCTGCTTGTCACTGTGAGGTTTAGAGAACTCTAGAGACATGACAAAATGCAGACAAAATAATTTTTGTAATGCACTTAAAGGAATGACATTAGGTTTGACAAACCACACCTTTGGCCTTGCTGGTTGTAAAGCTTATTAAAGAGGGGAGGAAACAATGAATTTGGTGCCCACGCCATTACAATACTGAGATAAAAATGTTTATTCTGAAAAATATTATTTTCACCTGTTGTAATTCACACATCCAGTGCTGGTGCTGAAAAAAAATCTAGTAATAATATTTTTTTCTGTTGATTTGATATAGTGAGTTCAACTTTGTGATGTGATTACACAATATCTTTCCAACAATGCCAACTGTGTTTTAATTTCTGTGCCAGAATAGTTTATACCTACAGGCCTCATTTGTGCATGCAACAGATTGATATCCATGTGTGTAAAAGTATATGTATATATATATAGAATTTCTAGAACAGTAATAACATTTTTTCTAACTTCTAATGTGATAAGTTTATATATTGCCACTTTTACAAGTTATCAATTTAAAATGCAATGTATTGTATAGCATCTTGTAGAGACAAGGTCACCAAATGATGTGTTATATACTGTTTGTTTGAACATTGTTACATTATAAAACTATACCAGCCCATAATAAAAGTGCTGTTACACTGACATTACAACACTCTTTTGGAAACACTTGCTAATTCGCAATAAACTGCATTTGAAGATTGTTATGTATTTTCTTGTCAAGTGATCATTCACATAAGAACATTATCATTTCTGATATAAATTATCTAGGAAATGTTCTGATTTAAATCTTAAGAGATTAAAAGCTATTTTAATTGCTTAATTTCCAGTGAACACAAACAGCCAGTGACAGTTCAGCACAATTTTTTTTACTTATGAACAAGTATAGACCCTATTAAGAGTAGAATACATTTGAGCTATCAAAAATTATCTCCTTTTAGGCATGATATGCTTAATTAATTAATTAATATTGCTGATGCATTCATGTGTAAGTAGCATTTTCACGTTGCTATTGCTCATTGTAACTCTTGAACTGTTTACCTTCTGCTGCATAGTTAACAATTTATAAACAGATGTAATATTCTGTATTAAGTATAAAGTAAAGGGTATTAAGTATACCATCTATTTAATATAAGTGTGGGGTCACAGTTGTCAGCAGTCCAAGTTAAATACTGTAAGTTAATGTCTATTAGTACAAATTCCTTGTCTTTATTATTATCCTTAAACTGCAGTTCAGAATTTTCTTTTCTATGTCTATCTTTTATACACTGCATTAATTTAACGTTGTTCAAAAGGTAAAGTTTAGTGAATGAGAAGGGATGCACTGACTGACAGAAAAGTAGCGCAATAGTCAAAAAGGGTGTGGATCGGGGACGATACAAAAATAGTAGCTTTGTAAATACGGTTTAAATCGTCTCTGACTGACAGCTTCTCCAACCAGTGAGCAGCTTTAAATGGTCCGTATTTTGATTTTTCTACCAATGGGAGTGAAAGGAATTTGTGTAGTGCCGTTTGTGATTTGTGAGCTCAGGCAACAGATGGCGGCGGTGGGGTGTACGACCAGTTCGGGTCTTACCGGTACTGATGGAGGACTTTAGCTTCAGCTACTAGAGTTTTTTACCTACTGAGTAACATGGAAAAGTCCTAGTCGTTCTGACTTCATTGAGAACTTATTACCTACCGTCTTGTATTTTTTATTTTTACTTTGGTTCTCTGGTGAAGGCCGCAGAAACCTCGGGCTGGATTTGGTGACAGGCCGAGTCTAGGGCAGGAAGTCATCCGCAGGATTGTTTGTAAAGTTTCGTAAAATGTCTTTTCCAGAAGTTGGCGGTTGAACTTTGTAACATATTTATTTTGTAGAGTCAGCTATGTTTACACAATAGCAAAACGTTTAATTAATGTGAAATCGGAAAAAGTTAAGGAGAGAAGCTAACTAGTTGGCTAGCGTTAGCATGCTCAAATGCTAGTTAGCTAACCCGCAGCGAAACTCTTGCAAATTGAATGAATGAATGAATTGGCGTCCACCTACGTATAACTGCTCGCTGTTACTACAAGAACACGTCGAATATTACACAAGACGACACGGATTCCAACATAGTATCGTTTAGCCTTTGTGGCTAAATCTTCTTTGACTGTTAGACTGCATACCCTCAAATGGGCAGGAATGCGGTTCCTGGGAGTTGGTGGACAGTGGCGATTTAGCACGCAAAGATAGTGCTAATACAGACTGTAGCTTGGTAATGTTGATGAGGCTGAGGGAAGCTAACTTGAGCTAGCTACAAATATTTGCACTACTTGGATTTGGCTGCGATAGTGTGAAGCTTACACCCGGTTTGGAATGGGCAACACGGTGTCATGCTGTGTCTCTCCCGAGTCGAGCCCCAAGCTACCTTCGAGACAACCGGCGGAGCGGCTGGAGGAGTTCCAGACCAGCACCGAAGTGAGCGATGATAACACCGTGCCCTACCTGCAGCATATAAGAGACAGAGAGGTCCCTGATGGTAAGTATCTACCTGGCACCCGACAGATGTTTGGCGATTATGTAGAAAGCATAAACTTTCAAATTTCTATATATGAGCCCGTGAAGTGTCACACCCTTCGTGTTTGTTTACAGGGAGGCTCATCTCGATCCACTTACAGTCGTAGTGAACAAGGAACTTCATGTTCGCACACGCACACCCAGACACTAACATCAATATAAGGGACTCATAAATCACGCATGATCACAATCAACCATTTTTATATACCCTCTTTCACAACTGCAGGGAAAATATCCAGACACACTCCCACTCCAAGTTGTTAGACTTGTTTACTGCCATCTTTTTGCCAGCAGTGCTCTGAGGATGATGACATTCTTGGCTCTGTTTAGCTGAGCACTGCATCATATTGATCGGACTGGTGTCATATTATCAAGTCACTAAGTCATTAACAATAAAAACAAATCCCTCATCTTCTTAGTGCCACATTAACCACTTAAATGGTTGTTAACGTTGTAAGTTATTTTCATTAATTATTTTAATTAGTGTGGTTGCTGGGGGAGGGATAAAGTAGAACTGGAGAGAGCTCTTACTCTGAAAAACATATTATTTTGAAATAAACCTATATATGTGCAAAACAACTTTGCTAAATGTTTATTTGCTACTCACTGAAACAGAGTCAGTTGCCACTGTAACTTTTTTTTGCTCATGTTGTGATACAGACCCCCGTTCTGAAGAAAATAACATCTCAGACATTTCTTTATGAGGTCTGTTACTGTCCTCACATCTCCACTGACCCCCAGTCATGCACAGTGTTTGTTCCATTCATGCTGGATTGAACTGTGTGAGTGCATGTTGGTGAGACCAGCTGTTGGTTGGGGCGAGGGTCAGAATCAGCCAAACAGTCCTCCTACATTCCCCTTCTTGCTGTCCTCACTTCACAAATGTTGCCATCGCTTAATCCTCTGTCTTTTATGTAATGTGCTGTCTGTTCGGATTTGGCTGAAGAGCACAATTTTCTAAGTCATGCTTGTGTGTGAATAAATGCTGTCCCAGCATTTCCACTGGTTGAATTTACAGTTTTAATATCAAACTATTTTAATGTCTTACAGATAATTACTCTACTACTGCAGTTTACAGTAGGTCTATAATGTAAATATATCATACTGAATATTTTTACAGTATTTGCTTCCAGTGTAGTATATACCAACCAGTATAATGTATAAAATTGTTTGTAAAGACCCTGATTATAGTAATTGATCAATCAAATATTTGAACTGCAGACTCATTCTTACATTAGAGAGGCTCTCCTCTGGGTGATTAATATGAGAAGCAGACATGTCTGGTACATCTTTACTGTGTGCTTTTTATGAGAATCGTATATGATTGCAGGAAATATCAATAAACTCAGTAATTGTGTGTTTGCTGATACTCGCTCACAGTTTAGGAAGGCTTTGGGTATGAACTGAGGGTATCGAATAGTTAGTGTACTTTTGACAGTCCACCTGTCAGTCTGTAAGTGAGCATTCATTTGTTGCAAGCCTTGTTTGGTGTCAAATCTTTTGCAGTCTTCAACCCACAGAAATAAGCAGACAGTTATTGTCTGTTCTGGTGATGGTCTGTCACATCTGTGCTTCACCTTCGCTTCCTTTTTGTTTGTGATGTTGATTTACGCAAGAATCATGTTGCCCTGATGCTGACTCATGCTGGATAATGGCAATTTAGAGAATTAAACTGTGCCGTCTTGTCTGTGTGCTTAATAGACATGTCAGCTAGTTGCTTCCTGTTTTCTCCACTGGCCTTGTCACACCCTAGGAGTGAGAGCTTAGCAGCTCATTCCCAATTCAACAAAAGGCTTCCTTTCACATTTACCTTGACTTTTTGTTTTCACAGAGTTGGCCTTGGAGTCAAACCCATCGGACCATGCCAGAGCGAGCACCATCTTCCTTAGCAAGTCCCAGACAGATGGTCAGCAACACTAACATCACACACACAGCAGTGACTCACATTTATGTTTTTTTTCCCTAAGATACTTCCGAAACGTATAACTAAGTGTTAAAGATTTTTAAAACACATTGAAGGTACTTCAGTTGTACATGTTTTAATATGTGTGTAGTTGTTTAATTTTAATCAGCTGCCATGATTATATAGTTGTTACAGTCCTGGCAGTGGTGTTAAAATGTGCATCAGTCACCTTACTTTATAGCCTGATTAAGTTGGTTCACTGGAGCCACAGGAATCTTTAACAGTCAAATCAGTATTAACACACATCTTTTGTATAGTCAGTTCTGTCTTTAATAAACTGCAACCAATCATCAAAACATTTCATATATAACACTGCATACTTCACATTGACTTTTCTTTGTAAGATGCTGTATGCTGTGGTATGTCATGAGCACAGATTTCTACTTCAAGCTGAACTGTCTTGAACATTTCTCCTCCTTTACAGTACGAGACAAGAGGAAAAGTAACCACATAAATCATATCAGCCATGTAAGTGTCAAAATCTCAGTGTTTCGGAACATGAATCTGTTTGCTGAATTAAACTCTGTGCTAATTGCTGGCCTGAACATGAGTTTACACTTACTGCCTTCACAAACTTGCATTAGAAGATGTAAGTTAATTAAATTGTGATTGTAGATGTTTTGTTTGTTTTCTTTCTTTCTTTTTTTGCTTTTACCAAATCCAGATTGTCACAAGTATGCTGTATTAATGCAGGCTTGTAGAAACATGATTAGATCGTAGAGGACTACCTATGCTCTGTGTTAAAAACATAATTGTAGATGTATTTGGACAATAGAACTGTTCATATTAGTAATCAGAAAATTGTAATCTTTAGAATGTCTTGTTTTGCTATTTTACAAAATCAAATCAAAGACGTAACTAATAAGTGACTGTTGCTGGGTAAATGTGCTGAAACTCCAGGTAGTTTTCCCTTTCAGCATTTTTAAATTTAAATTTTACACTCCAGAAACGAGGGGTTGTGACTGAACACTTGGCATCACAATTTTAACACTGGTGGAATGGACGTTTTCTTGCTCTGTTACAGGAATGATAACTTACCCTAATTTAAGACCCCATGTACAAAACTGTAATTGGTGCACGCCACCAGACCTTTTAACATTTCAGAAACAAATTGAGTATATTTATGTAGTCAAGTATTCAAAGGCCTGGAACCAGTCTAAAGAAATGTAGCCTGCAAGATTTATTCATGTCCCAACTTGTTTGTGTGATTTCAATATCTCAAGATATCTCCTGGTCCCATGTCAAAGAAATACAGCTCCTGTTCTACAATCTTCATAGACGACAGCACGGTCAGCCAGCCAAACCTCAAAAGCACAATCAAATGGTGAGAAAATTTCACACACACAAACAATGCTGTTTTCCAAATGTCACTGATTTCACATGAGAAAATCCTGTTGCATCACAGCGTGCTAATCCTGCACAAGTGCTTAAAGGATGCGTGACTAAAACAGATGTTTGTACACCCAATTTAGGACATTATTTGAGTGAATCTGGATAATTACATTTCATCAGGATTATCTGTGTGTTTAAAATGAAGCCTACTTGCTGAATGTGTGCAAAGGTTTTACACCATTAACTCGCCAAACTGTTTACCCATTGAGATTTTTAATGAAGCTCTAAAATAAAAATCTAACACCATTTGTCTTTTCTCTCGTTTTGCTCTCTCTCCAGTGTGACATTAGCCATATACTACCACATTAAAAACAGGTAATTTTGCTTAATTTATTTTTTTAATATCTAATTTGTGGCACTTTGTGTTGGTAAAGCTGATGTGAATATGAAGTGTGTTAACAGATGTATTGTTTGTTGTTTAGGGACTCTGACAGGTCGCTGGACATCTTTGATGAGAAGTTGCACCCTTTATCAGTGAGTATGTTAACATTGCTTTAAACTGTTTATTAGTGACGTTTGCTATTCACAAGCCGCATTCACACTGTCAGTGAAACCCTGAACGTCTCTAGACTTTACCTGCATGAGCCGCATGTAAGAACAGAGATGTCTCAGTCAGTCGGCGTTGATACTAAGCAGAGTTTATCCTGCAAACCACATTCTGGGGAAACTAGGGTTATATACATAATGTGTGATGTACTGACACAATTGATTTCCAAAGTGTACTTTTTGTGTCACGTCGGGCCTCCTGTATGCTTTACACAGGGAGTGAAAAAGCTTGACACTCATTACCTGCTGCCCACTAGTAAAGTCATTTTTTTCCAACCAGTAGCTCTGATTCGTAAAGTAGTTGTGTTTTATTAATCCAATCAATCAGCCCGAGCAACCCAAAAATCTTCCCAGAGCTATTAGAGTGTAACATCCAGGGAACCTTGTACATGTGGAAAATCAATATTTTATTTCTCTGAATTTTTTGCACATCCACATAAAATGCAGTAGTTTGACCACTTCTCTCCATTAGAATGAGGTTTGCAGAGCTGCATTTCAGTCGTACCACAACACATTAGCGGTCAGTAAAACGTCATTAAAATTAGATGTGAACACTGTCTCTTGCTTAGCCTCACTCCCTTTGTAAATGGTTTCCATTCAGTTGTAAACTGATACACTGATAGTGGAGTCTTAATTCCACGGTGAAGTAGTTTCACTGACAAACCTCACAGCTTAAATTCTCTATAGAAACTCCAAACTTTGGTTTCCTCAGACATTTGTGTGTGTTTATCCCGTACAGAGAGAGCCAGTGCCAGATGACTACGCCTGCATAGATCCAGAACATAAACTGATCTACCGCTTTGTCAGAACACTCTTCAGTGCGGCACAACTCACTGCAGAATGTGCCATTGTCACACTTGTAAGTGTTTGTCTTAGTATTCAGTTTTATCGGTGCTTACATCTACAAATTTGCTATAATGTATAGTAGTATAAATTATTTGATATGTGACCTGTGTTTAATAACTTTAATTGTTTAATGTTTTGGCCCTGCAAAGACTGCAAGTCTCAGAACACTGAATTTGTGGTTTTTGATGTAAACTTGGTCCAGTCTTATGATCCCTATGTGCTGACACAACAACATTAACATATTGTTACAGAAGGCTTTAAGAATCACATTTCACCTCACTTACATAATATATTTAGATATTAATGTCATTGTCCTGAAATGTTGCAAAACATTATTGAATTTAAATTGGTCAAGTCTACTTTGTTATACACTTATTCTGTAATATAATGTTAAATGGTCACCAGAGGGCAGTAAAGTGATGTCCAATAACACACTGCACAGGTGTGTGTGAGTGATGATACAACAAAGACTGTATCAGATTAGGACTGGACAATATGGCTAATTTATTATAACTTTTTTTTTCCCCCTTATAGCAATATAAAGGGTTTTTATTATTTGATACTATTATGACCTTTTGAGTCAGTAACCTGATTTGAAACAAAGCCTTTAAATAAGCATCACTAAAATGATCAGCATGGTATGCTGCATTATGTAGGCTATTACACACTGGTGCTGACAGTTGTTTCATGTGCCACATAATAGTAAGAAAAATGAATAAATTATACAAACGTGACTTATAGAGTGACTGAGACGCTCACTCAGGTCCGCCAACGAGAGAAGACTGAAAATTCCCTCTTCACGGGGTCTCCGATCCCAGTCAAGTGTAT
>JAUYWH010000013.1:5512136-5544924 GCA_034779795.1 Ctenopoma multispine
AATTGTAATTTGCTTGTGTCTCCTTGTAAGTCGCTTTGGATAAAAGCATCTGCCAAATGAACTAAAGTAAAGTAAAGACTTGTCTGGTTCCTGTCAAAGACTCGACACATACAAAATGTTTGCAACACATATGGTTCTGCTGTTTTTTTGAACTCACATTTTTCCTTTGTTTAAGCATATTGCTGTAACTTAATAGAGTGATTATACAGATAATGAACACTTTTTATTTTATTATAATTATCAAGTTTGCTTTATAGCCAAGTGCATATGAGAGCAAAATGGTTTTGGAACAAAGGCACATTTTTATAATGTGTATTTATTTTAGAAACAGAGATTTTTACTTAACTAAAAGTTGACAGATTTGATTCCTACATATGTGGTAGAAACAATATAGATAATGTAAAAAATTAGATTTTATAATATTAAATTGGTCAGAAATACAGTCTAGACATTGTTAATATTGAAATATCTAGTATAGCTGAAAAAAGGTGTTTTTTTAAGCAATATTTACATAAATGTACAGAAGCATATCACCAGCAAACATTTACACCGTCTTCCAGTTGCATGTCGTGTTTGCCAATGCAAGGTTAACTATTAATGGATTATCAGAAAACCCTTTTGCAGTGATGGTGACATAGCTGAAGAAGTATTTCTTTTCATGAAAAACATGGACATTCCTACGTGTGTCCAAACGTTTGACTGGTAGTGTATATGAAAAGTGCCAAAATACAGTCTGCCCCAATTAATAGTTGTATTGTTTTGTGTAGTTCTTGCTGCTAGTAGCTTGTCTATTTGCTTTGGCTTGTTAACAAGAAAGAAACCTTAAGAGATCAAAAGCACAGTTCTGCTAGTTCTGTTATAAGTAGTAGGTTGAATACTGTTCAACATTCATCACCCCTGCTACATACAGTATAATAATTTACTTTAACTGGCAAAATCTTGTCAGTTCCCATTTAAAATTTCCACCTTGAAATGTTCTTCCCCCTTAAGGTGTACTTGGAGCGCTTGCTGACCTATGCTGAGATGGATATCTGTCCCGCCAACTGGAAGCGCATCATCCTGGGGGCCATTTTGTTGGCCTCCAAAGTCTGGGATGACCAGGCTGTGTGGAATGTCGACTACTGTCAGATCCTTAAAGACATCACAGTGGAGGACATGTGAGTTTAATGCAGACAAACTGAAAAACAAGGATGGAAGCAGAATCACTAGTTTCAATCACAGATCTTTTCCACCGATACCTTCTACCACAGAAAATGATTATTTCACCTTATGTTTTGAGTATAAATGTTGAGGCTTAGTCCAGCAGTCAAGAATGTCTCCTGCAGTGATCAGATTGCTCCATAGTTTTTGTTAAAAATATAGTACAGTTGGTGTGTTTCCCCTTCTTTGGATTAGGAGTGAGTTGCTGCTCCAACTGAAGCAGCGTCTTTCGTTTCTCTTTAAATTTGACGCTCATCTGTGCGACAAGGCTACGCCACAAGATAGTTTTGTGTCTGCACACCCACTCACCCCATATTCTCTATCAGAAGTGGCTATAAACTATCTGTGGTGGATGAGAGTGGTGTTTCAGATTTTTGACCCAGACAAAAGTCAGACTCGGTTGCCTCAAGTCCTTTGATACCTGCTTGGTAGTATCTGGAGTTGAGAAACTCATACCCTAACAAATACGACAGGGCTCTGGCACTACATGCACCCCCACCTCCACCCCCTCAAATGAAAGAAACATAACAACAAAAAAGCACTTAAAGTAGAAAGAAGAACAGAAGTGCTTGGGTAGATGGAAGCAGCAGCATCTCTGCTGTCGCCTGGGTTATAAGCCAGTGAAGAGGTCAGGGGCTTGTGTGTGTGTGTGTGTGTGTGTGTGTGTGTGTGTGTGTGTGTGTGTGTGTGTGTGAAAGAGGTTGGAAGTACCTCCTGTTTTGCAATTGGTGTGTGTGCTGCCTCTGTGTGTTTTCTGTCCACGAGCCCCGGTTCCTCTCAGATTCTCTCTCTGTCCTCTTATATATGTCTGACCTGCACTCTCTCTGCTCTGTTTTCATTGCTATTGCCATTGAAGTGGCTTTGTGAGCCTGGTCGGGTTTGGATGGAGGGATGGAAAGAAGAGTAGAGAGAGAAACGGAGAAATGGAGGGGAGGGTCTCAAGTGCTCTTACTGCTTCTACATAATGGCCCTGGCTCTCGCCCACTCCATTAGTTGCCCTGGGAGACCAGACATCACACACACACTCGCGCTCACTCTCACCACCTTTGCTGACCAACAAAGCATCCTGGATGTTGTCTCCTTGGCGACCACCACCCTTAGCTTTTCTCATGGCTGTGATGATGAAGGGAAAGGATGATGGAGGTTGTAGTCTGGAAAGGGGAGCTGTGATACTCCAACTGGGTGCTCGAGGATGCATATCTGATTACCTGCAAAGAGTGTGTGTGTGTGTGTGTGCGTGCGTGTGTGAGAAAGAGATTTTATTTCATCTCCGCGAGCACTTCTCATGCTGAATTTGTAGTGAATACACAGTAACTGTTTGTAATGAGATTTGCCTTCTGTTACTTCTACGGTGTCACAGTTCTCTTATGATTGAAGTTTCTGAAATATCTTCAGTGCTGCACAGGTGAATGACAACATGAAGGAAAGTGTTTTGTTCTTTGAAGAGCTGGAATAGATTTTTTTTCTCAGCATTTTCCCCTTGGTATCCTTGCTGATAGGATAGTCATAGTCATATGATTAGTCATATATGAATTTGGACAATTGTCCAAATCAGTCATATATGAATTTGGACAATTGTTGTTATGTCTCTGCCTGTTGTTTGTAATTGTTATTTGCGTACTGACTGAAGTTATGGTCTCAGAACATATCATTCAAACTGTACGTCTTGCTACCTTATGAGGAATCTTGTGGTTGAGGTGGGGGTTGTGCGTGGTGCAGGCAGTCTGATGATTTGAACAGACCTTTTTTCTTATGCTCAAACAAACGTTTTATTTTTGACAGTCTTATTATTAACCCTCTGCTCGTATTTCAAATTTTTTCTTTAAATGGGGATCTAGGCGTTCTAGTCCACTATTGTGCTCACTGTAGTTTACTTATGATGGTGGAGGTCTGGTGGACTCTATTATAAAACTTTGGCAGTTTGGAATAACTCTTAATATTTCTTTTTACCCTCCAGGAATGAGATGGAACGCCAGTTCCTAGAACTTCTCCAGTTTAATATCAACGTGCCAGCCAGTGTCTATGCCAAGTACTACTTTGATCTACGGCAGCTGGCTGATGACAACAACCTCAGCTTTCCTCTGGAGCCTCTCAACAACCAGCGCGCCCAGAAACTAGAGGTGAAATGCCCTGTTCTGACCCCAGTCAATCATCTCTGGTCCTTCCAGTTTCTTATTATGACGTAGCTGTAATATTTTCCTGTCTGCTCACTGTTGTTGTACTCCCTCTGATTTAATTCAGTTAATTTTATATATATATAACGTCACAACAAAAATTATTGGTTCCATCTTAAATATTAAAGGGAGGATGTGATTAACTTTTATTCTAATAGCTACAATTATTTTTGGTAATAAATGAATGAAGCCATTGCTGCTGAGAGTTAAGGGAATACTAGGTTCAACAGTTGTGTGACTCTTATTCAGGCACATCTGATTACACAATGATGTATTTACTTTCTTTTTATGAGAACTTCTCAGTAACTGTTTGTGTGTTTGTCTGTTCAGGCCATTTCAAGACTGTGCGAGGACAAGTACAAGGAACTGAGCCGAGCGGCGATGAGACGGTCATTCAGTGCAGACAACCTGATAGGTATACGACGCTCCAACGCTGTGCTGTCATAGCCCAGACTGCTGCCATCTGCCCTCTGATTTCCAAAGCCCAGCCCCCTCCCCCCTTCATCTTGCCCAAGACAAACATGGCCACCAAAGCCACATCAGGCAGGATTTGGGCTGGAAACGATGCTTTGACCTACTCAAACAGTAACTGTCACAGAACTGTCAACCTGAGCGTGACATTGAGGTTTTTACGTAAAACTTTACTGTGCAACTATTGTTTTTACAAACCTCTTATTTATTTCTTAATTTTCCCTTATTCCTAAGAGAATGAGTTAACAGGAATAACCGATGGAGCTGACATCTGAGGGGTAGTTCTGGGATTCTTTTAAAATTTAAATCTTTAAAAAAAAATGTTTAAAAGTATTTCATGCAGCTCTTAAAGGTGAGGCTGGTTTTATTCTTTATTTGGTTATTGTCACCATTTCCCTTGAAAACACCCAACCAACAATGTGTTGGTTGCAGCTGTACTGTATGCTGCAGCACTTGGTACCAAGAACAATATTTAATAGCATGTTTTCTTAAAACAGCTGACCACTTTATTCTTACTTAAAAGGGAGAAAAATGTGCATTTGTTGGGGACTATTTGTAGCAATAGATTAGACACATTTGCTGTGAGTATTTCTCACAGCAGATGTGTCTGCGTATGTCAGGGTAGACTCATATTAAGTAGCATACGAGTGTGACTCGGTGTTTATTTTATTTTAATGGCACTCTGTAGCACAGAGGAATAAGATATACAAGGCTTTTGCTGCACACACAATATATAAGAGTTGGATCAATTTATTGTTGGTTTGTGGTCATTTTCATGGGATTTGTTCTTAACCGTAATAGAAATGGAAAACAACATCAGAATTATCCTTTAATATGTACAAAAATATTTCTTGTAAATTAGAATTAATACCAAAAGTAACCTTTGAGCATGTAAATCAGATTTGTTAATGCCAGTAGTGTTTCCTGTTTGAGTATCTACTCATTTGGAGTGCGCATATAGCGTTGTCTGAGAAAACAAGGTATCAAACTATAAATATTCCACAAGAGCAAGCAGTCAGCTGGTGTCTGTTGTAGTGCGTCAGTGTATCAGCAACACCAATCTGGAAGAAGTTTCACTTTTCATGTAAACTACAGGTGGTCAAACCAGACAGGTTTGACAGGTTTTGGATCAGTATTGCTACGAAGTGGCTCAGTACAGCAGTTGGGTTGACATAACAATGCCATGTTGGTTGGTCTACAATTTTCCAGCCACAGTATTGTGTCCCTCAAATCCCATCATGCAGACGCCATCTCAAAGAACCCATCACCACATTACCCCGACCGGAGCTTTCAAACAAACTACATAGATATTGAGGAGTAAAAAAAAGACTGATTGATACTCTCCTCCTTTTTGCTTACTATGTAGGCTACTAGCTGTGAAATTTGTCTTGTTTTTAATTGAAAAAAAAAACATTTGCAGAAGGAGTATTTTAAATAAACACTAATCATGTAACAAAGACACGTTGTGGTAATTTGAAAACTGCTGCATGTATGAGCTGTGTGATCTCAAGGTCTGTATGAGTTGTTGATTTGTTTGTAGCACAGATTTAACCAGTGGGCCACATTTTCTAAAACATCATCTCCAGCAGAGAAGATCATGAATTTTACATAAGGGAACATGCATTTTGCAAGCATGACACAGACAAAACCAGACAAGTTGTAAGTATTAACAATAGCTATAGAAGCTATCTTATATATATATATATATCTTATATATATATTTGTTATTCAGAATGTCATTTTTATATAAACCTGTTACCTTGTGGAAGAGAATCAAAAGCGGTGTTAGTGACTTATTAACAATGTTTTGATCCGTCGACCTTCAGATAACTCCAGACAGCCTGTGACTCATATGCAGTAAACTAACCATATGTGGAATAGTAACTACACTGATTACTCCTAAACTATAAAAGTGGATATAAATATAAAGCATCCAGTGAAAGGGAATCAGTAGAAGTAAACAATGTCCTGTATAGCAGGACATATACATATAGCAGGAGTTCTAATAGAGTCCAGTTGTGAGACTGGTTGTTTTTCTATTGTGGTATATCTCCAGTATCTGTTGTTGCATTAGTTAATCATGGGAAATGATGTACTGGGAGTAGATAAACTGAAGTTAAAACCGGGTTAGATTTTTCCATCAGTGTGGTGAAGTACCATTTAATCTCTTGCCTCTAAAATAAGACACAATCAGTGTGCATATGATTGGGGTGTCTCAAATCATTTCCTGTTTACAGCCCAGAAGACTATTGCTTTCCAGCACTTTTCAGTAGTGGAATGAATGAGCGTCTTGTGTCATATTCTGGCTGATAAAACTACCGTCAGGCTGCAGTTTGGAGATGAGAAGTAGGATGCTACAACAAGGAACTGACCACCTGTGTGATTTCATGTTCCCAGAAAGCAGCAGCACAATTGTGGAAAACAGGAGCCTGCATGAAGTGAGTATGACTTGATAAATAATGAAAAAAATAATGTTTTTGAGTTCTCTTTAATTCATTGTTATAGAATATAACAAAATCCATAAACCTTGGGGAAGTTTGGAATTCACTTCAATACAAATGGTGATAAATTATTTTTTTCATCACATTTAAGCCGCTAAACACAAGTTATTTAACAACATAAATATATTTTTCTCACAGTATCTGTTCAAAAATACACTGTATTAAGACTGGTGTACCCATCTTTATTCTTGCACACTCCAGCAATAGATCAACAGATAAAGCCAGATAAACAGAGACACAGATTTATGAAACATGCATCAATTCAATTTCAATCCCACAAGAATCCAAATCTACATTTTTGTTTTTTTATCTTTTGAGAAAACCTATCAATGTGAGAACAGACGTCAACCAATAAACCTAAATGTCAGTTTTAACAGCACTTACTGACATTTATCATCACTCATGCAATCACATTCACTCACACAAATCAGGCTAATAAATTAGAGAAAATATCGAGCGTGTGGACAGAATAGTCTATTAAAAGACAACTGGTCAATAACATATAATAAAAATATTACAAAATGGAAAAAAAGAAACCTTAAATTAGCTTCTTTTTCATCATTTATAGGTCACTTAATACACAAATGTGACTTGAATTGCAGTGAGTGTTTGCATTAAACTATGGGACAACATATTTTTGTAGTTTATTTCTTTCACACTTGAATACCCAACAAAAATACCATGAAATGAAATGTGACTGGTGATCCACATTAGACCACAGACTCTTCTGAGGTTTTGTTGTGTAATAATCAAAGAGCTTTGTTGTTGCATACTGTATAACTCAGCACAGATTTCAAGTCAGTTATGATGAAAAACAATATCATTTCATCAGAGATAATTAGAGATATTAAAAGTGGCCAAAAGTCTAAAACCCCAAAATACGTCATCAATCATTTTTAAAGAAAAGCAGCAAATTCTCATATTTTAGAAGCTGGAACCAGCAAATATTGTTTTAGTTTCTTTTATTACACAATAGAATCTAAGCATTCTGGTGATCAATAAATGACTTTGTTTGTTTTTTATTTTATTTTGCTTAGATTCAGTTTACAGTGTTATAAAACATAAGTCTTACATGTGAAACTAGAAATCTTTGACCTTTGTTTGAAAGTACTTTTTTTATAAGAAATATTTTTTTGCAGTCCATTACTCTGTGAGGCTAACATCAGACTGTTCAGAGACCATGGAATAAATTATTTAGAAAATCTAGACCAGCGGAAATCAAAGTGAGGTCCGGGGACCTGGAAAGGTCATTGAGTTAGTATGGAGTCCACGGCAGAATTGTCCAAAAAGATAGTGCACATGAATATTTCAGTAGAATTTACTGGAGTTGTGTGGCGTAAAGTTAAAATATTATATGTTTGATAGTCCCTGTTGTGGGCAGCTCCACTATGAACCAGCAGAGGGGGGTAAAGGCCAAGGTCAGTATCATCCTGCAGCTTTAACCTGATCACTGCCTGTCTGGTCTCACAACACAGACAAAACGTTTCACAGACAGACTTTAGTGACTTCAAGCGTGATGCGGCCTAACAACAGAACTCAGACTCATCCATTGCAGATTTTTTGTTTGATTTGATCCTACAGACAGTTTCTCATACAACACTCACCACATATCAAACTCAAACGGCACATGTATGTACACATTTGTACAGTTTACATCAGATAAAATATGTTTTCCTGGTGTCTTTTGGCAGTGGCATTAGTTGGTTACAACTGAAACAATCACACTATACAGCTAATTCTCTTTTTACAGCAAATCTATACAATATTTACATAAATAAATAGGTTTTTATTTTTCAGTGCTCAGAAAAAGCAGATAGGAAGAAGCATGTGTGAGTCCACGTAACTCTTTAGTGTTTTTGTTTTTGTTTAGGAAATATCAAGTCGGGTTTTAGCTCCACCAATTATCAGAGTCTGTTTCCACAAAAGTCAGACTCTCCTAAATATTCTGTGTTGGATTTTCAAGATGAAACTGTCCTGCAGATTTTTGTCCACACAGACATTTTGAGAGTTTAGATACTTTACTTCAAAGTATCCAGGGAAGTGAACATCAGTCCTTTCAAAATGTTTCACTGTGCCAGTCACCTCATATATGAGACGGAGCAGCTTTATGGTAAAGTCCTGATGTCAGCCCGCTTCCAGTATGTCCAGTTAAAGCAGTACTGGCCTCACTGTACATTGAGGGTGGAGCAGCGGCTTTCTGTGGCCAGCATGGGCAGCATCGAGCCACAAACTTCCTCCAGGTCTCTAGGGTTTTTCCTGACCAAATCCAGACTCCTGAGGTGATGCCCACCACCAAGCACATGAAGTACTTGAGCATGAACACGGCATAGTCTGGGCCCAGGCCTGAGCGCTGGCGGTCTGACAGGCAGGAGCAGGCCAAGGCTCGCTCCCAGCCAGGCCGGTAGTGCTGCTCATAGACCAGGCAGGCCACCACAATGGTGGCAGGGACTGTATACAGCACAGTGAACAGTCCAATGCGGATCATCAGTCGCTCCAGTTTGTCCGTCTTGGTGCCACCTTGCTTGATGATGCTCCTGATGCGGAAGAGAGAAACGAAGCCGGCGAGTAAGAAGAGCGAGCCAGTGAAGAGGTAAACCACAAGAGGTGCGAGTACGAATCCCCTTAGATTCTCCAGACTCTGGTTCCCAACATAGCAGATCCCAGCTACAGGGTCACCATCCACAGAGCTGAGAGCCAGGACCACAATGGTCTTGACGCTGGGGATGAGCCAGGCAGCAAGGTGGAAATACTGTGAGTATCCTGCGATAGCCTCGCTTCCCCACTTCATCCCTGCAGCCAGAAACCAGGTGAAAGACAGCACCACCCACCAGATGGAGCTGGCCATGCCAAAGAAATACACCAACAGGAAGACGAGGGTGCAGAGAGCAGGGCCAGTGGTGTCGTAGAGGATGTGCAGCTGGTCACCACGAACACCACTGCTGGTGCCACACGCCACTCGTTCATGACCTGCCACCAACCGGATGATGTAACCCAAAGACACAAAGAGGTAGCAGGCGGCCAGGAAGATGATCGGCCTCTCTGGGTACTTAAAGCGCTCCATGTCTATAAAGAAGGTGGCAACTGTGGTCAAGGTGGAGAGGAAGCACAGCACAGACCAGAGTCCAACCCAGAAGCTGGTGAAGGCACGTTCGTCAGCTGAGAAGTAGGGATGGTGGCAGGGCTGAGCACAGTTGGGCAGAGGGCCAGTCTGGACCCGGCCATACAGGCTGTGGGACTCCCTCTTGATGGGGACCAGTGGGTCTCGACAGCGGCACTCCCTGTCACACTGTGAAGGGTTGGGGGGTCTGGTCCGGCCTTTAGTAGTGGGCTTGGGGAACGGGGGAGCCAGGGTGGTGGTCTCGCTGCTGTTCTGGTCCATGCACAGGGTCTCATCACCCAGCTGGGGCAGCTGCTCACAGCTCATCCTCTCGGGCCACTCAAAGCCATACTGACTCATCAGAGGGGAGCAGCCTCGTTTGGCCCGTTCACACACTGAGCGGCAGGGTGGAAGTGGCTTGCGGTAGTCCGGCAGGCAGATTGGGGTGTACATGCTGCACAGGAAGAAAAGCAAGTCTGGGGAGCAGCGAATCCGGACCAGGGGCCAGAACTGGTGTACCTCCAGTCCCACCTCCTCCTGAGTGTCATGGTTAAACTGATTGGGCATGTAGGTCAGGTTGTAGCCGATGCCTTTGCACATGGGTACAGTTATGGGCTCACATACTAGGTCCTTGGAGGCTCCTAACGTGAGACCAGGACTCCAGAACAAAAGCAGCAGCAGCGGCAGCAGGAGACACCGCGGGACCACCAGGCTGCACGACGAGTGCATCATTGTAGATGCCATAGAGAAAATAATATTAAAAGAGTTTGAAAATTATTAAATTTCTCATTAAAACAAGAAAATTAATAAAAGTTAAGGATTGTGGGTTAAATCCACTTATTTTATTCATGAGTTCATCTCGGGAATCTGGATGATCATCTGCTGCATATATCAGCACCTTCCAGTCTCTTAATGATTAAAACAAACTAGTTGAACTCTTGACGGTAAATCCACAGAGCACCAGGCGAGCCTCAGCTGTCAATCATTCACCACAGCTCCTGCAATCATTACGGAGAAAGTTCATCTCCGCTGGTCACGTTCCAATAAATTTAACAACCCTGTAACATTTTTACCAGCCCCGATTGTTCCCGACAGGTCGGAAGAAAAAGTTGCACCATAAGACTCACGGTGGAAACAGAAACAGTAGAAGCCCTCAGGAAAATGTGAGGAAAGCTAAACACACAATTTAACAGTGAAAGAGATGAAAATGTCCAAAAGTGTGTAGCGTCTGCGCAGGAGCCTGATGCGTAACATCCACTTGACGTCTCTTCTCGGGTTGGTTTATTCCCTCAGTAACATAAAAACAGCTTTCAGGCACGTCTGCTTTTTTTTCTTTTCAAAGTTTCAAAAGTGTCCTCTCTGCTGCCTCTGAGGGAAAACAAGATAAAAACACGATATTAATCCGAAGTGTCCCTCAGGATGGAACTTGTCCGGTGTTATCAAGTAGAGCAGCGTGCGGCTGCAGCCTTCCCTGAGCCCCAGGACGGAATAAAGTCCGCCTGAAGCTGCAGCACCTCCTCATCACACAGGGACTGCTGCATTCAGGGACTGTGGGAAATGTTGCAATTCAACCTTGAGCGCATGAAAGACATTAATAGTCTTTCTGAGTCTGAACTGAGTGAGGAAAATAAAAATGCAGGTCAGCGCACTCGCCCAAAGTGGTTCATTTGTTTTATTGCTCCAAAACAAGACAGATGAACAGTGAGACTAGGTGAGATGAGACATTATACATATTTAATCACACATTTTTGTTTAGCATTTACTAATTATGAATTATTCAATTATTGTTATTGAATTATTATATAATTATTGATATGTGTAAGGTATAAGGATCATGAAGCCAATAAACCAGTGGATTCAAATAACAGAGGAAAATTCAAGCAGATGGAGTGGAGACAATTAAATTAATTAAAAGTTTTATTTAAATGCACTAAAAGAAAATACTGTACTGTGGTGATTATTTGAAGTTCACTCTAGTAACGTATATGTACATGTCTGGAGTACTGCAGTATTCCTTTTTTATTCTGAGTTATCATGTTATCAGTTTTGGTTGGTGCACAGCTTAAACTATTTCATTAATTTTTTTTGGGCCATTCTTAGATTAACTTGCAGTTAAACCAACAAAAACCTATAATGCACTGGATTCAATAACATCACTGTGAAAAAACTGATTCTGCATGATGCATGATTTTAATTTAAATCCTTAAATTACATTTAGCTGTTTAAGTGTCTGTGAAGTTTCTCAGTCATCCAGGTCATGGCTGTCCCAGAAAAAGGTTGTCCAGTGGCAACTGGACACATAAACACATTTTGCATCTAATCCACACAGGTTAAATTATTTTTAATCTGAATGTTCTTTTCTTTTTATTCTGCAGCTCAGTGAAGCCTGAGGCCTCAGTCAAACTGCTGATGACACCACCTACAGCACCTGAACGCATCAGTGAATTGTAGGTATGACTTCCTGCATTAGCAGGTAGGAGTGTGCCGGGAGAACCTGAAGGTGTCAGATAATGGGTAACGTCTCTCTGCTCACTGACACCCACACCACAACCACACACATTTACAACAGTAGATCTACAGTAATTTGTCATGTTTTAACTTTTCTTATATCTGCGGGCTGTATTTCACGCTTTCTTTTATTTCTTCTCTGCTTTCTTGCTTGTTTCTTCCTGTAAGTGCATCTTCTGTCAGTTCTGTTTAGTCTGTTTTCTGTCCTGAAGTCTTGTAGCTTCCATGTTACCATGACAACCTGTTCAAGAGTTTCATCTTTAAATTGGTTGTTTCAATATCACAACACGTTCCCCAGGTGTAGGTATGGAGAAATATTAATGTGCAGTAAGTTCACATCTCGGTTTGTCTGTCAGTCATTTCCTGTTAGATCTGCTTACACTGAAGATGCCAACAGTACCCAGCATTAGCACTAATGGACTTTCATCAATTCCAGTAAAACATCCATTTTTACCCCATGTTTTCTTCAGATATTGACATTTCAGACTCAATATCAAAACTCAAAAAATAAATAAAAAATCTGATCATTCACAACCTGCATGCATGTGGGTTATAAGTGCTTTAATGTTGTCAGGTAAAGATTTAGACTTGTTCGGTACAAATGCATTAGTGTGTAAATACAACTAAATCAAATTAACTGAAAAACTGTGCAGTGATCTTATGACTCTTCTCTCTTTACACACATGCGGCCACATCGGACAAAGGTCACACTCCTCTCTAGGGGACAAAGGTCTCAAAGGGTGTGTTTGTGTGAGTCTGGTGGTGATGGCGTGTGTGTGCTCAACATATCAGCCAAGACAAGTCTTTCTCAGTCTGATTTTACCTTCACTTGGGTTACTTAGATAAATGAAAGTAAACAGCAAAGAGTTAATTTGTAAAGCCTGGATGGCATCACTCTTTCATATGTAAACACACACACACACACACATGTTTCCATCACTTCAGAGGACATTATATTGACTTGCATTCATTACCTGGACACTTAATCACCCCCACCCCCACACACCCACCCCTACTCCACGCGACCCCTACCACTAAGTTTAACTAAAGCTAACCTCACTCCCACCTAAAACCAAGTAATCAACCCACATTTTAACTATTTGCCTCATGGGCACTTTCTTTTTGTCCACACAATATGAGTAATACAAGTACACACGCACACGTATATGATCACCTGAGGTGATTTTCCCAGGTGCCTTGCCTGTTTGATTAAGACTTAGGCCGAGATGTGACCTGTGTCGCTAACAATGAGATACACACACACACCTTCACTGACGTAATGAATTACCTAGTACATTACCTTAAGTTCTAACCATTGAACTGCAATTAAAATAAAAACCAAGAAACCAGAAACTCTCGCTGGTCGTTTTCTAAGGACAGACAATATAGACTTAAAACCTCAGCACAATACTTTACTCTTTAAATGTGTGCGTTTGGCTCTCTGCGTTTGTAGGTTTATGTAAGACGACCACATTGCAGTGTGTATGCAAACACTTCATCACACAACGTTATCATCATTACCTCGATATTGTGGATGACATAATATGACACAGTCGTCCCAAAGCCAGGAGCTCACACACGGTGCTGGGTAGTGAGTAAAGGCTTGTTTTATTAAGCATTAAACTGCCATTTTAATAAATTAAAATTATTCTTTTTGTGTGTGTATGGGTGCAGCAGTGGCACAGTTGGGCATTCGGTTTAAAAATCTGTGCCATCTAAAAGTGAAGACCATGATCCACGAGTCAAGAGTCGAATGTGAGATTGGGTTTAAGCAAAAAAAGCATTTTGGTTAAGGTTAGGAAAAAATCACATTTTTGCTTAAATTCTAATAAACATGTTGTGCTTTAAAGGACAATATCCACACTATTTTCTCTGCAAAAAAATAAAAAAACAGCAAACAGAGACTAGCTGGTGAACATAGTAGGACATTTAGCAACAGCCAGATATTTCCCTGAGGAGTCGGTAGAGACCAAAACAGAGGTAAAAGAGTGAATATGGGAGTTAAATTAAACAGATGGTGAAAGCACAACCCCAACAATATGAGATAAGATAAGAGCATTATTGTCAGTAACGCTGTCTGCATACACAAGAAAACGAAATGCTGTTTCTCAACTCACAGTGCAATTTACAAGAAACCCTAACACAATAAATAAAAATAAAGATAGTTCAGTTAAATAGTTTTTCTCCATCTATGATTATTAAACGACTATTTGCTAACACGTTCACTGATTTTTAAATGTTGATACGTCGCTGTTTTTACTGCTCGGTTCTGTTGCTTTTCAAGTAGTAAAAAATCAATACTTAATTTTTAACTCTCTGCAGGCATTTATCATATATTTGATTGTTGAGATGAAGGGGAAAGTTAGACAAATCATTGTCTACTGACTTGATGCAATCATGCTTGCTCGAGGCAGTTTACTTAGAAATTATGCAATTTTACTAGAGAAGATTCATCCAAAGTCTATTGTACATTGTGTTCTTTCAGGCAGTCCCCTTCATGTCAGAACTGCATGTAAACCAACATGCAGAGACTTGGAGTTTGTTTGAGTAAGGGGATCCGTCATGGTGAACAAACATGACGTCTGCTTTTGTTGTCTGGTTACATTACTGTTAAGTTACTGTTAAAGCAATCTGCGTTTATGTCTGACTGTATTCTGTCTCTGCAAGTTAATTTTTAATGTGATAGTGTAGTGAATGTGCGTTATACCTGTGATTCATAGTGAACGATGGTGCCTCTAATAATAAAAGCTGGGCTTCAGTTAAAGTGCTTCTTCATGCGTTTTACTCCACCATGTAAATAGATGTAATGTTTATCTTTACAGAAGCCTCATGTGCCACTTACAGTAGAGCAGCGATAGAAAACAAACCGGTTTTTAGTCTCAGGCCAACAGGTGAAAGCATAAAAAAACTCATACGCAAGTAAGGAAACCACCCTAATTTTTTTTTTTTTGTGACAGCTGTGAGCCAGATGGAGCCAGAAGCAGGAAAACGTCTTCTTGAACTCATGGATGAACTGATTATAATAAGCCACATGTCCTGTTTTGTTGTTCCTTTGGAGTCGTCTCTGCGGCCACCCAGGGTCCAGTGTTCAGTTTGAGGGAAGTATCTGTTCTTTACCTGCTAGAGTTAGCCAGCCAGTCCCTGTGCACTGAACAGCCAGTGAACACTGGGTTTTTAGAGCTTTTCACTGAAAAACGTGAGTGAGAGCGATGAGTGAACCACAACAGTGAGTTTGCACTTGCTAAAAAGCCTGAAAAGATTAGATAATCTATGGCTTGTTTTGTTTTTATTGTTATAAAATGACAGATTAAATCTAGTTTAAGACCTTTATGTAAATGTTGTTGGTGTTAAACAAAAAGCACTTTGTTGCTTCACACTATCAAAACTTTGGCAACAAATAGAGCCATGGAAGCAGAGCGATTAACTCCTGTGAACCTTCAGGTTAATGATAGAGCAGGTGGTGATCCGTTTCTCTCAATGTCTTCACAGAAACCGTATGTCTCCACAGGAGTGTCCTACGCGAGGGGACAAGATGCAAAGACATCAAACCTACAAGAGGTCAGTGCTGACTTTAGCATCTGATGCTTCATCATCAGTTTTTATGCACTCCCCTTAAAGGTAAAATGTCATGTGAATATGAATTGAATTGGCACAAAAACTAAGCCTGTCTGTTTTGTCTGCCAAGTCACCCACAGTGTGACTGTGTAAACACATTTATGTTCCCACAACATGAGTAACACAGGTACACACAGATAACACGGTGACAAATGTTTAATTGTAACAGGTTTAATCTGTAATTAATCATTTACTGTTATCAGTTGTATTTGGATTTTAGTTTATCGTTTTGAGTTTTATTTTACCAGTAAAGGTGGAGCCGTATTAACACAGACGATAAGTGTACTGCATGAACTGTTTAAATACAGTCAGCTCGTCTGTGACAATAATTTGGCGCCATAATCTCTGCTGATTTTAAAAGCCATTTAGTCACTTTATCTTTCTCTATACTGTGTTAAAGAAATTCTTAATTTTACCATCATTGCTGAAATTTTTAGCTTTTATTAACAATCTGTTTTCATTTTTATGATTATGTTTGGTTTGGTAACTTAAGAGTGCTTGTGACATCCTCTAATTGTGCTGTTCAGGTTTTTCATCTTCAAGGCGCAGATACGTTTTTAAATACGCCACGTTTGGTTTTGTTTGGAAGCTAGTCGCGCTTTTGCAGCTGTTGCAGTTTTGCCATGATCTTAAACAATAATTACTCATCCTGTTACTTTGCAGGTGTCAGTGACTCCATGTTTGGACTGAGCTAAAGTCCAACGAGGAAGTAGTTTAATGCTTAATTGCTTTAAACAGAAAAAACACAGTATAAAACCAATTTGAGTAGAGAAACAGTGGATCTACCCTTTAACACTGACAAAGACGCACAGACAATTTGCTCGGCTCAAACTTGGTGAAAGTTTCAACGTGGCCAAATGAGCCCCTGAATAACCAGGTCACTGGGAACACGGGGGCCCAGCCAGCTTTTGTGTAGCAGCTCACTAAATGTCGGCGGGGACACTGTGTGTGTGTGTGTGTGTGTGTGTGTAAGCCACATACTCCCCTCATGTTAGTAGAGCAGAGGCCCTCTCCTTCCCTCTTCTGTGACCGTTGTCCACGTCCCTCCTCCTCCTCCTCCTCCTCCTCTTCCTCTCTTTTTCTTTCCTCCATCTTCTTTTCCTCTTTAAACTGTCTTTTGTTTTCATTTTTGTTGGCATTTCTGCTCCATTGTTGTTCGGGCCCTAAATGAGTCTTGACTGGCCTGCGGGCCACTGGAGAAGCACAAAGGACTTCGCTCTACTCGCTACAGTTGATCCATTGTGGGCGACCCACAATGCACTAATTGGCGATGACAATTAAGCGCGGTCGACACTCAGCTTCAATTTGCCCGCTGTTCGACATGCATCACAGGCAAATGATTCAGCCTCTGAGTTCCCTGCTCTTTCAGACAACACGTATATTCACTCAGACAGGTTAACGTGCACCTTCATTCACACAAAACTGTTTTCTTCTCAGCTCAGTTTGAGGCTCTGCTCGCGACCAGCTGCAAACTGACACGTTTGTCATCTCGGCAAACTGTGAGCTCATTTTGAAGATCATTCTTGACCTTGGAACCAGTAGCTGGCAAAACAGTCTCATCTCAAGGTCCATAGAGCCGGACTACTAGCGTGGTTAAAAGCGTGCCAGTCCAAATGTTTCAACACCAGAAGTAAAACACTGTTAGGTTTTTCTGACAGATCCCAAAAAAGAGGTCACTAGGAGATGAGAGAACTAATCTTCAGTAGTTTCCCACTTGTGGGACTAATAAAGGATTATCTTATCTTATCTTATCTTATTTGTTGCAGTAAAAAGTCAATAAATTTTTAACAATACCACCTTTCTGTATGTTTGATCAGATTTAACTGCATTTCTATGATACTTCCTCAGGAGATGCTGTACATCACATTAAGGACTGACTTCACAGGACCTTTAATGTACTGTACCTGTGCATCAGTGATGGTATTCTCCTAACTTTTAACTGTTTTCCTTTTGTCATGTTAAATCAATGCCAGGAGGACGGATGGATTCAAAACATCGAGCAGAGCAGCTTTTAACTGGGAGGCATTCAGTGATGATAAACACCCAGGAAGGTTTAACCATAAATGTTCAGGTACATCATTTGTTTTTCTTACTTAGCAATGGCGAATGGAATTTGCGTTGAGTTGTCACAGAGTTGTCAGTGGTCACTTTTCTGATTTTCTGTCAATGGTTATTTCATATACTAAGTAGGTAGAGATATAAAAAGCACAAAACTCTTTTCAGGCAAAAAAACATTTCTACACACAGGATTCAGACGCATTCACTATTAAAAAGTTTGTCTTTATTGGCATCATTAGCTAGCAGACAACAGGAGGAAGGGCTGGTCAAATCAAAAAAACAATTCCCTGTGCTTGCATAAGAGCCCAGCTGTTATGAAAAGAAACAATGATCAAAAATAATTTAAAATGTGCAAAACAGAAACAAGTTTCAGTCCAGTTACTCAGCTTAAATAACATAAAACATGGTCGTCTCCAAATACATCAAATACAACATACTGCGATGGTCATAATGTGCCTGCAACATAAAGAATACTCGTAGAATCTATGGAAATCATAAAATGGCAGCAAGATTTCAACTTAAAACTGACAACAAAACATAGCTTTGGAGACATGCCAATGAAAACTGGCAGCACTGTAGGAAGACAAAAAAAAACAAACTTACAAATGTACAATGCACAATGCATAAAATAAGCAAAGACATTATTAAGAAGAAAGAAGATTAGATGCACGTCTTCATCAACTAGACTGAAAGAAACTGCAGAGCCCAGCAGGTATTCATATCACTTTGTGTGCAAACTAACACATCAAGTTAGCGTCCGTTCACTGCAGCAATAGGAACTATTTGTCTCAGACAGCTGGCACAGTATGGTCAGTTTGGTACATGTTGTTCTTCTGCTAGACCCCATGAACCTGATAAAGTAGCTTGGCAACCACTTATTATATCTGTGTCTTATAACATGGATAACAAAGTCTCAGCAGCAAGTTCTGCCTGAGCATAGCTGCTAAAATACTGTACATTATGGTCAATTTGTTTGGTTCTAAAATGTATAAAGATCTCTGACGCTTGCTGGGTTCTGTAGTACACAAATGAATAGCATGAGGAAAAAAAACAATTTTATAAAATCAAAGTGCATCTAAAATAGTCATAACAAAAGGCTTTACAACCTTTTCACTGTTTTCTTTTTTAATGCAGCAGGAAAAATCAAGTCAGTCAAAAATAACGTAAACACCTTAGGTATCACCTGACAAGGCTGCAGGTCGGCTCTTAGTAACATCATTTTAAATCAGTGCACTCTTCCTGCCATATATTAATCTACAAATTATTTAGTGAACAGTATCCTATACTTCATAAACATGAACTACTATAAGTTTGTTCTCTGCTTTTCACAAAAATACATATTAAACCCATAACTGAGGGTTTGTCAGTCAGCGACTTATTCGCACATAAATTCCCTTTAAAGTTTGTTTTTTTTATGGCTCCAAACGATGAACAAAGAGGAGAATGAGCCTCAGAGTGGACAGAACAGCAACAATTTAACACTGAATTTAAAGTGAGATTAGAAAAGAAAACAAGTCGCAGGAGGAAACGGCAGCAACATTTCCATTTGAATTAATGCAAACTAAAGCGCATTGAACTTTAAAGCTGCTATCCACGTCTCTATCATGTTCAAAATTCCAACAAAAAGTTTGTTGTTGATGTTTTGGATACACAAACACTGACTGTTTGTGAATTTATGGACCCTGTGATAAAATCACGGGATGCAGCTTTAAATCATGAATTCCGAAAGCCATTACTTTTTTTTTCAAAAATATTTTTAAAATTTATTTGCACAAAGTGCAAAATTATGTAAAATGTTGTAGTACTACAGTGAGAATTGAATTTAAATTTGACATTCAGACAAAACAAGCAAATAAAATACTAACTAGTCTAATTATCATTATAATGTCAAAAATAAGTTATGCTAATCACAAATTCTGAAAACCATTTTAAATTTTGATTGTTTCTTTTTTGGGACACTCAGTAAGTTTATTTTTTGGCTGCATCCTCCCAGAAATCACTGCAAAACTGGATGGAAACGCAACTGCTGCAACAAATGTATGAAAACAAGTGTTTGCAAACTTTTACACATGAAAGCTGTGGGTTATAAAGGCCTTCTAGGTTGCATAGAGATACTAAAAGCTAAAGCTGCTATCATGTTTGATAGATTCTATATGAATAAAGCACAGCAAGAAGTAGAATCACAGAGGAAGAGAGGAAGGAAAAGGCAACAATGAAAGAATAAGTTACAGTATATTATTGCCTGTTATTTTACAGTTAGACTCATAAGATAATGTGCTCACACAGACTGACAGTCTGTTTAAATTAAAATCTCTTTACAGTTACATACACTTAGAAAATGAGTTATAAACATGTTTTTTTACTCCACATCTACAAGTTACTCAAACAAAATCTGTTTAAAATGATGAGAATGGAGGGGTTTTGATTATATGGCATGATTTTAACAATTTTTTTATCATTTTGTAAAATATTCCAGTCTATCTAATCTAATTCTCCCGCTCTGAGGCGATGGCTGTAAAATGTTTGCATTTTGCTTCTTCACAAACAGCAGCTGTGTTCAGGTTGGATTTAGTCAGTTACATTAGATTTTAGTGGTGTCACGTTGTCAGAGGAACTGGACCATCCCAACAGGATAATCCTAGATTTTAGTGGTGTCACGTTGTCAGAGGAACTGGACCATCCCAACAGGATAATCCATGTTCTGTTAGCTGATCCATAACTGCCAACAGCAAATGATTAAGTAATTAATCAGTTTATCATCTCAGCTTTAAAACTGTATTAGGAGAACACGGTTTCCATTGAACTGCATGAATTTATAGGTTAATCAAATACATGCATGTGCACATATTTAACTTTATAACATAAGAATCAGTATTTTACTGCTAATGTTTCATCGTCTCACCTGTATGTTAACACAGCGCCACCGGTGTAGCATTAGACATCATTTTAACACAGGACACGACACAAGCCACATTCACCCCACAGGCCTTAATCCTTTATTCTGATTTAGTTTTTTAGTTAGATCTAATCTTTTTGTGTTGAAGTTTGAATTCATGCTTGTAAGTGAAGTGTATTCAGCCCCTGTGTGAACACCGCTGACATCCTAAACTGTCGCATGCAATTTTAAGCTGCATGTGTAAAACAACAACTACATAATTTGTGCAATATCCTCAAAAACTGCTCAGTTACAATACGTTTCTTCCAGTTTGGCTTCTCAAAAGCTTCTCTATAAATGTCCAAGAAATGTCTTCCCCATCTCTTTGTTCCTCTCTGTCGCTGCTCTCCTCTGTTTCCTTTGTGCTGTGAGGTGCCAACACTGACTGATGAAAACAGACAACATGCAAATGCGCACAGAGGTGAGACGCTAAAACACTGCATTAATTATGATCCGATGGGTCTGACAGCAGTCGCCTTGTCAATATGAAATGGATCTAGGCTCAGTATGTGGATTGTGCTGCAGAGGTGCTTTGATAAATTGTTCTCATGTAACTGAATTCACCTTGTGAAGAATTATACTTTTTTTTTTTTTACAGCCAAATCTTCAAGTGTTAAGTTGAACAGCAGTAACAGCAGCAATTAATAATTATGACATTTTCATATTAATCTGTTTACAGACTAAATGATTACAGAAACAAAACAATGCTCAAATTTCCAAAAGCTGAGGTCACGTTTAAATTTTCAGAACCATTTTAAATAATTGATTAAATGATTACTCAAATTGATAATTCATAAATTTAATGTCTATTAATGAGTCGTTTCATCACTAAACTCAAGTTGGATTTTCAGAGCAGGTGGAAGACGCTGGTTAGAATAAACCGCTGAACTGTTTCAGCAGTTCTCCAGGTTATCCGCTGTGACTTTATGCGTTTAACTCCTGGAATAAGAAATAAGTGAAGGTAGCGATGTGGTGTCAGCGTGACGATGGCGAAGGATAACTTTATGTAAAGATGTTTGACTACAAAAAACAAGTAGTTCAATCTGTACAGCCTGGTGCAGCAGTTCTTCAGTTGGTTTTCTCCCTGCTCTTTACAGAAGTATAAATGGGGGCTCAGCACAGGTGTGTGTGTCTGTTTTAGCAGGTGAACACACAAACACAAACCTGAAGATATATTAGATGCTCTATGCTCATCCCCTGGTCAGCTGTGGCAGAATGTTTTCCTGGAAGCACACAAATCAGTCAAGCAGGCACTTTGTCCAGCTTCACGGCCTGGCAGCACCCGAAACGTTACTGCTTTTGTGTGTCTCAGGTGTCTTGGTAGGGCAGGTGAAAGCAGCCGGGGCTGTCGTCGTCAGGTGACCAAAAGGAGGACAGCCTCTTGTGGTGGAGTTCTCTGCGAACACAGCGAGGACATGGTTGGGCTTTCTGTCGACACTCTGCATGGAAAACGGCGCCGCAGCCATCACACCTGCAAAAACACGACACGCAGGTCAGCCTTTAAATTTCTCGAGTCGTGTTCTCTACTTTTATTTATTGTTGCAACAAATGTAATCCTTGATTAGTGAGGTCTGGTTAGGCATCTGTGTGAACAATCCAATTAATCAAGTATTTAACAGATTACAGTAGTGTATGTGCTGTATTTCACCTGAGTTTTAATGTACAAACTAAGCAAACTTACGTTAGTATCTTTTAGCTGTAGACAGACATATTTTTTAATCTTTCCACAGAGCTAGCTGTACCCCAGTTCCAGTCTTAATGCGAAGCTAACCTGCTGCTGGCTGTAACTACATGTTTATTGTATTTATCAGTGAGAGTAATGTTAATAGAGCGAGACATTATTAACTATCAGGCATCAATAAAGGCAGAAACAAGTTTTTGATAATCAACCCTACGGTGCTGCCAGAAAACTCCACTGACAATCAAGTATCATATCACATAATTTAACATTTTTACTGTAGTACAGCCTCCAACTGTAGCTAAGACCTTTGGATAAACTTTTATTAATGGACATTTTACTCATCAAGTTTGTTGATATTTGGTTCTATATAATAAAAAATGATTTGATCTAACAACTGAAAACATCGCTTAAACTACGAGTGGTAAGACTAGAATTATGACCTCTGGTAATTACTTTAGCTACACATACATTTCTTGTTCAAAGAAGGGTTATTGCTGGCAGTTTGGTTGTGTTCACTTCCAGTTTAGCCTCCAAATAAAGTGGTTCAGATAATCTGAGATTTATTTATGGTAATAAATAATGTTATAATTGTGTTTCCAGATCCCAACAGCTAATTAACTGAGTTTTTTTCTAACATTATTACTGAGAAATGACGGTCAAAACTACAGATATAGTAACACCACATTACTAATTTGATTATAACAAAGTGTACTATGCTGTTTTCATTAATCCAGTCACTGCTCATTTCCTGTGCCATCATTGTATCATTAACAAAGTAAACAGAGTCCAGCTCAGCTCCATTAAGTACAGCAGATACGGCCGTTATCAGTTAACATTTAACACTTCCTTCACACGTCATAAAACACAACTCAACAAGGAAAGGCGTGTTTGTGTGTGTGACACCGCTCAAAGTCTTCTAGGAATCAGTCCTGATTTTCTCTGTCTCTCTCTGTCTGTCACTTTGAGGAAGAGGCTCTGGACTCTGTCAAATGTCCATGTGGTGAAAATCCCTTCAACCATCACACGCAACTTTCTCATGCCAACCACTGTTACTGACAAGCTGCAGTTCTGCAGCCCAGAGCACTTTAACTCACATACTGTACGTACTCATACTTCTATATTTGTGGGACAATTTCACACAGATTATACTGTAACTTTCCTGTGTATTAAAAGAGAAACTCAATTACAGAAAATACATTTGTTTTTTGCTTTGAAATTACAACATCATTATTAATATTTTACATCTTCACACTGCTGCGTTTCCCTACGGCCCGTTCTGCCAGGTTATTACAACAGAAATTCGGAGGGGATGCTGGTCTCCAGAGAAATATGAAAAGTATGGTACACGGATGCTTTGATTTTAGGTACACTCTCAGAACAACACGTACAAGGTTCCTGACACAACTCGTCTGAAGAATTTCTCTAGTAGCTAGTAGGTTTTCTCAAGGTAAACCAAAAGTGAAGCACATTTTCAATGTAGCACAGACACAAGCAGAGTCAGACTTAAGCAGCACAAATTGAAAATTTAAAGTTCCTCCACCCCAAACTCACTCCTATTATTATCCACCTTATGGACTGGCTTAGTGCACTGGACTCATTGTTTCAGAGCGGTGTCCCAATACTGGCAAAATAGTGGATGGTAGTTCTTGGAGATTTCATAAGTAGACATTGAAACTATTATGCAATCTGTTCAGTACGCTGCACAGATTCAAACAGGTGTAACGTTAAACCTAACATGGTCCTGAATAACGCTAACAGGATTTCCAGAGGTAAGCAACAACAGTGCATCTAAAAGAATACTACAAAGCAAAGTAAATTGAGTGCAGTGTGGACTGACCCCATGACATTGAATTGTGACCGTTATTTAAAAATGCTTGACAATGATCTCTGTTAAAATTTATTTACTAGAACCTATAAGTGTGTGAGTACTTTTTCTCAAGTCTAAGTCTGATTAAGTAAAAGCTAAAGTAAAATTTAGAACTGTTGACAACCAATGTTTCTTTGGCTAACTCATGGTTTCTGTTGTAACTTATTTACGGAACGTTTATCTTGGGGGTCTGTACCTCTTGGTGGCGCTCTCCTGGAAGGGGTAGATGACCTGTCCATTGTGGCAGAGTTCACAGATGAAGCCTTTCTCTCGACACAAACTGCAGCTGAAAACGTGAGAGCTGGCAAACTTGATCACCTTGGCCAGGAAGGGAGCCAATTTTCCGTCAATCACCTGGAGGGAGAGGGGAGGTGGGACAGGGTGCGGGATAAAGAGGAAGAACAGAAGAAAGAACATGGTCACCAACAATACAGACGTTAACAGTACATGTCTGTGATACAGGCCGTTTGCAACCACAAAAAAACTGATGCAAATGTGATGTTTTGATTGCACCTGTGTGAAAACACAATTATTAGTTTTGCTTTTATTTTATAATCCAAACATACAGTATTCTGAAATATTTGACACACATTTTGATTATGCAACTTTTACTTGTAACTAAGTATTTCTGCACTGTGGTACTGCTACTTAAGTAAAAGGTCTGAGTGCTTCTTCCAGCACTGAGGAGATAAAAGACTCTGAGGAGAGACGAGAGACAGGACGGGAGGAAACTAAAGGAAGGAAGGATGGAGACAGTAAATGACGTGAACGGCTTTTAATGGAAACGCTTGGCAAGTTCCTTAAAGAACAGAGGATTGGGGGGGGGGGGGTTGTGCAGTGGGGGTGGACTTACACTGTAGTGAACAGACAGTGCGTGACTCAGGAAAAAACAGTCAAAAGAAGTGATGCAGAATATTTCAGAAAATGTTTGCAAATGTCATGTTAATAATGCAGTCAGAGCTATAAGCATAATGAGGGCGTAGGTAAGACAGACACGGAGAATGTAGCAGAGAAACACGGAGTCTAAAGTAAGGACTCCGTGATACAATATACAAGAGAGAGATCTTGAGAGAGAGCAAGAGCCTGTATTCAGATACAAGTGGTTCCACCTGGCAGAGCTCTGGACCTCCCAATTATAACCTCCTTCATGCTGTTTGTTAGACGAGGGGAGAACTGGAGGACATGAGATGGAGACAAGAGGAAGAAACACACACACACACACACACACACACACACACGTGTATAAGGTATACTGCTCCTGTTTACAAATCATAGACAGCTACACTTTACACTAAAGATGAGTGAACATCCTCAACTATATCCCTGTGTCAAATATATGAGATCAAATTCTCAGTGAGATCAAACTTTGGACTGTGTCATTAAAAACAAGCTTATTTGATCCAACATTTACAGCAAAGCAAATTAGAGCTGCAATAAATTATTATACTCTTTTTGTTGTTTGCAACAGTGAAAATACATATGTTTTTATACAGTTGCTTTGCTTTTATGCCGGGGATAGACATGTGCAAGGTTTCCTCTGAAGAGCCTCTCCAGAAGCTTCTGAACAGGATTTCTCAAGCTACACAGAGCAAGAAACAAATGGTTGCCAATGGCAAAAGAATTGGAAAGAAAAACACTGATTCAATCTAGGTATTTAAAAAGTGAGGTGAAGAATAATCCACTCTAACTTTAGCACACCAGCTGTAGGAGCTTGGACAACAAACAGCATAGGGGACAGACGTGATTGGCAAAGTGAGGCTTGTCCAAAATAAATGGATGGATGAATATTTGAATGTCCTTCAAATATTATGATGCCAAGAGAAGACAAAGTGCATAGTTCTGTCAGTAGAAAAGCCCTAAAGCTAATTCAATATAATGTCCCTGAATCTGATTTTTCTAGTTGTAAGAGGACACAGACCTGCTTTGTGCACAGGCTTTACATTAAGGAAAGGAAAGATGTGTCTATATAGAAGAGAACATGAGCTATTTATCAGTTTAAGCTCTAGTAATTCAGGGAGTGTACAGAGTGTAGGATGTCCCTGTTTCAATAGTGTTCAGAGAACAATAGTGTTCCAAATGGTTTTATATAGGATGTAATGTCATAATTATTATTATATATAATATGTTAAAGTATGAAAATGAAAACAGATGCACCCTTAACATTCACCATTTCAAAGCCTGAGCTGATTAATGAAAAAAAAACTTTTCTCATAGAGTTTACATGTTTAAACAAGGCTGCTGAAAGCTCCAGTATCTCTGTACAAGTTCTGTTGTCTAAAAGGGGAAAAAAAATCCAGAGCACAAAAAATGTTTCTAGGCAGGCAGACAGATGAATGTGTCCACCCTCGGCCCGGCACAGTCCGGCTAAGTCTGGTCCAGCCCAGTCCACATGACGAATGGCTCTCCTGATGGAGGCTGACAGGCTCAGTAATTAAGGCGCTCTATAATTGGACTGGGCAGAATCAAACCACTGGCAGCACAGCTCTGGTGGCTGACTGGTGGGACACTGGGAAAGATGGAGGGAGGCACAAAAAGATGGATAGATGGAGAGCAACAGAAGTAATCAACGACCTTAATGTTGGACAGGGCAACATAAAGAAAATGCCAAGTACATCAAATCCATTTTATTGGCTTCACCAAAGTGTCACAGCAGGGTCGCACTGGGACAATCAGTCATACCAGAAGTTCCAACTCCGACCTTTTAAATTCATCCACTCCCCCACATCCAACAAGGACAACAATGAAGCCAGATATTGATGTCGTCCTGAGAGTATGGGTCAAACAGCAGACTCATTTCTGTCTCCAGGATTTATTGACACATATGATAAATTGGGGAACTTTTGAAATGATTAACAGAATGAAAACAAAGGGAGGAGAGAGGAGAAAAGAATTTAAAAAAAGCCACAAAATAGAGTCTAACCTTTCTTTTTTGTTTTCTTCAACACTTTTATCTCTCCTACCTCTTGCGATATGTAAACAATCTGAGAAGGTAAAAAAAAGTCTCAGGTCACAACTTGGAGATAACTGCATCTGGACATTCCTTCTTTTTAAGGGATCACATACTAAGATGTTCAGGAACAACTGTCTTACAATACAGTGTTACCACTAAATTATACCTGCCTCCTCACAAGCAAACTGTCTATTTAGGCTGTTAAATACCACCTATTCACAGCAAATGATCATAACTATTAAGGACTAGGGATAAGAGAGAAACCAAACACTCAGCAGGTCGCATTATACTTAACTCAAATATCGCCGTCTCCAAAATAAATACAAACAAGGGTTAGGGTTAGCCCAGTAACTGGCACAACAATGAGACTCAGTAGCAGCACACAGGCGGGAAGTCCAAACCAATGTGTCAAGCCCCTTTCTGACATGCACCACGTCACGTTAATCTCACGGTAATGTAACATGGATGTGTAAGCACCTGAGTAGAATTTACAGTCGCCCCTTATTATGGTTGGACCAAGAGGTAGTATAAGTACACATAGTATAAGTCTGAGCTGAATGTTGAAGTGCTGAACATAAAGGCTGCAGCAGCACACAAGGTTCAAAACACACAATGCAGCTTTCAATGACACTATAAAGATAATCAATTAATTAAAGAGAAACAGAAACAGTTAATTTTATGTTATCAATACACAGTAAAAATGAAGATGTTTGGTGAGCCCATCATTAATGTTAGATGATGTTTTGATCTCCCACTGGGCCCCACAGAGGAGTCAAAAATCTGCTGGGCCCCATAGTAAACAACACCATTCCCCAACTCTAACCTGCTGTACCTTTAAACTAACCGTCCTTACCTCAGAGAATAATTTCTGATGAATACGGGAAATCTGAAAAATTACCATTTCACTAGTTTCAGAAAAAATCACCAAGAAGACTGAGAATCTGGAGGGACGCCGAGCCACATTTTAAGGTATAATAACATATTTGATAACCTGTTAGCTGATGTTACTTACACAGTAACAGCTGACGTAGTGTTGAACTACAGTATGTAAAGAAAGAAAATAAAGAATTACATGTTATAGATTTAAATATTAAAAGAATGTGCAAATAACCAGCATCAGTATCAACATTTAAAAAAACAACTGTATCCACGTGGTCTTTTCCTCCACACACTCAGCAACACACACACAAACACACTTCACCTCCTCTCCCTCAAATCCAAACTCCTCCCCCTAAAGTTCAATCTCTTTCTCTGCTCCACACAGAGTCTTTGTGCTCCAAAACCTCCTAATCCCCTAAAACTGCTGTTTAACAGCCGTTCGCCTGCCTGCCCTCATCTCCCCTCTCTCTCTAACCCACACACACACGCACACGCGCACACACTCTACCACAGCTCCATTCACTAAACTAGAAAACCAGCTGGGATTACATGGCTGTAAAGACAGAGGTGAGCTGTGTTTGGAGAACACCCTCTCCTCTCTCTGTCTCTCACACACACAAAGAAGAGCTGATGCAAAGTTAAGTGTTTGCATGATGGAGTCTGTCTTATCGGGGAGGTGGGGGTAACCAGATGATCAATAAACAAACGTTTAATACTAAAGTTTTCTATGACAAGTGATAAATGAAAAGCAAGCATTTCAGGGTAAAATAAACAATCCAAAGCCAAACAGAAGAGGACTCCACAATCTGGGTGATGTTTACATCAATGATGGGTGTGAGATAACAGTTTCCACAACGAACAGCCATACAATTCACTTAAACACGTTAAAAACATGTAGGATTACATGAAAGTGCAGTAATAACAATCTACAATCTATCAGGTACCTCGGCCTGCACTGTAGATCCTCTGAGCATTAGATTTTCAGTTGTAATAAGACAGATTTATTGAAGTGGCCTGTTGCACAATAGTTCAGATGACACTACATTTTATTTTTCTGATTTGGCAATGAAACATTTTAAGATTAACTATATAACATTATAAACTACTACCTGGTTATTATCAAGTCGCACCTGTTTATTCGCTACTCCTCATATGCAGTTTGAGAAAAAAGCCTTCAAAGCATCAAATATATACAAATCTATGCAAAGGTTTAATGCACTAGTGAAAAACCATTGCAGAGTGAAGTTGCTTTAAAACATAACCCCACATAACCAGACATTACCATTTCAACGCTAAATCTCCTCCTTCTGTTCCCCCTGATGCAGGGATACCTTCTACCGGCTTTTTCCTAATGTACAGAATGAATCAGTAACAAACAGACCAGAATATCTCACAATTGTATTAGGACTTTAAAACTTAAAAACAACTATTCCTTTAAACTTAACACTTTCATTTGTTGTATTCTATAAAAATGTTTCTCAAATTCCTATTACTATTTGTTGCCCAGTTTCTAGATGTGTCCTGTTTGACCTCATCGTCCTCTTCGGAGTTGTGAATTTGAACTCAAGGCCATGAGCAGAAACTAGAAATGTTTCTGTGAACATTTAACATTTACTTAAGAGGCTTCTGTGTGTCTGGACAAGTGTGAGTGGAGAGGCATGCCTGGCATAGAGGGAATGCCAGGGTGTCACTGTGGGAAGTCTGCTATACACACACACACACACGCACACCCAGTCACTTGCATACCTTCTTTCCTACTACTTTAGTTCTAGAAACAATCCTTAAATCCAGCAGAGGAAAAGGGCAGAGTGTCCTTAGACAAACACATATGGTTTCTCTAAAATGAACTGGTTCCTAATAGGGGATATGGGTGGAGGCTATTTGTCGGGAGGTGAATAGACTAGTGTGGTCCAGGGGCTTAGCCAGGGGAGTTTAGCCTTCACTGACCTCTAAGCTCAAACAAAAAAAGCCATGTTGATTAAGAGTGTCATTTTATGCAGGAGGTGAATCAAAAGAAACAAGCTTGTTAATATGGAAAACCAATTAGGGGCAAAGTGCTTGAGAATCTCCAAGAGAGGGAAGAGAGGGGATGGTTAGAGAGTGAGGAAAAGACAAGAAGGAGCTGCACAGGCTCTACCAAGGACACCTATTGTTAAAATTAGTAGTAAATCACTGGTTTGGGGTTTATGAGTTAAAACAGAGTTTAGCAGGGAAAGAGAGAGTGAAGAACACTCACACACACGCTCAGGAACCGCGTGTGTGTGAGGCCAAGGGGATGTTGGGAAGAATGGAGGGATGTCACGCTTTGTTTTTCTGCCTGTTGATTCTGAATGTGACCAATTAGTGAAGCAGAGAAACACAGAGTGTGGGAGTGGAGGAGGAGGAGGTGGTGGTGGAGCGGGAGGGCGAGGAGGGGGTCCACTCTCTTTCACCGTGAGAGTCTGTGGCCGAGTACTGAGTCAGAGAGGGATGAAAGAAAAAAATGGGCAGGGTACAACATAATGAACATAATGACAAACAAAAGAACTTTTCAGTCATTTGTGGTCGTGCTCCTCTGACCCCCCCACTCCGCTCAATGACTAGATATCCAACCACTGAAAGGCCAGGATGTGTTTCCCTATAATCAGGTTTATGTGTTAAAAACGCCTGACAATAACTATCTCTGGCCTACACCCAGCTTATATTTAAGTTTAAAAAAGCTTAAATGTATAATTTCTTCTTTTTTACATCTCAAATATTTATTTAAACTAGTCCTAATTATAAATGCTGTATGAGCACATCACAGCATTACCCTCTCAAGTCTCTCCAGATTCAAAATCACCAACACCTTCATAACACTTTACTTCAACAAATAAATGATTAGAGCCGGATAATTAACTGTTTTCAATAGAGAAGCGCTGATTGCAATTTTCTTGGCCGGTTGGACCAAAAAATTAGGGATCGTCCCCAATTATTTAATAGCGTGTATTGTAAAAAGCTAGAAAAAAAAAGAAGCTTATATTGCTCCAGAAAAAAAAACACAATTAAAGAAAATTTACATGAGAAACTCAAATGAACAGAAGTAAAAGAAAAACTGCAGTTTGCACTCTGCACTCAGGTTAATGAGGGCTAGCTGCTAAGAGTATTAGGTAATGACAAAGTACCTAGTTCTCCCTGTTTTTTGAAAATCATCTAGGTTGAGAATCCAATATTGTAGTCAGTTGTTATACCACATCTGTAATATAATTACCACATCATTACTTAACTCATTGCAATAATAGAGAAAATAAGCAATTTAAATAAAAATAGTTAAGATAAACAGTCTAAGATTCAACCCAATACTGATGGATACTTTTCCTACCAGTTTAATTCATGTCAGACATATGAATGCCATGAATATTACCATATGTACTGTACAGGTCTGTAAGTCAAGGTGTGCATGTGTGTGTACCTGCTGCAGGTCAGCCATGGAGTACAGGTGAATGTGCTGTAGCAGGTATTCCCTGGGGAAGATCCTGTGAAGAAAAAAAGAACAATAAAAATGTTATAGTGCACCGTTCTCTGTGAAGAAAGTCAAATGCTGAGATGCTGATGAAATACTCCAACCCGCTTAAAAAGACCACTGATGCATCACGTTATGCCACTTAAATTTAAATTGATCATGATGTTTCAGCCCTACGATGCACAAAGTAAAGAATTTAAATAGTTTGAGTATTAATACAGGACTTAAAAAGGCCAATTTAAGGCTTCCACATACGCATGTCTACTATTGTATGTGTGACGTAATGTGATGTACTGTTGATTTTCCCGTTCTTCAACCGTTCTACTGGAGCAGTTAAACACACAGTTATATATTATTTTTAAATTTTCACGTTGTTCTACCAAATAAAAAAAACACTCTCTGTTATGTGCAAGTGTGGAATGTTTTCACATACGCATTCCTAATAGTAGCACAATAGATACGCAAACTATGGGTAGAGTACAGATTATGTTTGCATAGAGCGGTTGAGCGGTAGACGCATTTACACCTCCTCAACACCTGCCTAGGAAGTGAAACCATCTCTGAAGAAACAGATTTAAATCTATCATGAATGCTTTTTTTAAGTATTTACACTAAACGTTTTTTAGAAATTGATAACCATCAGTTCCCAAGACATATTTATTAACTAAGCGTAAATGGAACCTGATTATACACAAACTAAATGCAAGCTGAAACTTGTCGTATTTGCTGTGTGCGTGTGTGGGCACAAGTAGGGGCTGCATCACATCAATGACTGTCATCACACATACGGAAAGACAAATGTGTGTGTGAGACCTCTCCTCAGACCACTAAGATGGACGGCACCACATAAAATAATCCTGTCTAAGCTGTGATGAGTGGTAGCAAAAGTATGTGTGTGCATGCACAAGACAACACACACAGACATACAGACAAAGGTTCAATAATCAAACACACATACACACAGGCTTAGTGATTGTGTTGTCAGTGCCCAGATGAACACACCCTTAAAGTGTTGATCTTGATAAAAGTACTTGAGAACCAACACATTTTAGAATTAGATTACACACTTGAACATACACATGCATGTATGTAAAAGCACGCATATGTCAACAACTGAGTATTTGTATAAGATCTGATTTAATCTAATTCCATATTTTTTTTTGTGAGTCCAGCAGACACACCTTTCACTAAAATTCTGTTATCACTCAGTGATTACATTTGTGTACTGAAGGAGGGTTTGACTTCCTTAAGAGTGTGGGCTGTGTGAACGAACAAATGTAGAATGTCCGACAAATTTACGTGTGTGTGTGTGTGTGTGTGTGTGTGTGTGTGTGTGTGTGTGTGTGTGTGTGTGTGTGTGTGTGTGTGTGT
>JAUYWH010000013.1:5557304-5572686 GCA_034779795.1 Ctenopoma multispine
GGAGGAGGTGGCCGGGGAGAGGGAGGTCTGGGCTTCCCTGCTTAAGCTGCTGCCCCCGCGACCCGACCTCGGATAAGTGGTTGATAATGGATGGATGGATGGATCAGAACAAGGTAATGTGTCTAAATGTCATAACATATAAATAGAACTGGTGGAAAAATCCAGATAGGTAATACAATTTAGCACAGCATTGCAGAGGCATTTCGGTGTACTTTAAGATAATAGCAACGCGTTTCTCCTCATATTTCTAGCAGCTAGCTACCAGTTTTGGGCCTCATTTCCAAAGGTACCTTTGGTACGCAGTACATTTTCTTAGTGGATTATTCCTTTGAAAAAATGCTTTGCTTTAACTCAAAATATAAAAAATATATATTGTAAGTTTGAAGTTTTCAGAGCACACTTAGTAAGTTGCAATTTTCGACCTCAAAACTAAATTCATGGCACTGAACTGCATCCTGTTCAGCCTTTTCTCCCCATTTATCCGAACCCTCACATCCTCTATCTGATCTCAGGAACCATAAACTAGGTAATTTTCCTACACAGTGCATCTTATCAGGGGCTTGAGGCCATGACCTGAGCACTGGTATTCAGGTTAGAGATAGTCATCCAAGTATATCCCTCTGAGATCTTCACCAATGTAGGAAAAAACAAAACTGTTAAACAGACTTTGAGGCAAAAAGTCCCACTTTCCAAAAATGAAGCTGGCAGCACATCCTCCCCTCTACCATGACCTTACAAACACAATCTGCTGTTCAGGAGGTTTGTTTTACCCTCATTTATTGTATGTCTTTCATCTCCAGGCTTCACTCTTCTTTATCTTGTGATTATGGTGTGTTTTATTCTCCATGATTAAGAAAGTTCAGACTCAAGTAGGCAACAACCAACACCTCTGCAAGGACACAAAACTGAGCCATTCTTTATTATGAGCTGTGCTGCATTCACTGCCCAACCTAAAACATGCACGAAGAAGACACTGATTGGATGCAAACACACAGAAAATCAAACCTACTGAACAGTTCCTCACACAGTGTTACACAGACAAAAAAATTGTTTAATACGGATACATGGAATAGCACTGTCACCCCACAAATCTTGTAGAAATTGTTTCTCCCCCCAATATGTATTATTAACTGTATGCTTCCCAACATTTATTTTCCAGAAGCCAACATTAAAAAAAACTACTGTTTAACAGAGATTTCACTTTTGAAACGCCAGACATAGAAATTAATTATGGTGCAAGTGAAACTAAAGATAGCCCGATTAATACTGAATATCTGGGGCCTAATTATCTCTTTAATGAAAAACAAAACAAACAACAACTATAATTTCGTGATATACTGTAAAGATATTTCACATTTGAGCAACCCGCTTTACAGTCAAAGTAACAATAAATACCAGATATTAGTCAATCCTAATAATAAACTTTACAGCTACTTTAGATGACTGATGCATGATAAACTATAAAACATGGATACCTGCAGTTTCCTGCGCGTTTTACTGCTGTACACCTACAGACCTCTGTATGCACTTTTTGAAGGGCATACGAAGGTCACACTTGCGATGAAGCAATGACTCAGCCTGGCTGGTATTCAAATAATTTCAAAAAACAAACTTTACCACATGCCTGTGACCTGAGGATGAATATTTAGGAACCTCATTCATATTTCAGTGGTTTCATTTTGCCCAATAAAACCAAACACTGACTAGAGGTTTCATCATTTCTTATAAAAGTTCCTGTTTCATGTTAAATCTTCTCTAAAAAGCTATGCCAACCCAGCAAGGACTACAGGCTGTATATACCTATATAGGTGTTACTTACAACATTCACTCATTCCCACCCCCTCAAACACTCTTACAAACTGATTTAATTGTAAACCCCTAACAGAAGCAGCCTAATTGGCAGATATTGCATTCTGTTTCGTGTTGAACCAGTCAAGAAGGAAAAAGCTAAATTCTCACCAGCTTCTGTTAAGTAAATGGGGGCGAGTCAACTTCCTCATCAATCTTATCAAAACAGCAGCAGACACAGTGTCACTCTAGGCTCGGGCTTTGCATGTTAACAAACCTTTTGCTTAAGGAACAAATAAATATGCAAATAAGTTTAGCAGGAATCAAGTCTGGCTGATTGGCAGTCTTCACGCTTGGAAGGCTCAAGATTAAAATTAGGCACTGTGGCATAGAAAACTGCTCTGTTCAATTAGCCTTCATCTCTACCTGGTAGGTTTTGACATCACACTCAAGTAATAGTCCAATAAAAACAAACAAGACTTCAACCAGAGGTAACACTTTTCTCTCAGTGCTGCAAACTCCCTGTCGATATGGCTGCCTTCAAGTCAATTAAGAAGCAAACGTCCACTTTAGTCCTAAACAAGCAGCGGCACTCAGTGATTAGGGAGCCAGTCATTAATCTTATATGCTGTTTCACAATCTAGTCCCACGGTTCCCTGGATACCAAAGTCCACAAAAGCAGGAGAATACATCAGTCAATAAATTTTCAAGTTCAATTGGCAGCCATACATCGCCAAACCCAAACAGAACCAACACGTTTGGCTTTTTCCTCCACACTCTACCCTTTCCATCATTCTGATTGATCTGTCAGAACTTTGTTCCACAACTTTACCAGTTTCCTTTTGAATGTTTTTGTGAACCGCAGCCAGGACCGTCTGTTTTTGAAGTCGACTAGGTTTGTTTCTTGTAGTAATGGATGCTATGAGGTTATGGTCATGAAGCTGTCTCTTGACTGTTGTACAACTACATGCTGGAGAGCATTCTGTCAGGTTGTTTGTCCGTTTATTTTACAAAACTAACAACCTTTGATATCACTCAGAGATTTCTGCTTACTTGTTCACAGACGCCTCTACCTGAATTTACAACACCTGCTCAAAAAACATTTAACTACTACTACTACTGGAACCCTTCTTAGCCTCAGATTGTGCACTAGGTGTTAACATGCCTTTATCTCCCACACAGTTCTTTTAATACTAATGTAAATCTATATCTCAAACTACACACACTATGTATCTTTTTTTTAAATTTTTTAATTTTTCTATATACTACAAAACTTCTTGTTGTGGAGAGGTACTGTGGACACCTCCCATGAAGTCAAACTCACACTACAGCCTGACAGCAGTGCAGAGGTAGAGACATTTAAATATTTTTAATTTAGAATAGATTTTCCAAATCACACAACTGCTGGTTGATTAATACTTAAAGTTGCTTTCCGGTGAATCAGTGAACAACTACAGTGGTAAATTCCCAAGTTAAGTAAGGTCAGAATTATGTGGTTTTTTTATGTGGAAATATGTGTTTCATGAATGAATTTTAAATAGAACACGCATTAATCATTGAGGAAGCATGACTGCTTCCTCAATTGATTGGTGCTTCCCTAACCCTAACCCTATGGAAGCAGAAATCAAAATGTATTGTTAATATTTCCATCGATTTGTGAATAAAATAAAGACTGAAGAAACTCCAGTGACCAAACTGTAACATGTATACTGTAGTAGTATGTGTGTGTATATATATATATATACACATATATATATATATATATATTTGTATATACATATATATATGCGTACACGTATGTATATATGCTCTGTAAACATGTATTGTTCAACATTGTTTGTGGTTTTAAATGTGATTTTTATTTTATTTTGACTTAATATGAGCGGTTTCCTATTTTATCTTTAAAAGAATCAAATTGAGAATTTTTTTTTATTTATAACTGGGGTATACATCGGGCATACATCATGAACTGCTTATTTTCTGACTAAAAATAAAAGATCAACTTGATCACTTATCAAAGTTTGTTGATTTAGTGGCTGATTTGTTTAAAATAAATCTTTCAAGACAAAAAAGCTAATATAGAATTAAATGTTTTATTATTTAAATTCTACATATGCTGGGTCTTGTTAAGTATGATGAGCTCATTAACTGTTAGGTTTTCATGTCTGGTGTCTTAAATCCTGCTGATAACTGTGAGTTATAGTTTGTTTTTTTACAACCACCATGAGCCTCCTAATTTACAAGTCACATTAAATGCTACCATGACAAAACTGAATTTTTATGACTACAAACTTATCAAGGAATGCTTGCTAAAAATGTGCAACCAAAAATAGACCTGTTAATGAAAGAGTCATGATATACAAAGACATGAGTATGGTTCAGTAGAGTTCTGTTGGCAATGTTGTCAGACATAAAAGAGCTTTAATAGATGCTATTTAGTCCTATATACACATGCATATTGTGTATATAATAATGATCATCATTTCATTTACCACCTAAACATCCCCAGCTGTCTCTAATGGAAAAGCAAACCACCACTTTTTCCCCCACTGTCAATGAAGAGACATAGTGAGGTTGAGCTAAATCACTCTGCCTTCTGCTTATTACGATCCTTTTCCTACTTCTCGCCTTTCAACGCACATAGAGCCAAACTAAATAGCCTGATGCCTTTTCACACATATGCTAATACTAAATAATCCTGCCAGTGTCAGGAGCTGGGTAATTGGGTTGCCTCTTCTCTCGCCTCATTTGAGTCCATTTGCTGACAGGATTACAGGCTATTATCCCTCAGGATCCTTTAGGATCTCCTTAGGCCTTCAGATGCCCAAAACACACAAACACATGGGGTGTGTGTGTGTGTGTGTGTGTGTGTGTGTGTGTGCGTGTGTGTGGTTGTGTGTGTTGATCTCTCTGCCTGAATACTGACTGTCATAGCACAGCTGTGTCATTTCAACTTATCATCATCTTCTATCATTATTGCTTTCTCTGAGGATGCTTCAACGTAAGTACAGCATATGCCCTGATCTGCAGCACAAATAGTCCACGACTTCTGTCCTCTGAAAGCCTCTCGAAGGCTGAGAAAGCTTTGCAGTGAATGGACAGTCAATCAGCGTATAAGAGGAGGAGGTGTACATGTTTCTGACAGGTAGGGGTCACTGTTCTAGCTAGATTTACGAAGACTTCAGGTTTAATGAGTTGGTTACCAGAGGACAGGACATCATCGTCATTATCAGGACATCAACAGCTCCCCGTACCACAAATCCACAATTAGCTAAATACAATGACTAAAGGGTCAGTCCAAGCCCTCAGGATTAGTGCTGGGCAGTAAAACAATTTTAGTGTAGTGAACAGCAGTGGTTTTACCAGTTGTATAATCACCTAATGCACCTTAGACAAACACTACAAAATGAGCTGGATAATTACATTTTCTGAGCATCATAAGCCCTGCTTATTGTCTATTATTATTATCAGAATCTATGTCCTTTTGTATTTATTTATTTGATTCATTCTGTCCAATATCTTTTAAGAAGAGCCACAGGATTATTTTATTTCTTCCACATTCATATGAGTGGGGTGCTGAGAGATGCAAGTAAAGGAGGTCGCTAGCACACACACACTCTACGGGGTCAAAAACATGAAAACATCAAGTATGAAAACTGGAAGAATGTGCCACTGAGCAACTTTCATAGTACAACTTTCATAGTACTGAATGAGTGCCATGTTTTGATCCGGTATCCAGTGCTTATCACTTTTTCCAAATTAGACATAGACTAAGGCTAAGCTGTTGTTGCTGGCCACTCCTGGTTTGTGACGCTAGAGCCAGACCCACACTACTGTCAAACCACCATCCTTGTCCAATTCCATATGTCCAATGAAATGTCTGTTTTACAAACTGGTGCCAAAAGGCTTCAAACCAAATTACGCGTAAATGTCAGAGTACAGGTTACTCTAAAGGACTATCGCATGACACCTGATAAGTAATTAGTATTTCATTCAGTTGGGTCAACGACACAGAGGTCATCCGTGGGTTGCAGTGTCCCGCAACTACCACCTTCTTTATCAGCACTCACACACTGAACCAAACCCTGCACGGTAAGTTGACTCCCATTATTACCAACCACCACCAGCCTAACTAACCAGTACTAGACATCTATCTGCTTAACAGCATGTTGCTACCAATGATAGCACATAATAAGATATGAAGGAAGCCATCTTTAACTTTTTACATCACATATCCACTCACACTGTGCATATGAACTCACCCCCCTGCTGGTGGTTGAGGATCATGTTCTTCAGTGTGTTGCAGTCCACCGTGGGGAGTCCATTGTCTGTGTATGCAGATGGCCGGTAGTTGACATCAGATCTGGACCGGTTGTGTCCCTTCTTGAAAGCTGAGTTAGATGAGGAGTTGGAGGTGTTGATGGTGCAGTCCTTCGTGTGGGCTGCAAGATCATTGGTAGAGCGTGCCCGGCTTCTCTTGCCATGTCTCAGTCCCATACCCAGCCCCAGAACACTGAAGTTGTCAGCCCAGGCCAGACCTAAGGGTCCCACCTCTGGCTGTTCTCCAGCCAGCAGGCTCCACACACCACTGGAGCTCAACTTCCCCAGCGCAGCACTGGACACCTCCTGCAGCTGCTTAGGCTGTCTAGGAGGTTGGAGGTTCACTGTCTGAGCTTGGCTTGGACCTTGGCCTTGAATCCCATCCATGCAGTGGATAAAGTCCTCTGTGGCCTCCAGGGCTGGGCTGATATCACCCACCATGTCAAGTTGCTCAAGACCCTCCATGGCTGAGTCTTTGCCTGAGAGGTAAACTTCACAACTAGATGGAAAATGGGCATAAAAAGCCTTGTAGCAACATCCACATGTCCAAAAAAGGGAACGAGCTGTCTGCTGTTTTTTTTAATGTATACAAGCTAGGAAGACATGAAGAAGATCCAAGCACTTGTATGAATCCAAGTTACAGTCTTTAGCTCAAGTTAAGGCTTCCATTTAGAGTTCCAGTCTTCCTTTTCAATCTCTATTGTAGCTTCATATCAAAGCTACACTACTGGCAAAAGCCAGGGACTCTAAATCAAGCCAAATTGGTTAGTAAACTATGATACTTAGCCAGATATACACACTTTGGGGTAAAATAAACAGCACAATCCTTCTGCTCACTGTGAAATGTGAGTCTGGAATAAAACACGGGACGAAGCAAAGTCAAAATCCACTATCAGCGTCATTATTTGTGCTCTTTTGGCCAGTCAGGTGGCTGTGAGGTCAGTAGATGGATAATGTTCGCGCGTAGACTGTAACAAAGGGAAGAGAGAAAGAGGAATTAGTAAAGAGGAACCGTGCCAAACAAACACCAAGAAAGAAAACACAGCTGACAGTAAAATACAGAATGAAAAAAAAAATTTCATTGATACTTAACATAACTGCCGTTGAAATGCAACCTTTACAGTCAGATAAGAAGATTCTAAAGCCTGAAGTTTAACTTTAGGTACCAAACTGCCTACCCACCTACAGCCTCTTCATCACACTGACACCACAGCTTCACAGATTCTGCCTCAGCAAATAGAAATGATCATCCTCCCTCACATGTCCTGATGAAATAATACTTGACTTCCTCCTCAGCTGCTTATCACTGAACTGAGAAGAGAGGAAGCAGGCCTGGGTGGGGTTCCCATCCATCTGCCTGACCGCCTGTCTCTTCTAATTCTCTCCCCTCTCTCTGTCCCTCTCTCTTTCTCATTTGTGCTCACTCACTCTCATTGATTTCCTTCTCCTCCAAGCTTTTACTTTTCTAGACATATTAATTATTTAAAGGCCATTACATCATTGCAATTCAATTTCTAGTCAGCTGTGCGATATATTGAATATTTACAACTTAACCATAATAATTAGTTTAATATTAAAAGATAGGATGTTATTTTAAATACAGGAGAAATTATTATGGTCTTTGTCAGTTTTATCTCATGATTTATTAACTTAGGTTTAATCAGCGCATAGCAAGACATTTTGTGCTTGTCAACAGCACCATTATTATTCTGAAACTGCTGACCCTCTCAATTTTTTTGTCAGTTTTAGTCATCAAAATATATTTTTCATCTAATTTCCATTAGATACCAAAACAAAAATCTGTGAAGATAAAATATGTACTAGTCCTTAGATGACATGTTGTTAGTAATTTAAACTGTTTAGGTGTCACGAAAGCTGTTAGAAACAAATTGCAGTAGTAACTGAATAACTTACAAAGCATTAAGAAAAATACGTAAGGCAGCACCTTTGCCAAGACATTCCCTGTAGCATAACTCCTTCACACTGACTAATATGCATTGTATTTACTCTAACACCTTGAATTATCAAATACTGACATGCACTGTTTAGCATGACATCATCTGCCTGCAGATACAGTTCTGACCTAGCTGAGCATCGTGATGATGGTTAGTTACTCATCAAGCGTCCCACTGAACTCATGTTGACTCACACATGCTGTTAAGCTGATGCAGATAACACTAGCTGGGAAACCACAGATTAAAGTGTTTTTTTAATTAACTGACGAAGTTAATTCAAGAATAAGGCTTGAAATGAACAAAACTTAATAAGGAAAGAACTGACTGAGAACTAACTGATCCTGTGTAGTAAATACTTATCGCAAGTCTCAATTACAGTACTGCGTTGTTCATATCTAACACTGCCTACAATCAAAACATATTGCCACTTCTTCATTTGTGTGTTATATTTTAAATCACTGCCAAAATCTGAGATGAGATTTACATTATGTGTTTAGTGGAACATGTGCTATACATATATATATATTAGGGGTGGGGGAAAAAATCGATACAGCATAGTATCGCAATATTTTTGCCTGGTGATATTGTATCGATACAGGGACACTAAATATCGATATTTTGTATGCAAATTTAAAAGACAAACTTTTTAGTGTTCAAAATAACTATTGCACAGTATTCCACATATTTGCATTTAGTTAAGTTGGAATAAACTGTATTACAGACAGTTTGTCAGCAATAAAAATGATTGAAGTGAAAAACTGAGGACTTTTCTATTAGATTTAATGTATTTTGACAAAATTTACCTTTGTGGATAGAATTTGTACTTGAAAAAAACATGTTAATCACAATATATTGTATCGCAATACTTACTTACTTGATCTCCACTGGATAACAACAATGCCAAACATTCAGCCAGAGTAATAAAGAATCATCAAAAAGAACAAGGACTCCTGCAACAGACGTTACAACCCCCCACCGAGCCCTAAAGTCAACAGTATGCATTCAGACTGTGATTACATCTCTGATACAGAAACACACAGAACAAATATGTCAGGTTACCTGAGACATCATCTGTTTAGAGGCAAAGGATGGTCACATCAAATACTGATTTTCATGTTCTGTAAAACATGTGCTATTCGGTTGCAACTGAAAAACAAATGAAAAAACTTCTAGTAATCCAGTCACAAAATATCTGGGGACTTTGGTGATAACCACAACCTTAATGACTTATGATCTTCACAGAAACTTGTTCCGTTTAATATATGTTGGAAGAAATTGATAAATAAAGTGTAGTCTTAGTATTATTTTGACAGCATCCTCCACGCTACACGTATTGTATATAATCCTATTCACATCACACGACTATCTGATACATATGGATGTCAACAGTATAGGCCTGTACATTGTTTTGTACTTTACTAAACATTTTAGGTGCTTTTATGTTTTTATAGCTGAAAATATTAACAAAATGTTTGAACGTAAGGTGGCAGATGACTTTAAGACTTGTGCGTTTGATTGTGTTTTAATTAATCTAGAAACACAGTCAGCATCTTAGCAGTAAACACTGACAGAGGTGAAGCCACGGTCAGCGTCTCCGAGACACACATGAACCTGCTACACAAGCTAACGTTAGCTGTATCACCATTAACACGACATAGATACAGTGTATATATACATATATAAATTATAAACTTGGCTAACTGGTCTGACAGACAGCTAGGTGAATTAGGCCTGTTTTTATGCCCGGCTACTGTGATGTAATTTGAGCCGGGTCTAGTTAGCTAGCAGCTAACGCTAACCAACCTCCATCCTGGAACAGTGTCATTTTAATACGAGATAAAACTGTTCACTCAATTAAATAATACCCATCACATATCACTGGAGCTGAGGTGGTATTGTCTTGTGTTACAACCGGTATACCCCACAAGCTATAAATCATAAATCAAGACTCACCTTACTGTGTTTACCATTATGTCATTTGATAGTCCGTCACCGATAAAGTCCGAATCCAACTGAGGGTACAGAATAAAGGTTCCGCATACCGTATGTACATTATAAAGTTTATGCAGTAAATGCAATGTTTGTTATTTATTTAATTTTATTATTTATTTCATTCATCAGTTGTGGAAGAAGTAATTGATTGTTTACTTGATTAAAAGAGGCAATACCAAATTGTAGAAATAGTCCTGCTCTCACAATTTAACTTCAGTAAAAGTACTAATTATGTAGTGTATAAACTAATAAATAGTGCATTATTTGATTAGAATTACTGACACGTTAGTGTACATACCAAATTCATATTGTAGCTGGTAAAGGTAGAGTGAATTAATTACTGTATATACTACTTAGTATGTGGTCAGTTAAATCTTATCTTAATCTTATCTGTATATTATAATTCATCATACATTTTTGATTATATTTTGTATTAATAATTTAATTTCTCTAGGTAAATAGTCATATATATATATATAGATAATAGTCAAATAAATGTAGTGGAGTAAAAAGGTCAGAATCTGCCTTTGAATTGTAATGGATTAGCAGTATGAAGTGGCAGAAGATGGAAATGCTCAATTACCTCATAATATACTACTTAAATATAATATTTGAGTAATTGTACTCCCTACCATTCACATATAAATCAGTAGTAGTCATAAACAACCTTAGAAAACTGTCCAAAGTCAGTCACCTGTGTCAGTGCTACTACAGGGTTTCAGTGTCTTGTCCAAGGACACCTCGGACACGAGGACTGAGATTCGAACCGCTTACCCTTGGGTTGGAAGGTGACCACTCTACCCACTGAAACAAACAGTATTTATTCCAGGCCTTGCCTGAACAGATACATTTTGTCCCATGATAAATGATAAAAATTTAATTTCTGCACGTTTTGAGATCAAATTACTGATTATCAACAGTTCCAATCCAAGAAATATCATAGAAATTTTTAAAAGCTCTTAAAAATCACCTCCTGTAGGACTCTCTCCTCCTCGTCATCCTTTTTGATGCTTTTTCAAAAAGTTTTCTCAAGTGAAGAGGAGAGGAGCCAGTAATGGGCTCTTCTACAACACTCTCTGTAGTATCGTTGCAGAACAATAGCCCTACATGTCTCAGATATCAATGGATAGACTTCAGGTATCTTCAGTATTTTATTTCTTTTGTTTATATCTGGAAACATGTTTAGCAAAAGCAAATAAACAGTGGTGGGGACATTGAGTATCTGACATTTATTCATTTCAACACAAAATCTTCTCATGGACAAAGTATTCTCTGGTTTCAGACCACGGTAAAACATGTTTTATTAGAGAAAACTGTGTTTCCTGTCGGCCTTTTCATCAAGCATTTCCATTCAATTGTTGAATTGAGATTCTTCCTAATTGTACTTAAAAAAGACATGATTGGAAGTCAAGATATAGGTGATCATGTCTAAGTCACTGTCTTTGCAGCATCTGAGCTTCAGAAATCCCTTTAAGGCTCAGTGCCTGCGTCTGAATATAGAGAGTGATGCAACAAATAAGCTTCAGCTTTAGGAATAAAACCATCTCAGTCCATGAGGCGCCATCATTTTACATCTAACAGCAATCTCACAGCCGTCTTCCCTTACCTCATGCACTCAGGTCTCTCTCTGTCTTGTCAGCCTTTCCCATTTCTTTTTTTATTTTGATCATACCATCTTCTAGTGATGACTAAATTATGATTAGATTTAAGGATGTGCAGTGCTTTCATCTGTGTGGTGCATTGTTTAATACTGCTCCCCCATAACCCCTCTCGAACCGCCACCCCGACCCCCCCAAACATACACAATACAATAGCCGTCTACCTCGACTCACTCACCCACTATTGAAGAGCAGAGTGGCTGCTTGGTCCCCATGGAAACACTGCACGCGTATGTGTGTGTTCAGTTAATGTTTCTCCCTCGCTGAGATTAACTTGGATATGAATACACACAAAAACACAAGCTAATTTTTTTATATGCAAATAATGTGCTTTCCTTTACTGCAAACAATGTACTGCTGCATTACAAACCTCTGTATGAATTGAGAGGTTTAACAGGGGCAATTACAACACTTTGACACACATAATAGATGTATTTGTCCATGGAAGAGTGCTGCTTTTACCGGGGAGCATTACTCTGTGAGGCTTAGTGTTTATTATGCACCTGCTAAATGCATTAAAACTGTCAACTTTTGTATTTTTACATCTTTACCACTAATAATCTCAGGTTGTCACCTAAATGAAATGGGTTTATCCTGTGTAGTGTGATCACTGAAACCCTGCACTCAGGTTATCAGACACAGCTACTGCGTGTTGTCAAAATACAAAATGTCCATTTAAACAACAGCAAAATACATATGTAAAGCAAAAATATATAAGAAAAAGCACATTCTAATGCAAGTCAGACACAAAATAACACAGGTTTCAGCCAACAGCCAGAGAGAGAACTAGTAGCTGTCGACACTGTCTCAAATTTATATTTAGTCATATCGTATTTTATCCAAAGCGACTTAACAAGTGAGAAACACACCTCAGGGGAAACTTTGAAGTTCAGTGTCTTGCTCAGGGACATTTAAAACATGTGGACTGAAAGAGCTGAGCCACATGCCGCCATGAAATCAGGAAGTTCCTTGTGTCTTGTGCAGAATAGTTTCTCCATTTGATCAAGATTTGTGAATTTATACACAAATACAGACACAGTTAGCAACTAGAGACAGAGTGATAAGAGAGAAGAAGAGTAATAACTGGACTTTTATTCAACAGGTGCTACTCTCCAAATGGACGGTAATGTAACTGTTTAAGCCACTGTTTGACATATCAAATCAAACATGTCAATGCTAAGCAACACTTTACCCACCTGTAATTTCACACAGTTGTATGACTAAACTCATCCTGATGAGGTAAGTAAACAACATACCCGTGCTCATGCACACATGATGTAAAGAAACAACTTTTAGACTAAATTCTTGGACGTAAGGTTAAATTACGTCTGATAACCAATGTTTGGGTGAGAAGGTGAGTTTCTATAAGAAAAAGTGAGAAGCTACTCACGAGCAGAATGCTTTATAATATGAAAACAGCTGTTTCAGATTTATCTGGATCAGTGTGTGTGTTAGGTATTAGAACAGCACAATATCATTCTGTGTGTGTGTGTGTGTGTGTGTGTGTGTGTGTTCACCTCTGGCACCACACGCCTCATTCACACCTAATGATTGCAGCCTCTCAGCGGCAGCCATCTCTCCTCCCAGACCAAATCCAATTACCAGGGACAATAAAAACCAGCTCCAGGCTCAGGCCACAGCTCCTCTGTGCTCCTGAGCCTGACTCCTGACAGAATCCACCTGTACACATAGGCAAGTTCAAAGACAAACGACAACAAACACATATTACACAACAGTAAAAAAAACATACAAAGACACATGTAATTATCAATGATAAAATGTAATAATAAATAAAGTGTACATAAGTAACTAAAACAAATGTGGACAATCTTTGAAGAATTTGCAAGAAAATTAAACTCATAAAACGTCACAAGCACACTGAGTATAGGAAACTGCCAAATATCATGAAATTCAATATTCATCTTTGAGCAGAACACAAACATGTCTTACTGTTTCTCTTTTCAATAGCTCCATCTAGTGGCACAAATGTGAAGCAGAATTAAGTGAGAACGGATCATTAAAAAAAACATCATATCACATCATAAGTTTACAGGAAACTTCAGGCTACTTTCACACTACAGACTTTTACTTGTGCTGGGCCAACAGCTAAATAAAAAATTTGACTGATGAGTAATTTTTACAATAATAATACCATTCTTATCCTCCCAGTGATGGATTTGTGTGGTCCAAAAGTCAGTGCACACAACCACACAACAAACGAGCCATGAAGTCAGGTCATATATTATCAAAAGGATTATGGTTCAACATAGTTAAAACATGAATTTATGTACATTTCTTGTGTTATTCCATGTTTTTTATTTTCAACAAATATTAAAAAAGGAAAAATCTCTGACTGTTTGTGTGTCTTCACCAAACCCATGGTTCCTCCAGACAACATAAACACCTCACAAATATCTACTTTAATTTTCTAAAAGGTCCAGAAAAAATTTTTTTTTGTAATGAAGAGCTCACTGTGATCCAGTTTGTGGAAAACAAGACTTGCTAAAAAGATTAATTGTTTGCATGTGTTGACTGACAGTAAGAAAATCAGCAGGTTTATCCTTTAAATCTCAAACACACCAGACGACACTGTGTGAATCACCAAAATACTTTAATTGATTTTTATGTGTGCATCTAGTATCTGGTAATATAATTTATTACCAGTATTATTTAAATGGTGTACTGTGTGTATTCTGAGGGAGAGAGCCTATGTCATTGAACCTGTGTCATAGAACCTGTGTCATTGAACCTGTGTCATAGAACCTGTGTCATAGAACCTGTGTCATAGAAACCACCTCATTCTAGAACAGTTTTCACTGTGATGTCACAAAGGTGATTCCAATCCTCCTCAGCAGCATTTCACTTTAAGTTAATGCCCCACAAACATTATCTCATAACTCGTACTGAAGTTCACTCAGGCACATTATTTAAACACGAAACCGCCAACAACGATGTTCAAATTGCTGCGCTTCCTGCAAAAGGTTTGTTTTACAAATGTCACACAGTTTCTGCTGTTTCTACGTCAGAAACATTGAGATTTCTTTACATTTCTTGACATTTCTCTGAACCGCGTTGCCTCTGAAGTCAGTTTGTAACAGCTGTAAATATGTTGATGTTATTTTCCTGACGATTTACACTTATACACACGTATTTGTACTTTATCTTCAACAGAAAAATCAAACCACAATGAGACAGTTGTGGAAAGGGAAAGTCAGCCTTTCTCTGTGTCTAGTGACAGGTAAGAAAGGTTTTCTCCTGATGAAGTGAACAGAAAACAGAAAACACCTGCACACTGTAATGCAATTTGTCATGATGCTGTAGTCGACTAGGTTATATTGAAAGATATAGATCAGATGTCATTTATATATTAAACAGTAAAAAAATTAGGAACAATTTAGTAAAGGTCAGAGACAATCAGCTGTAGCGTGTCATGTAATCGTCTTATGCTGAGTTAAAACCTGCTCTGGGTCAAAGCTGAAACTGTGAAAATTCTTATAAAACTTTTATGAGTTTTATAAGAATTATGTGAGATTATTTCAGCAATTTAGTTTTATATTACTAATAATTTATTCAACCAAACAATCATTTCATTCTTGTTTATCACAGAGTTAAGACCTCTGCTGAAGATACTGGGAGGACTCCTTGGAGGTTCAGACTCTTTGACTAACT
>JAUYWH010000013.1:5574050-5646562 GCA_034779795.1 Ctenopoma multispine
TGTGTGTGTGTGTGTGTGTGTGTGTGTGTGTGTGTGTGTGTGTGTGTGTGTGTGTGTGTGTGTGTGTGTAGGTGGGTCACCATATCTCGCCGCTAAGATCAATGAGGCCAAAGACCTTTTGGACAAGGAGACTCGGCGATGACCGTCACTGTTTTCAAACACTTTAAAGACTTCCATCACTCACTCTATTAACTCGGCTCTGACATCAACCACGCATGGATCTCCTGGAAGACGAAAATATATCACAGAGTGTCACTCGGGTTAAAATGACTTTTGGGCATTTTAAAGTGTTATAATTGTGCATGAGTGGGAAATGCTGTGCAGTTGCTCTCCATTGGTAACTTCTACATCACAGTATTTTGATGTGTACATTTGTTAACATGTAAGGTATTCCATAACATTGCATCTATTTAATTAGAATAACAAATTCTAATATTTACATGTTTTTTTTTAAATAAACACACAGTTGTGGGTTCTGTATTGAGTTAAGTCACTTTTGCTCATTTTTTATTTGATCAGCTGCATGTTGTTGTGTGTCTAAAGTGTGTTAGTACTGACCATGTTAGTCTTTCGGCCTCACGGAAACTTTATGCTTAAACTCAAACTCAGTCAGATGTATCACCTGCAGCAGCTGAATGGAAACATGTCTTGAATCAATACTTAAATGCTTTGTGGATTACTTATGTACATAGTTTTAAAGTTAGAGCTGACACAATTTAAAGGAGCATTGAAGGAGGTTTCTCTAAGTACCGGCTATGGAAACCACGTATCTCATAAACTATGATTAAGAAATCTGATTACAGAAAACAGCAGACTAACCCTTTCTAAAATGCATAGAAATACATTAAGTGAAGCGGTAACTCACCTGGTGATGCTATGCCAGGCCTAGAGAGCCAGTGTAACCGCAGATGTAATAATTTTCTAAAGCCATTATTCAAAAAGCTTCTTTATTCAGAGGATGATTTCTTACTGATCATCACTGTATTATGTCGTTGGAGGGCGAGGACAGAAAGCAAGATGCAGCATTTAGCAGTTCGATTTACAGCAACAGTTACTGGTCAAAAATAGCAAACAGATTACAGCAAGTAAAAAAAAAAGAAAAGAAAGAAAAACAAATGTTGGCGAATGACCACCTGTGTCACTGCATCCAGTCTGCAGACTAGACTGTGAGCCGGGTTCAGAGGTCACGACAGCCAGAGTGAGCTGTTTGATCTTCATCATGAAGGCTTTGAGGGTTTCTTTAGCACAGCGGAGTGGTCGGAGCCTGTGGCTCCTTGATAAATATTAGCATCATACATTGATATTACTGTGTTGACTACAAGCCCCAGAAATCATTAGTAACAACAAATGTCCAATTAGTGAGCCCAAATTCAAACTGATGTTGAAAATAAAATTTAAAAAAGTGTTTCCACTTGTATCAATGCCAGAGAGGTATCAAACCAATATAAATAACGTGTATCATTGCTCTCAAGTTACTTTATTTTGTTATATAATTTCTATTAAAAAAATAAGTATAAAAGCAAAGTAGCTTGTTGAGATGTAAGGTACATTTACAGCGATCCCAACAATAACAATACATTGTGTTTTAACAGTCAAAACCCGACATATAGCCACATATCTTAGCCCAAGTTCAAATAAAGCTATAAAATCCAAGCTAACTTAGTTTTAGTGAAGTCCTACTGAAAGTCATAAACGTTTCAGTGTTTTGATTAATACAACGGTGCCTGCCACTTGTTGATGTTTAATTTTAATGTCTTGACTTATTTGTTGTTTTGCAATGTTCTTTGGGACTTGTAGTTTTTTTTTTTTTTTCTGCTTCAGGAAAACTCGTATCTTTTAATCAGTAAAGCAGAATTCATTAGCTTGTTTGTACTGGTCATTCAGTCACGTCCTTACAAGTGTTTAAATGCTTCAGCTGACAAAGTTGAAGTCTCCTTCAAGTTCCTGTATTGGCAACTCTGATCATCTTCAGTTAGAGGAGGGAAATACAAAAAGCAAGAAAGGAGAGAAGGTGGAGGAGGCACAGACAGAAACATTGGTAAGCATGTTAGCACCATGGAAGAGCCACCAACTCTTAGGTGAACAAGAGGCATGCTGAGGAGGAGGAGGTGGCATTAGGCGTATGTTAGGAGTATTTTTATCCAGGTTATTTTACATCATCATCAACAGAACATCCAGAGACACGAGTATTAATTGTTCCATGAAATTATTCCAGTATTTTACATTTGTGATCGAGCGCGCTCTGTTGGAAGGAAATCTGCTGGATCGCTTAACGGCACGAAAACAAGAGGGGGATGTTCTTCCAGGAGCAACTGTGGTGCATGGAGAAATCCCATCCAACATGTTTATCCTCTTTCAGGAAGCGTTGCAGTGAGGCTGATGGATAATGTAGTTTTAATGTAAAGAAACAGCAGCAGTAAAAATCAACAGAAGCCACTGACTGAGGGATTTCCTGGCTGGGGGAGAACCAATCAGAGGTCTCGGTGGATATTAATCAGCAGCCCTTCGTTAACAAGCTTTCTTAAGGCTGCTCGGTTTAACGCCATGCATTAACAGTCCCGTGTAGCTCTCTCAAGCTCTTCATCCTGTTGCCCCGCCTCCTCCACCTCTTCCTCCCCCTCTTGCTCCTCTTTCTCGCTCAGTTCCTCTCCAATCACGTCTAGCCGCGCCTCCTGCCCCTTTACCACCTCATCCCCCTCACCGTTATGAAGCCTTGCCTCCTGCAGCTGCAGCCGACGCTCCTCCACCAGCAGGAGGCGCTCTCTGACGCCCTCCGCTGCCGCTGCTGTGTCGCTGGGACTCCCGAAGTACTGCTCGCTCCTAAAACGATGACAGTTTGACTTAGGAGTGTGTACTACATAAAGTGGATGTGTGTGTAAATGACAGTGTGGATGCAAACAGTTGGGTAGAATTATCTTCCACGTGGAGGTGAATAAGACTTTTAGATAACATTAGAATCGTGTTTGGCTAAACATCACAGATGGCTAAAATATCACTTACTGCAAAAGATTAAGGCTTGGATTGAGGTTAAGCACGTACTGATTATGGTTAAACTAAGGTTAGGTGTGCCGTGAAAGTGAAAAAACAAGCTTGTCTGTGTGTGTGTATATATGTACCCATCAGGGAAGATAATAGGCACGGTGAGTCTGTCCAGCAGAGTTTTTCCTGAAGAGTCGACTTCATCCAGGGATTCTGCCTCCACACATTCCTGTTGTAACACCTGAAAAGCATCAAGAACACATGTACTGAAGGCAAATTTATACTTTCTATGTCTGCGCGGTTGTAGCAGTGTGCAAGAGTCTATATGAGACAGATTTTATCAGCTACTTCAAACCAGTCACATTCACTTTGTGTCAACAGTTTAGCCATTTGTAAATTCTACTGAATGCTAGCTGATAACAGCAGCCTGCCGATGCACAGGTCAGGTCTTGGTTTCCTCATCCAGACACCGCTGCTGTAACAAATAACAGTGAGGTCTCTCTGTGAGCCTGTCTCACCCTCTCAGCGCTGGTGTGGAAGTTCAGAGCCAGCTCCAGTCTCTGCTGTCTCTCCTCTGCGCTGACGCTGAACTGCTTCCAGACTCGGTTGAGTCTTGGCAGCGTTTCTCCGGATGAGCGTGTCGTACAGCGCAAAGACTGACAAAGAACGACAGTCGCCTGCAGCAGCTGACGGCCGTAGTCGTACGTGCTCTAATGGAACAGACAGGAGGACGGAGACAAGCAAAGAGACAGAGTTAGTGCTACTCTCTCCGTTACTGTTTTGTTTACATCATATCTGAAGGCCCATAGGTTTACATTTTAAGTAATGTTAGCAGTAATTACTACTAAATACTAATTGAAACTTCTCTAATAAATATTAACAATACTGAAGTGTAGTCAGTATTCTAGTATAATAAAGTGTAGTCTGGAAGTGTCTCACCTGAGCTACATCCACAAACTTTCTGTGTTTGTCCAACATGGTTCTTGTCTCTTGAGTGTCGTCGCCCAATCTGACGTGGGTCTTCAGCAGGGCGTCCAAGAGCTCGCCGAGCCACTCTACTGCCTGGAGACACACACACACACACACCCCACCTCATCAGTATAGGAGGTACATCGGTGTAGGTGTGTCTATGTGTGTGTTGCTGATGTCCTACCTGTAATGCATCCTCTTCACATTTGAATAGTTGAACCATCTGTAGCATCTTCAGTCGTCTGACATCTACCATGTCCTCACATCTGCAACACACACACACACACTTTCTCAAAATTAAGAATGAACGTCATGTCTCACTGGGAGTCTTAAGTTTGATCATATAGTCCCATAGAATGACTAATCAGAGAAAGAAGAAGTAGAAAGCCACCTCTGCTTGCGAAGCTGCATCTCCTCCATCACAGCCTGGATGTGCTGAACGTTGTCCTGCTGTTCCCCAGTTGGGCTCTCAGTTTCCTCCAGAGACCACGATGGTTGACTGCACATCTGCTCCAGCAACAACCCCCCTTTTTGACGCAGAGAACCAAGACCTGCCTCTGCACGAAGAGGAGGACGTTAATGTCGCGGAGAAACTTTTCGTTAACAAGCGTGTTACTGGTCTGGTGCAGGTATAAAAACATGCAGGTGTATAAACTTAAAAAAAAAGAAAACTGTAACCGTGTTTGGAGGAAAATTCACAAGGTGAATAAGATTAAGAGAACGAACCGACAGTCTGTAGCTTCTCCTCCAACAGCTTGAGGTTTTGCTGAATTGAAGCACCGTCGGCTGGAGCCACGTCAGCACAGAGCATGCCCAGTAAACCATCTAACTGCTGGGACAACTGCAGAGACAGAAGTTTTAAACACACCCTGGAAAAATCTTTGTTTCTGGATGCATGACACTGAAACACACATAGCTCTCGTGTTCCATGCTATAAGCCTGTAATGCTATCTTTGTAAGGACAAATTTCAACTGATCCCCACTACTTTAAATATCTCTTTGCATTAGTTAAAGGTTACAATTAGATTTAAATTAGGTCCTCACATGTATTGACAGACAAACACATGCACTACCTCCTGCGTGGTGCTATGGAAGGTCTGTGCCGCCTGCAGGACGTTCTGTCGGCTCTCCAGCTGAGCCGCCTGTCGGTAGCAGACGTCACTCAGCTGCTGCTGCATTGACTTCAGCTCTGCAACTTCCTCTTCCTCCCCTGCACTAAGCAAGGCAGCGATCTGCTGGTTCAACTCCACATATATGGCAAACCACTCCTACACACACACACACACTCAGAATCAGAATCAATCTAGCTCAAATTCATCGACTACAACACCCCTGAACATCAGCTTGACCTGTCTGTCAAGTTGATTCAGGAGTTTTCATTTGTTCATTTAATCTTGCAACAACTAGGAAGATGACATTACTATTCTATCATTTTTAGACCTCCTAAAGTCTTCTCTTTTTCAGTTTACAGCCCCAGCAAGTGAAATGACTGCAGCCTAAAAAGTGTCATGTGAAGACGATTTGGTTTCATCATCAGTTAGTCCTTGTCACATAATCACAGCTGTGTGTATGTTTAAGTGTTCAGCGTGTTGCGTTACACTGTGCTGGCTCTCGATCTCCTCGTGTTTCTGCTGCAGCCCCTGAGCCGCTCGTATCGAGTCTCCAATGGCCTGATGGGTCTTCAGCAGCTCTGAACCTGGACCCTGCAGCCAGGTGACCACCTGAGAAAAAGAGAAAGCACAGAGCACAGACAGACCTGAGAGGTTAACCGTGACTCGTAAGGTGCATTTCAATAAAAAAAAAAAAAACAACCCGACACAGAACTTCAAATTCTGCTACCACTAACAACAACACAGCCAATAAGCAATGGCAGTGTGACGGTGAGCTGGCACACACACACAGACACACACACACACAATACCAGCACCATAAAACTGAAACACCTAATAATTTTAATTTTTACACCCTTGTTTTTGTCTTCAGCGATTCAAACTCAGTGAGTCTCTAAGCTGTAGTGTAGCAGATAAACCAGCAGAGGGCGCTTGGGCTCTACTGGTCACATGATAATGTATCACTGTTTTTTATAGAATCTGTTTCTAACAAAATTACATTTCTGCTGTGGCCACACAAACATGTTACAGTTTAACTACATCTCCAAAAGTGCATGCAAACAAAAATGTTTTTAAAAATTCCTTGTTAATATTAAGGCTGCAATGTTTACTTACTACTTAATTTTTTACATGTTTATTTCCCATCAGACAATTTAACTCTGCTTCTTGTGTAAAAACCGTGAAATTCCCCCTGTGAAAGTTATAAATAATACTAGCTGTTAATTTTGATAATTTTCTCACTAGCAAAAAAACATCTTTATTATCCCCCCAAAAATATTTGGGCACATATTCTGTGGACTGATGAGACAAAAGTTAAACTTTTTGGAAGGTGTGCACCCCGTTACATCTGGTCTAAAACTAACACAACAGTTCATAAAAAGAACATCATGCCAAAACTCAAACACGGTGGTGGTAGCGTGATGTGTCTGCGGCTGCTTTGCAGCTTCAGGGCCTGGATGACTTGACATAATTGATGGAACCAAGAATTCTGTGCTCCAACAGAAAATCATGAAGGAGAACGTGACCTTCTCTAGCAGGACAATGATCTGAAACACACCAGCAAGTCCACCTCTAAATGGTTAAAAAAAAAAACAACGTAGCCTAGTCAAAGTTTGGACTTAAATCCCTCTGAGATGCTGTGGCGTGACCTTAAACAGGCTGTTCATGCTGGAAAACCCTCCAATGTGGCTGAATTAAAACAATTATGCTAAGAAAAGTGTGCCAAAATTCCTCCAGAGCGATGTGAAAGACACATTGCCAGTTGTTGGCACAACCAGTTATTAGGTTTAGGGAGCAATTATATTTTCCACACAGGGCCTATATACGTTTGTACAGCCCTGTAATATTATACAATGCTGCTCTGAGCAACCTTATGTTTTGTGGATGTTAAAAAAAAGTCACGTAAAAGACAGCTCTGCTGTGTCTATAAAAAAACACATCTCATCACATATTATTGAGGTGAAGTTGAACTGTTCCCCATTTTTCTGTACAGTACAGTAACATCTGGGACTGTCTACCCAGATGTGTGTGTGTGTGTGTGTGTGTGTGTGTGTGTGTGTGTGTGTGTGTGTGTGTGTCAGTATCACGATTTAATTGTATTTATCAGGTCAGTGATGCCTTAAAGAGCTAACACACACACACACACATATACACAGTTTGATCCAGAACTAGGCCAACCCCCCACGTAAAATACTCCAGGCTAGTGGACGACATTTAGCAGTTACCATGACAACCCCAGGCTCATCTCCAAGACTGTGGTGCTACCCATCATCCCCCAGGCCTGCAAGTACCCCAAAAACCACAGCAGGATCTACTGCTGCAGGATCTGAAGCTGCTCACTTACACTGTTTCTGAGGCTCAAAGGTCAAAAACTGAATGATAAAAGTATCAAGGCTTTAATAACAGCAACATGTTTGGATAGAGCTGTACGTGGGTGGAAAACGCGTTTACACATTTGTACTTGCAGTTTGAAGTGTGTTATGAGAAGTAGTGAGCATTTTTAGAGAGTTAGACCTTAGAAAATTCCCCGGTTTGCTTTCTTTAGTAGAGTTACAGGAGAAGAATGATACCTTGCTTTTGTCTGAAATCCAGAGGTATTCAGTTTGTTATCCTGTATTATAACCAATAAAGTATCTGATTATCAGACCAATTGATCATTTTCACAATTCTAAGTCAATTAATAGACTTATCATTATAGCTTTATTCACTTATTACAATCATTTCACACTTGCAGGCAGAGGTTCACCACTGTGTGTGTGTGTGTGTGTGTGTGTGTGTGTGTGTGTGTGTGTGTGTGTGTGTGTGTGTGTGTGTGTGTGTGTGTGTGCACGCGCGACGCGTATACGCGTTACCTGCATGACCTTGGTGTGGATCTCGTCTAGCTGCGTGCGTTTGTTTCGCTGCCTGCAGAGCTCCTGGTATTTGGTGTACTGCTCCCTCAGTGAGTCCAGCAGCTTCGTCACCTGAGGTTGAGCCAGCAGCTCCTCCTCCATGGGACACCAGGCTGGACCTAGAGGTCAGAGGTCAGAGAGAAGTCAGAGAGAAAGCCTGCGATATTTTAGCTACTTTAGCTTATACGTATACATACTAATGAAACATGTTTTAGCGTTACAAGAGAAACAGCTTTGAGCACGATGACTAACTGGTGTGTTTGGCAAAAGCAGAATCTTGGGAAATGTTGGCTGAGGTTGCTTCAGTGTGAACTTCAACAAAAAATAGGACAAAGCCGCAGGCAGAAACTAAACTGTGATGGGATCCGAGAAGAGCTTCCAAGCATGGGGAAATACTACAGCGTGGATGTGATACAGACAGATACACTGTGTATTCTACCCCTAAACTCTACTTAACTAAACTCTTTACAAAACACAATCCTTAATCCATCTGTCTGACATGGTCCAACACAATCACATCTGGATGACTGACAGTTGTTTTCTCACCTCCCTGCCCTGCTCCTCCTCCCTCAGAGCCATTAAAACGACGCTGCTGCAGCTCCGACAGCAGCTCATGACCTATAGACAGACAGACAGAGAGAGACAGACAGACAGAGAGAGAGACAGACAGAGAAGGAGAGAGGCAGGGTTTGAGGTTAAAAGTCTTGTTATGAAAGTATCTAACACAATAATGCGTCAGTGTTTGCGTACATACTGTTGCGTAGTGAAAGGAGCTGGCAGAGGGAGGATGGTGGTACCACAAACAAAGACTTCTTTCACCTCTACGCGACACACTAACACAGGCTGTTCAGTACAGTGAACGCAGCCACCCATGCATCATTCACCCATCCCCTAGTGTCTGTTTAGCTCCAGGTCTTGTTTACAGCAGAGAAAGTAACCATCCGCCTCCCTGCAGGTCAAGCTGAGTCCACTCTGCCAGAGGAACCTAGTTCTGGATCCTCACACATTGTAGTTGTGCACACAGCTGTTTCACTGTTTTGACTGCATGAGTTTATTTTTTTTACAAACTTTAGAAACTTTTTACATGAGAAAAATCTCAGTTCTTATCCAACATTTTGTAATAAAATGAATTCTAATTCTTTCCTTAGTTTATTTATTAGTTTGCATTATTACATACTGACTTGATCAGTCTCAGGCGTCAGACCAACATGTTAACCTTTACATAACATTTACATAACATGCATGTCAGAGAGAAGATGATACCTACCGGTCTGAAGGACAGTCTCGGGGTCGAAGGACGGCAGGAGGGCACAATCTGCTGATCTGCAGAGCACAGACAAACAGTTCAGGGCCTGTTAATACATCTTAAGCTGCAGCGGTGAGCGTGTGTGTGTGTGTGTGTGTGTGTGTGTGTGTGTGTGTGTGCGTGTGTGCACGTGTGCGTACTTGTCCTTCTCCACCGAGTTGCTCTTGTCACTGTCATTGATGAGCGACAGCTCGTCCAGCAGGGACGTCGACTCCTTGGTGAACTTCTCAAAAACCTGCAACAGACAACCATGCTCAGACACGAGGTTATCATGACAACGGGACATTAAGGTTATTTGGATGAAATAGTGACCAGTCTCTTGTTGAGCCAGTCGTTGTGGTCGTAGTCCAAACTTCCTCCAAAGTCGTCCGTCAGCTGACAGGGCTCGATGTAGCGAGTCAGCTTATTGGCTGAAACCAGGATCACCTGACAGGAAGCACAGACATGAAGGCACCATATTCATTTTATATTAACACAATTTCATTTCTCATCCTACAGTGCTGTGAAAAAGCCCCCTTCCTGATTTACTATGCTGTTGCGTATTATTCACACTTAAATGATTCAGACCATCAAACGAGAGCCTGCAGTTCTTCAGATGTTCTTCTGGGTTCTTTTTGTGACCTCTTGGATGAGTCGTCGCTGTGCTCGTGGGGTAATTTTTGTAGGCCAGCCACTACTGGGAAGGTTCACCACTGTTCTAAGTTAATGGCTTAAGTTTATTTATTTGATGATGTGTTGCTTTTTGGGATCTTTTGACCTACTTCACTTTGTCTGACACTTTCTATTTAAGTGATCTCTTCATTCTACAGGTCTGGCAGTAATCGGGCTTGGGTGTGGCAGGTGAAACTGAACTCAGCTTTCCAAAAAATGCGACTAACCACAGTTACTTCATGATTTAACAAGGGCAACAAGTACTTAAGGTAACTTACCTGTATTTAAGTGTTATGCTCTGGTGGTGGTGACAGATACTGTATTCACAGTTTGACATAATGTTAGATGCTGAAGCAAAGCAGCACTTTGCTAACATGAGGGAGGGTGTCAGGTGTAACTGAGAACGATTCCCTGACAGCAACATGCATAAAAAGAGTCACCTAAGTGAAGAGTGTATGGGTTCCAATAAAAAACATTAAACAAATCATAAAATGCTATAATAGTCATGATAAAATGAACAGAAATGTTATACATTACATTTTTTGTCATTCCTGAATCATTTTTAACCCTGAAGTGAATCAGATAAAAGGCATCAAGTCAAACAACTGTTTTATCCCATGTAGACAACTATTTTCACAAGACTTGTACGACAGGTCTGAACCACTCGAAACTCTCAATCCTATCTCAGAAAATAATTCAGACTCGGTGAATGCCACAAATTCCCACCCCCATTTCTATGTGCCTCTTAAGAGCAAATCTGAGTTTATACAGCTGAGTGCACATCATCTGGCTAAACAGTCACCATAGACACAGTCTCTCCCCTCTTACTGATTACACGCTGTATATGATGTAATTCAAACTGCAGCTTTGGTGACATGATAACTGCACCGATTTATAGAAATGCACTACACTGTTCAGCACTCTCACTCTGGTTCACCACACAGCTGACATGCTCATGCTATCACATAACACCCACACTACCTATAATACTTGTAAAAAACACAATCAAATTAATACCATACCATTTATACCATGAAATATTCAGTTAAATGCAAATTTTTTTAATTACATGATATGCATTATCTGAGCCGTATAATACAAAAAAATCTGAGTTTAAAAGATGATCAAGAAAGAAAAAATGAATGAAATAAATGAATCAATTCTTATGAAATCATCTCTGCATCCTCCTTTTTCAGAAAAACCCAAACAAAGGTTTGGTCCTCCAGAAGCAAGGAAAGACGAGCCACAGCAGAGCTTTTTATTTTAACCAGACAGCAATGTGCGAGTTTTCCAAGTATATAATAACTTTCTTTTTTTTTTTGCAGTGAACATTCTGACTCATCTCTCAAACGTTTGGACCATTCTTATGAAAAGAGCTCTTGGATCACAAGACAAATTCCTCCTTTGGTTTCTGAGAGGACTTTCTAAATCTGTCCCGTATAAATGTGTCCAGTGTTCTTTAACAGCCTGCGAGCTGTTCTGAGGTTTTACAAAAGATCAGCGTCTCTGAAGACAAACTAAACTATTTCAGCTTCAACTTCAAAATGTAGACATTTACCACTTTGTTGTCCGTCTTATCCCGCTACACTGAATGAAACACTCTTAACTGTGTTTGTAAGAAGGGTTGCTGGAAACCCAGACAGCTGGTAGAGAGTGTGTCCTTCAGTTGTCGCTGCAGCAGATGCTGTCAGAGATATTGGACTCAACGCAGCGTGTGTGTGTGTGTGTGTATTTATTTAGACATTTAAACCAGACTTTAGAGCAGCTGTACAACACACACCCCGCTGACACATACTGTACAAACACACACTTCATAGTTTAGATGAGTGAAATTTCAACACAGTCACTGAAATCTCTCCTCCAGTAGCTCCGTGTGTAACTGTTTGAAAGTGTGTAGTTATTAAAATCAAGTTTGTTTGTTAGATTCATTCCTTATTAATTATTTATCAAAGCACCAAATATTTATTCTGTCAAATTATATTTAGTATAAACATTGTGAATAATGTGAATTTGAGTGTTGTAAAAACCCGCCCTGAAATGTTGGACTGTCCTTGAACGCACCAACTGCAGAGTTACTCGAGCGCACAACGACACTCCAATCTGACTTCGAGAAACAATATCAGCTAAGCGTCGATGGTGATGTTTTATCTACGTTCAGCTATTCTCCAAGTTGTTCCACACACATCAACTTGCTCAGGTTACCATGGCAATGGCCGTGGAGCCCCGAAATCTGGGTCACAGTGACTACTGATCTCTGTCAGTAAAACCATCTGTCGTAATAGAGGAAGAGGCTAGCTGAAAATCTCAGACACACACACACATACACACACACACACACACACTCTGACAACATTGATCCTGGCTCAGGTTTCCAGCAGCACTCGGGACAGTTAATGATGCTCGAGGTTATTATAGCCGGCTCAGTTTCTCTCTGTTAGATATCAGGTGACAGCTCAGAAGCATGTGGCTACGTGTCTTTCTATGGCTGCGTGGACATGTCCTAATTCAATGCCACTATTGTGAGAACATTGTGAGTCATCTTCACAACTTCAAAGTGATGTTGAGCAGGTTGGGACTTGGTTTTAGAGTTAAGGTCAGAATCAGTTGAGGTTCGACATTTAGTTGTGATGGTTAAGGTTAGGGTAAAAGCCTAGGGGCTGCACCGAGTGTCCTCACACTAATAGCAAGACACTTGAAGCCATATCGATGTTTCTGAATGAAAAATTTAAAAATTTAAATTCCTTCAGTCAGTAAGATTCATCCTTAAGGAACGCTGTATGTCTGTGAAATATTTCATGGAAACCCAGTTCGACTCCTGAAGCAGTTCAGCTAACAGCAGCTGGGAGACTCACCTCAAACCCCAGGCGGTCTTTCTCCTTCCAGAAGCAGAAGTGTGTGACCTTCTTATCCCAGAACTCATCCGGCTTCACCACGCAGACAAGCGACACCTCTGCCGGGATTACATTCTGAAACAGCATCATTAGCATCATCATTCTCAGCTCTTAAAACACCCTGAATGCAGTCATGCATGTCGTTACTGGACCAGGAGGGAAGTTAAATGTGTTTGTACCTGCAACATGAGCACCACAGTCTTCACAATGTTCCACTGAGACTTACGTCCGTCCACGATAACAGTGAAACCTCGAGCTTTACACTTCTCACTGAGAGAGAGAGAGGGGGGGGGGGGTTTATAGAACAAGGATTTATTTCACCCAACATTTACATACAGAGGTAGCTTAGGCTGACTTTACCCAATAAAATCAAATCAAAACTAGTTACGATTTCTGGAGTTTCACAGGGTGCATTCACTTCTATGATAAAATGAAAAGTTACTTTTTGAATGCAAATAGCACTATTTCCATTATTAATTTTCCAGCAGTCACCCAGTAATAAGTTAAACTTAACTTAAAAAATGATTTTTCCATAACATGGAAAGGCAGGAAATTGTGGGCGTCGTCCGATGATCACGTTTGTCACATATTCAGGCCAAATTTGGTAACACTCGAGCCGTAGTAAAGTGAAATCACCCTTTAAGCCTTTTACAGAGCAGCTAAACATGCTGGATTCTTTCCAAAATGCAAACTACAAATCCAGAAGCTTGTCAGTGACACGTTATCTCCAAATATGTCCAAAGGCATTAAAAATGAGACTAAACAGTCTTTGATTTACATGTCTGTACACAGACACATACCAGACCATCTCCACTGCTGCAAGTACTGCTACTACTGCCTGTGTACATGTACGTGTGTGTGTGTGTGTGTGTGTGTGTGTGTGTGTGTGTGTTTGTGTTTGTGTGTGTGTACCTGGGGATACTGAGCAGATAGTCCAGTGTGGCGCTGAGCTCCTCCATACTGGTCTGATCTGAACAGAGAGGGATGGTCAGGATCAGCCCACTGCGCCGGTCTTTGCCCCCTGCAGAGAGACAGACAGACAGAAAGAGAGAGTGGAGAAATCTGATTACTGAGAAAACCGCATGTAAACTGAGATTATAAAGTCGTCCCACTGAGGGAACACGTGTAGACACGCGGACATGTTTTATGTGACGTGTTCTCACCCGACAGAAACGCCAGTTTCTTCTTGAGGATGGGGAGGATGGTGGTCGCTTCCATGGTAACGTTGGACATCTGTGGACACACATGAACATGCTTTTTACAAACATCTTAAAATTACACACACATGCTCATGTACTTGTAATTGTTCCTCATGTCCATCCTGGCTAGGCTTGTTACCATGAAATCACTCTACATGTCGCTGCCAAAACTTCACGCTGTAACTAACTTTAGACTGCTGAAGTCTGGTATTAGGGTTGGTTAAGCTTTAGAAACCATGTTTGCTTTTAGGCACAGGCCAGCAGATTCAGGCACGAGTACCCCACAGGTTTGGAAGCACTAACCAACAAGCTCTAGTGTTAATCCATAGAGTCCAAAAATTGTCCACAGGTTCTGACACTGGTCCAAAGTTTGAGCCACTAACCAACAAGCGGAGATGCTCATCCACAAGCTTGATGTTTTATGACGTCAGACACTCAGATATAGAAGCACAGATACAGTACAAGAAGGTACAGAAGTCGAACCCTTCAGATGAGAAACAAACTGCAGGTCAACGCAGTAGTCTGACAGACATACTAAAGGATTAATATTAAACACTGAGGCAGCACAGACACACAACAAACCACAGCTGAAGTGGTACGGGAGTATTACGGAGACGGCACAGCGATTTTTCCATAAGGATTTTCTCTGACCTGGCGTTTCTCCCAGCAGATTCAGATTCTTGGCTTTGCATTTAGCTCAGACTGATTTACTGTCTGTTTCATCTGCACAGTTAAAGCAGTCAGTCAATAAATCAGTCAGTTTACATTTCTAACAGTTTGTTCATTAACTATCTCTTCTTCTAATTCATATATTCAAACTATACTGTACTTACCTGTTTACTGTATATTGGGTAGCTCAGGCACAAGAATTTTCATTGGCTTTAAATATGTTTTACCTTATTTTGACACACTTTTGTGCAACAGTGCCATTACAACGATGGGTAGTATGGGAGTATGTAGGCTTTTAATTTGGACTAATGTTATTTCCATAGTCTTCATGTACAGTAATTTACTCTATTACTTTATTTTACTCAATTGTTCTTTCAGACTCTTTTTTTGTTTTTTAAATTAAAGGCTGTAAAAAACGATTTCCTCAACCAGCTTCGTCCTGTGGTGATGCAATCCTACATGAACACAAAGTTTTCTCCCAACAATGGAACAGTTTTGACTTGAAGTGAGTGGTGTAAAACAAGATGTAAAACTTGTTATATGCGCCAAAAAAAGAGTTTTATATATACATTTTGAATTTAAATCTGATGATGTCAGTTAAAGTCTGATCAAACCACAGACACAGTCTTCCTAATGGTGTTTTCTGTAAAGTTTGTGACCAACAAATCTGCTCAAAGTTTTAAACTATTATTTTTTTTTATCATCTTTATTGTTAATATTAGTATCTGAGGTGATAAATGAGTCTGCTGCTGCAGCCCCCAGCGAGACTGTCTGTCCTGCTGCAGGCTGTCACCTTCATCCTTCTCCTCCTCATCGTCGTCGTTGTCGTCGACGTCAGCCTGCGGCCTGGCTGCAGCTGCACGACGGCCCGACCCGGCCCGACCCGGCCCGACCCGGCTCGGCTTGTGTCGGCTTGGTTCGGCTCGGCCCACAGACACAATGACCTACATTCTGCGGCCGGACGCTGCGGCCGCTGCGGCTCTAACCTCCCTCACCGCAGTCTCTATCAACTCAATATCGGCAACTTCGGGATCGATCAGTTTTAAGCATTGATCAGAAGGATTTTCTTACCTTTCAGTCAAATCTGCGGCATTTTACACTGTCCCGATTTTTCCTCCAGTCCTCCTCTGTCCTCTGTCTCTCCTTCGTCTCTGCGGCTCTTCCTCTCACCCTCCTCCTCCTCCTCCTCCTCCTCTCGGGCTGATTGATCAGCAGAAACCGAACCTGTTTTCCATTAAAAACACTGTGGGTCTCAGTTTGTTCTCCGTTTGCTTTGAACAACAGTGGAAACACAGAAACCAGGCGTTGGACCTCGCTGTTCTGCGCAGCCTCAGTAGAGCCGAAAAGAAGCATGACTTCCGGTAACGCGGCATTAAAAATAAAAGCCTGTGTGGTGCATTGGTCAGGCCAAAAATAAATTAATTAATTAATTTAAAAAGTTGTTTTGGCCCCAGTTTCTCCTACTGTACATGGGCATAATCCAACTACTTATTTACAGTTGAAATAATTAGCGCATTAATCAGTCATTTTATATAATTGTCAAAACGTTTCAGGTACAAACCTAATAAATAGGATCATTTGCTAGTGTCTTTTGTTTTCATGGTAAATATCTTCAGGGTTTAAAGGGTTTTCGAAGTTTCACTTGATTAATAACAGGTGTTGATTTATCTAAGTATCTAAGTATCTACATATTATATATGTCTATATGTATAGACTAATAATAACTAAAGACTGAAGGACACTCTGTCATTATAATAGACTGGGTTTGGCCAGTGTTAAAGACTTGTGTGGTACAATACATACAACCAATGTGTGGTTGATAACTGTTGATTAAATTGTGGGCTCACATTAAACCTGCGGTTTGTCCCACTCTCTGTGTATTGTGTGTGCACTAGTTTATAAATGATACTTGCCCGGTGATAACTCCATTGTGCAAGGACCAAGGACAAAATTTGTATATTTTGTTTTATTATTGTTTTATAAATTTGTTTTATTAGAGGTGCACAACGGTTGGTATTTTCCCCAGATATCTTTAGGAACATTTATGTTTGTAAAAAAAACTCCCTGAGGAGAAGTTGTGCTTATACTTTGAAGGCCTTACGCTTCTCGAACGATAAAACCTTCTGCAGCTTCATCAAGTCGAAGCCGAGTATCCGGGGCGGAGCCACAGACAGACCACGCCCCATCTAATTTAGATCACTGAGGCGTTCGTGAACCCACAGAAACTGATACAATAATTACACTAACATAATTAAAAACATATGTACAGCCTACAGTCACAGCAATGAACAAGAAAGCCAGGCATATTCTGTGCTGAAGATAACGAAGAACTATAACAGAATTATTATAAGTTTTACATACTTATTTTTGATTAGTTCATTTAAATGTTACATGTTAAATATGTACACAACCTTATATTTGTCATTACCATACCGGTAGAAAACAAACAATACATTCTTTTAAAAAAAGTAAAGGCCACCGTTACATCTGCTGTTACAGGAGCAAAACTAATTGGATGTGTTTGCAGGATTTCCATTCATATCAACTTTAACATTCACACTGAATTCATGTTAGGCATACAGCCTATTTTTTTTCTGCTTTCACACTAATTCATGATTATGTTATGAATACACCAGTGTTTCAAACCATGAGCAGCAACACGTGATTTGAAGATGTGGATTTTAATACCCCCTTAAAAAATATTCTTGCTTCACTTTTTCATTGACATGCAGCCATTTGATGACTCTCTATTTCCAATAGTTTACTAATAAACTGCTACTATTCATAAGGCGACAGTGAATGCACCACTGCAACCTCTGCAGCTTCCTCTCAAAACAAGTCCTCCAACCATAAACGACCATACAACTCACAGAAGAAGACAACCTGGACCTTTGTTATCATGGTAACAATAATAAACACAGAGATAAACTTATGTAACAGTTTCAGTTTAGTTAGGTACAAGAACAAAAGTTTCTTGGTTAGATTTAGGGAAAGATCATGGTTTGGGCTCAAAGAAGCAATTATCTAAAAACTGTCAACGTAGGCTAATAAACACATGGCTAGTTAAGCAATTTACCCTGAGACCTAATAAAGTTTTTATGACAACTTTGTTTGAAGTGAAAAATAAACAGTTGTCTCCCATGTCAAAGACTCCAAACTACAACTACAACTACAAAAAAATCCACTATCCTGTCAAAATAAACAAAATCTTTTGTTATTCAAATTTTCAATATTTTCAGAAGTTTTGTTGTTTTGTAGCTTTTGTTTGTGTGACAGGATTTTTATAAGTTATTTGTGCTGATGATCTCAGGTCCCATGGTCTGGTGTTTAGTTAATTTCCCACCATCCTCCGAAGCAGATCTAGAGGTCCAAGGCCACCTAACCCTGGAAGTCAGATGAGGAGAGGTGCATCATTCACAATAAATTGCATTTTTTTCTAATGTCAATTATATGTGTACTGTATTATACTGTATTTCCCTCCATACATAACAACATGTTAAACTGTTTTTAATTCTGTTCTATCAGCTGTTGTCTCTGTCCTTGTGCCAGCCCTTTGTTTTGTTGTATTTATTCAATTGTTGTATATTAATTGTATAAAAAGTTTATCACTGTTAAGTAGTAGCATATTTATTTTGGTGAGTTATCAGCTTTATACAGCCTGCAGCTTAATAAATAGGATTTTTAGGATTATTAAGCATTGCAGCCTCATCACTGTTGGTGAGATAGTGTATCCTGCACTCCTATGGGCTGAGAGCAGTAAAATACCCAGTAATGAAAAACTTGACCTGCTTGACACAGGCTAGACTCAGAATAAACTGAGGTAAAATACCACTTAAAGCCTACCTCTGACACAGCACATACATTTAACAGTGTAATTTGACTGTGCAGACTGACCACTGAATGCGTCCAACTTCCTGGATGGTGTCAGGAAGAGGCTGCCTGAAGGTCTCCGGCAAGAAATAGTAGAGCACAATGGTGAACAGTAACAAAGAACCCACAACAATCCATGGCAGGAAGTCATGAAACACAACTGCAGGACAGATCGGAACAGATCAGTGTGATAAAAAAATATTGTCTGATGCAGAACTTTATGGGCATTAAAGGGTCAGTTCACACATGTTAAACACATCAGCGACTGAGAAAATGTTTTTTGTCATGTGTGGCCTGAACGGGCTGATGACAAGGGAAGTCTCAAAGGACTCTAAACTAACTGCACACCAGAAACTTGAAATGTAGGTTTAAATACTGACATATGACACTTGATAAATAAACTGGTTTCACATTGAACAAAAAATGTGCGTGGAAAGCTTTACCCAGCTCCATCAGATATGGTGAAACAGACGACCCGATTCTGGAGCATGTGGCACAGGAAGACATTGCTGTGTTCCTGATGGCTGTGGGAGAAAGCTCCCCGGTGTGAATGTACATCACTGCACTGGCAATCAGAATGCCAAATTTACCCAGCAGCACCAGAGACAAGGTAAGAGCTGGTTGACCTGCAGTAAAGAGGAGAGTTGTAAGCTAATGATGAAGGAAACCAAGCATGAGTTCATGAAATCTCTCCCCTGAGGCATAGCTTATCACCAATATGTTGAAGTGGTGTGCATTGAGAGATACCTTCAGAAAGAAAGACAAAGGAGAAAGAAGTAGAGAGTTACCTACTTCTGGTCTTACTCACTGTGTAGAGTGATCTGAATGAAGAGCAGCGATAGTGCCCCCAGCAGGGTGAAGCCGATAAAGCACGTGCGGCGAGAATACCTGCATGTCACAAACCAGCTGAGAACACACGCTGGGAGTTCAACAACCGTCACCAAAAAGTAGTTCAGGAAAGGGCTGCCAGAGACATTAGCCATGTTGAATGACAACCCAAAGTAGCTTACATTAATAGAAAACCTGCAAACAAGAGAGCAAGACAAAAACTCAAGCAGACTGATTTGGCCTTTCTTACAAGTTACCAGTACTGGAGCTGAAAAATACAAGTTTTGTTCTGGGAGTGGTGGGGAAAGGTCATTAATTAAAATCCAATGCAAACAAGGAAAAAATAGAGGTAAACTTCCTGAACACCAGCAGAAAGTGCTTTAACTCACCAGATGAACCACAGTATGAGCGTAATAAGTCGCATGTTTGTGGTCCTCAGCAGGTCCAGGAAGCTGAGTGACTTCTTGCCTGCTGCTTTTTCAAACTGCAAAGAGACAGAAACTTTAGTATAAGGAGCACTGTCTTTCAGAGAGTGAAATAAGACTGAGGTTAAGGTTTCTTACAGTAGCAGAGGGGAAGAAAATATGTGGAGGTTCCACCCGGTTCTCCAAAGCTGCTGACCTCAGGAGGAATTCCACTTCGCTCAATCGGCCACGGGACAGCAACCAGCGAGGAGACTCTGGAATCTGCCTGGTGGACAGACGAACAAACACAAAGATGTATCCTCTATAATATAATTAGACTACAATGTTTGGATAGGTACTAGATTAGGGCTTTCCAGTCACCCCAGTTCATAGACTTTCTAATTCCATCTTGGTTGTGTACTGAGTTGTGTACTTACCACCACAAAGGAATACAGGCCAGGCCAGGCACAGCCATTGTCAGTGATAGATGTCTCCAATTCGTGAAGAGGTAGGCAATGAGAGGCAGCAGCATTATACCAACCACCAACATAAAAGGCAAGCACAGGGTGGAGTACAGAACTCTGGTCGAACCAGTCAGAATCTCTGAGCCTGTGGAGGAAACACTGTGTTTGGAAGACGTACAATGAGAGATACAAATACAGATCCCTGTATTAGAATATATTTCTGTGTACACGGCGTTCTTCTGCTCTCCAGGGACTCCATAGACATCAACACCAGAAGAACAGCAAAAGAACATGCAACCAGTGCATAGCTGGATAAATGTCACAATGTCAGGAAAACAACACACAAACCTAGTACGAACACAACGATGAAGGAGGCAATCTGACCCATGCCCATTATGAAGAAAAGCACAGTGAACACCGGCCAGGACGGAGCGAAAGCCACCGCGATGCTGAAGATGCTAAGCATGCTGATGGCAACAAACATAACTGGCTTTCTGCCAAATCTGAAATACAAATCCAACAGGGTGGTGTCAGCAGCAATATAACAGATGATAACGTCAAAGAGGAGAGACGCTGAAGGAGGCAGCAAGCTCACAGTCATCCAAATCAACCACAGATCTTTTTTACCAATGAAAGCTTTGTAGAGGTCTTAGATTTTAAACAGGTTTTTAACAAACAGTAATGACAGACTGGTCTTTGATCACTGGTATGTAGATAATGACCTGAACCAGTTTAAAGTGAAACTGAAAGGTACCGGTCAGAGATCGGTCCAGAGATGAAGCATCCACACAGTCCTCCCAGGAAGTAGACAAGAGAGGTCAGAGGCTTTTTCCACTCTTCACTGCACACCAGGTTAAACTGGAATATAAATGACATGTTGGTATTATGCAGCAGATGTAAACTGGAAAAATACAGCAGATACAAACATTAGAATATAAAGTACGCATGTCAGGTAGCTCCAGGCTGCTTGCTAATGGTGGGGCTGTGACACCAGCTTGTCTGGGCTGTGGTTTTCGTCCTCTGAGCTATCCCACTTGCTCCTTGTGCCAATTGTTTGACAAATGGCACTGAACTAAGATTAATTTACTTAAATACTGTGTAGCAGGTGATTTGACTGTGATCACCTATAGTTATAAGCTGCAGTATGTTTGCCAAAAACAAATGAACCAAATTATAACTTAAAATCTAGAAGCTGTGACATTAAAACATGAAGACAGAATATGTTAAGTAAAAAAAAACTAAACAAACAAAAAAGAACAATGAAAACCAAATGTTTAACTGTTGTGCAGCAGGCAGACAGGTGGCATAAGGAATGCAGGAAACCCCAGTCCAATCATTTCTAGTTTCTTATCAATGATTGGAAAAAGACAATGATGTCTCAGTAGTCTCATAAACAAGAACTGATCTGACTGAATCTTTATGTAACCAGCTGGAGTTTAAACAGTATTGTAATCACTGTGTGTAATATTTATCTTTACATCACATTTTTTAGTTTAATTAATTCAGTCACTCAGTGAACCAAATTAATGGTGGGTAGAGCAGTCGTCCTCGAACCCAAAAATGAGTGGTTTGATTCTCAGTCCCCACGAAGCTACAAAACAAGGAAACCCTGTAGTAGCACTGACACAGGTCTAGCAGCTGTGCAAACTTTCCCAAAGGGATCAATAGTATCTATCATTATTTGTGGGGGCATTACTTCTTTTAATAGCCCAAAATATGCCTGCCCTCCTTTCTATTTGCACACAAAAATAATACAATAATTAAAAGTTCATTTACAATATTATGATATTGGGGAATGCAGAGCATCTACCGTCACAATTTTCTGATGAAGAATGTATTTTAAAATAGATTAAGTAAAAAATAAATAAATAAACAAATGTTTAACTCTTAATGTTTAAAAATGCACGTTTTGTACGTGCTTTGTTTTATTACGTCCCAGTCATATTCAGTGTCTAGTCAATGATTAGTGGTCATTGTGAAAAATCCAATGTCACAGTTCTTTTATAAACACAAACTGTTCCAGAAAGACTTGATGATTACACAACAGTAACAACAGGAGTGAAAATAAGTATTGTCTTTCTTTCAGTATAAATGTATTCGGTGCAAACAGCAGTGGATCAGTACCTCAGTGACTACAGTAGATTGGTAGTACTCAGTACTGTAGGTCCATCCATCTTTACATTCCTCCTGCTTCAGGTCAGAGAGGACAAATTCTGCACTTGATCCCAGTGTAGACAGGTTCTGAACCAGGTCCAGCTCGTACCGGCTACAACTGCTCCTCTCGCTCAGTTCTCCCACCTCCTGACCAGGAAACAACAACTTCATTATTTGCAAATTGTACTTTATTGACAGTACTCAAGTACACATACTTAGTTACTAGTAAAATATTTTAAAGTACTTGTACTTATATACCACTTTACTTCAGAGTGAAATATACTATATGGAGCTACTAACATGTAGTCCAGGTGTGAAGGAGGCCATCATAAAGCTGAAAAAACACCCAAAAATAATCTGTAAGAACGATAGAATAAACCTTAGGTACATTTTTAAAAATAAAGAAAGCACCAATGAAAGGCCTGGAAGACCATGGAAGTCAACTAAAGTTGATGATCGCAGAATTCTTTCCTTGGTAAAAAATAACCCTTTATAACAACAACAGAAGTCAAGAATACCCCAGAACAGGCTTACTGGTGTTTATTGGTAATGTGACCACTGACAGAAATAGCAAGATGAATTCTGAGGTGTTTCAGGGCATTTGACTGAATGTGAGTGGAGAGCATGCGCTCAGTCGCCCGGCCTCAACCTAATAGAGCAGAGTTACTGAAGACAAAACTGAGGGCAGGAACAAGGAGCAACTGAAAGTGGCGTGTCAGAGCATCTCCAGGGAGAAAAATCAAAAATGACTTCAGAACGTTATTGACGGCAAAGGATTTTCATAGAAGTATTACAAATTAGGGTTATATTTATAATTATGTCACTTTGCCCAAATATTATTGAGCCCCTGAAAACGGGGGGGCTCAATCTATTTAAAATAGCTGTAATTCCTAAAAACAGTATATGCCACATTGTTTGAAACCTCTTAAAATAAAGTTGAAAGTTTACATTTTGATCCCATCTTGATTGTTGTATTTCTTGTCACTGTGGTGGTGGTAAAGGAACAATCAGAGAGACTTGCTGTCCAGATAATTTCAAGCATAACTGTAGTTGTTCTACATGATATTATCTCTAGAACTGCCTTCTTCCACCTAAGGAACATGGCTAAAATTGTGATGCTGAAAAACGAGTCAGCGTTTTTTGGTATGATGGGCCCCCGTTTTGGTTCCCACTGGTTCTTACCTGTACTGGGATGCTGGCCTGAATCCAGTCCTGGCTCATATTCCTGTCAGCAGGGATGTGGCAGTGGTGGGGGGGACTACCCAGCAGTAAGATGACGGACAGGAGATTGTATCCACTTGGAATGACGGAGAGACAGAGCAGGATAAAAACTCGCCTCTGGAACGGACCCCATGTCCCAAGGAACGACACCAACTCCTCGTAGTCCTGCATTTTAGTTGAGTCTGCTGATACTTTATCTAAATTTATACCTACAGTTAATACTTCAGGTATGACTATAATTACACAAGCAAATAGTTTGACTGCAAATATTTTAAAACTACAAATACCTCAACTAATTACTTAACTATAACTGTCACATTGGGTGTCAAAGGTATTATATAAATACTAGCCCTTCTGTTGCAGCAGTGTCAGCCTGTGTTTGCAGGATCTCTGTGCAGCTTTACCCCTCCTTTATCCAGACCAGACGAAAGAACTCCACCTCCTCCTAGCCACTCATCTTCCTCATCTCAAAAGTCAATGTTTGTATTGCAACTACCAACAAAAGTACACTTCATCTCCTCTATCTGTCTCAAACATATCATTTCATCAGTGGGACCATAAAGGGATTTGTTGTATAGAAGATTTATTTATTAAATTTTTTTTTCACACATTCCATTGCAGAGAAAATTCAATTTGGAAAGGACAGAAAGTATATGTTCATTCTACTCTGTATGTATCAGACATGGACTTTCGCAGTTCAAGGTCCTACACAGATTGCATTTATCCAGACTGAAACTATCAAAGATATTTCCTTCTATTAATCCTTCTTGTGATAGATGTACCCAGGGAAAACTATATATTTCGAACATTTTCCAAAATCTTGGATAAACAGATTGAACCAGATCCAATCTTGGTTCTACTTGGTGTGAGGCCGGTTGCTGTACAACCTTCTAACACCCAGGACAATATGGTTCGTTGTGAGATTGATTCTGTTGTGTTTGTAACAGAGAACGGTGGAGAAACATGATGATGATCCTCTCCTTCTTTTGTTTCTGTGTTTTTTGCTTTTTTTTATCTATATGCAAGAGTTAGGAAGAAAAAAAAGTGCACTTCATCTCATAGAGCAGGACAGAAGAAATGACTATGTCAGTTCTTTAAGGTAAATTATTATTGGGACAAACTTGTTACTGAATTTTAAAAAAATCTGGTGACAGATTAACAGGAAACAAAAACACAAGTGTAATCTGTTGGTGTAATCACACAAAAACCCTTAAACTCCTGTTTTCTTTGAGGAAAGGTACATATGTTATTCATGTTTACATGTCATATAGTGTCATTTCTATATACTGTTTATACATCAGAAAGTAATCAGACCACTTCACATTTGGCACATTTGACTGTGTTGTTGTATTTTATAATATAAAATGTTATTTCTTTAATTCACTTTAAAATAATTTCTGGATGTTATTATATTTTGTCTACACTAACCTACATTTGTCTGCTTAGGTTTGGGGCATTGTTAACACTTTCCCCCACCTGCTGATTCATGACAGGTGCATCACTAAACTAAAAAACACATTTAACTAGTCTGATCATTAATTGCCACAAAGCATTTACAGAGAGTAAAATATCAAACCAGTTAAAAGCTTCAGCGTCAGGTCCTCAGCAGTACCAGTTCAGACTGACTCAGCCTTGTTCTTTCGTTGCAGGTGATCTCGAATGCTATTGGTGAACTACAAAAATAACAAACTCACTTCGAGTTTCTTGGAGCGTGAAGTTTGAATAAATGTTTAATCTGATGTTTGATATTATGTAATGACATTAAAACCAAATCAATAACAAAAAAAAAAGACTGTCCTATGTTGGATTGTTACAGGAACAAACGAACCCTTGGCAGAAACACAAATTGCCAATTTTGAATTACTAGAAGACCAAGAAGGATGAAAGACCTTGATAGTTTCTTATCAGGGTTTACTGTGTGATCCAAAGTCAGCGTGTTGCCAACATGTTGTCAACGTGTTGCTTTTGCTTCGTGGAAACAGAAACAACACTTTCTAAGATGTTTCCTTAAGTACTGTGGACAAATAGCGGCATCACCGGCACACAGTCCTGGAGCTTCCCAGATTCTGTGAACTACTGGACCATGAAGTCCACAGACGACTTACAGAAATTACTCACACCAGACCCAGTACTGATTATTTTAGAGGTTTGTATTTTTAATATCTGTAAAATAACAGAAGTAATTTGATTTCTTTTGTAACATTGGTATCACAGAGACTGATTCAGAAACAGGAAAATCAACTGACGGTCCTGTTAAAAATGTAGATTAATAAAGTAGATTATGTCCCACTAACTAAAATCTGCATTAAAAAGAATCCAGCACTGGTGAAGGATATTCAGCAGTTTTTAATGAAAACAAATAAAACAAAGTCACATAAATAAAACAAGGAGAGAAATGATACATAATCTCAATCTGACATGATTGCATGTTTGCACCATAAATATCATCATCATAAAAAAAACAAGCTGAGAGAATAAATACTGTACAGAAAGAACCAGACGGACGTTCTCTGGAGCAGAAAGTGTGACTTTCTGGGGGTCTCAGTGATTCTACTTTAGCAAGATGAACTGTTTGAATACTTTCTGCCTTCTGGTTTTGGCCAAAGTCTCAGGAGGCTGAAACTGCTGAATGGGAAATGTGTAAAAGTCGTAAACTAGGGTTGGGGTTTGAATTAAAGTGTCAAATCCACTTTCATAAAGTTTAGTTTCCAACAAAGTCAGAAGATTTAGTTGCATAAAAAAATGCGGTAGCCAATACTTCCATTAACATAAACATTAATTATAATAATGAATTAATTTAATCAAAACCTGCAGCTATGACTTGAAACTTAAACGATCAGCAGAACACATAGAAAGGTTGACTGGTGTTAAGGGCTGATTAACTCTGAGCTCAAAATGTCAGTTTAATATACATAAAACAAATGAAGTGGGATTCAATTGTTCTGCAACCAGGTAGATAATTTCCACTGAAATAGGTGCTTGTTGTCCCCTGTGTTTGTTGAGCGATGTTACAGAGTGATGTGTCTTTTACCTCACAATCATTGACAGAGTACAGACAGCATCTTGAAGAGAGCTGAGACGGAAAAAAGGTTTGATCCAAAATAAATACAGATATCCTTTTATAAGTTATGTAAAACCTGACCTACGCCTTAAAATTTTGAACTATACAATACTAAACTCTATCTCTTTTAGTCATCAAATGTATTAGCTCTACTTGTTTACCTGCGTCCAGGCGTTTGTGTGCTCCTTTAAACACTTACATTCTTTCCCTTTTTGTACATCATCTAGGTTAATGGAAAATGAGCTTTTATTTTGGAGGCAAAATGATTTAATCAGATGCTAAAGATTCTCTCTTTCTCACACACACACACACACACACACACACACACACGCACTGCATCACAGCAGTTTAGGATATTTCAACCAGAAAGCTGCATTTTAAAAAGTGCACACCCGTATTCTTCTTTCCAGTATTGCAGCTCAGCCCCATCAAGACTCTCAGGTCTGAGTATTGCTCATATGAAAGCAGAATGAAAAGAAAAGCAGCAGCTTATCTGTACATTATTGCATCACGACGACATCTTTAGAGAGAGGAGAAAGTTGCGAGGTCAAACAGCCTCAGTAGAGGTTAAACATCAACATGACACTGACATTTTGTCTGTTATAGGTACATGTTGACGAGATACACAGAGTTACTGCACCGTGAGACTAAATGCTGCATAGATAAGCACACGCATACTCACGTAATGTCTTTAAGCCTGTCTGTTCATTAGTGGAAGACTGAGATGATTCAAGTTAATCAGGAGGAGGCAGGAAGACAGACAGGAAAACACTACTGGAAACCATAGAAAATATGATATAAAAACCCTGTTTGAATGTTTAATGTAGAGGTTTACCGAGTATTTCTGCTTATATTATTAATATTTATGATCCAGTCTTGTGGTTGTAAGGCCCACGCCTTACTTATTTTATTAAAATAGGTTCAGATGGAAACTGGATATTAAAACATTTATTTATTTTTTCCCTAAAAGAAATAATTACATCAAAGCTGCAGCTTTTCTTAAAGCTTTGCTTTTCATCACGGGCCTTGGATTCAACAAGTGAAGTTGTTTCACTCTTTTGTTACGTTTTAATTTTGTAATATTAAGTCACATCATAACAGAAAACATTTCTATATGTGGAACTGATATAGATACTCGGTTGTACCTCACAGTACTGAATTTATACATGTTTATATAGCAGTAACAGAAAAACTGGTAAAGACCCCAGAGCGACAATTCATGTTTAGAAGGTCACCTTTGATTTATTAGGAAAAAAGGGTTGGGCCCTGATCTCCTTAAAACTAGCTGAGCTCAGTTTAACTGGACAAGACCACAATAAATAAATCCTTCGTACAAGGTTTTCTATTGTTTCTCTCGGTTAAACCTTTTCACAACTGTCAAGCAAAGTCTGTGTGATCTAAATCTGTGTGATCCATGGATTAAACAACCACATCATCATTTATTTTTTTATTACAGCGAAGTCCAAAAATCTGTTGCACTGACTTTTATCTTACTGGGAAAATCAAACCTACAGCTAAAAGTCCTGCTGGCACCTCCTGTTCATTACAGCCACTGTGACGTGCAGTAACAAGTGACAAAATAACGTCAACTCAAAGATCCACTCAGATGTTTTTCTGAACTTTCAAACACATCTCAAAGTCCTCTTTAGTGAATGTTGTGTTTTAGGGCTCAGGACCATGGAAATGTTAATGAGAATCATGTTGAGATCAGAGCCTCAAACTACAACCTACAATTTAGGATTTTTACAAAGCCTCATCTCTACTAGATAACTGTTGCAATTAAATAAAAAACTGAGATGATTGATTATTGCTCTTTTTGACTATTTTATTTTTTTGCCTTATAGTATCTTTTTTTTTGCTCCCAGGTTGCACAAGATACTAACAACAATACAAAAAATGTGACAGGAACTGGGACGAATTAGGTATAATGCAACAAAAAATATATAAAAATACTATATACTTAGTCACAACATGAGGTGTCAGATCAAACCTTGTCACAGAAATGACTATCGAGAGGTCGAAGGTCATCAAACAACACTGGATGGCTGGAGAAAGATCAAGGAGGATATGGTAACCATCTCCGTCCATTTATGAACATCTGTGACCCAGTGATACTGTAGGTCACATGAGTATTTTCTATTCACCAGTAAAAACCGTAAAATGAAACTGAAAGCTCAGAAAAAACGAGAGTTAGTTGATCTTTGAGCTAAAATTACTTTGTCACACATAAAATTATAATAATTTAGCTACTGCCAGAGAAATGTCCAAGAGAAAAAGTGTCATTCAGATCTGTTCTTGGAAATCTGGCACTTGTTCTGAACAACATAAACTAAAAAATAAATTATAAGAGCACAGAGAAAGCAACCAGAGAAATGTTAATATTTTGATTTGATCATGGAGAGTGAGTGAGCTTATTTGAGGAAAAGTTCCAGTGAGGTGTTAAAGAGCGTTAAAAAGTCCTGACTTGTGATAAAAGTTCTGCTCAGAGATTTAAACTCCAAGTTCTGGTCTTATTCAGCAACTGTAAGAGGACACTGACTATTTTTCACTGTAAAACCAGGAAATAGCCTGGTCCAGAGTTCAAACGGAGTCTGTAACGCACCAGCAGGGAAGACGACATCATATATAAAGAGGAGTTTGTGTGGACGTGTTTCCAAACATAACGGCAACGTTGAGTCAGCAGCAGGAGGCGAGAACGAGCAGCTAACGGTCTTGAATCAATCCTCACACGACTTTCTGCTCGGGCTTATTGTTTTGGGGTTTTTGCTTTAGGAGACCTGTTAGAACTGGATTCCTAGTTTTTTAGTAAAACAGTTTAGGCTCCTGTAACTGTGAACTGATAAAGATATGTTTCCATTAAAGGAGTATTCTGGTTTATTCCTGGCATTTTGTGTGATCGAGATGCTGTATGTTAGGAAAGAGTGGAGTGAACATCTGCGACACCACAGTTCAGTGTTAACGTGACATGAAGACAGCTGCAGTGTTTGTCTGCTGAGTTCTCTGACATCTTGTTTGTGCTGGTTAGTTCTTCCAGCAGGGGGAGGAAGAGCGTCTGCACCCGGTGCTTCATCACTAAGAGAAAATCAACCAACGTAACCCCATCTGAACCAGGTTCTGGATCCAGAACAGATTTAACTATAGTCTCCAGTCTCAATGCTTCAGTCTGAAAACAGAATTAAAGCAAAGAAATCCAGTTTGTCCTCACCACCAGTGTTTAAGGAGCAGGTTCAGGTATCGTTGGCATTAGACTGCTGTCAAACCAAAATGTTAAAAGAAAAATCCAGCTTGTTTTTCCAGCAGATTCAAGCTTCCACGAGCACCCATTTGGCAGAAAAGATTTCTTATATAATGACTGTTTCACTGAACGACAAGTACCAGCTGGATTCTGAATTCACAATGACAACAAATGGGCTGCATTTTCTCCAGAAATTAAGATGTTTCCAGAACCACTTATCACTTTCTGTCATTTTTACAGGATTTTTTCATGACTGCATAAAAAAAAATCTTGGTTTCCTGTTTTTTTTTTCTGGTATGTAAGAGACGCTTTCAGCCTCTGGTTCTGTTCAGGTTCAGATGAGTGGTCTATTTAGAACAACTTGTTCATTTCTGATCCAAAGAGAAGGAGCAGGTTCTGGCCTCTAACGTCTCTCTTTGAAGCTTCAGTCAGGTCAAAGGTTGTCGGTTCAAATCCCCAGAACCACTGCTGCCATCAGTAGGGTGTGAAGAGAATTGATCCTTGGCTTGCTCTGATTGGTCCAGGAGCTGGACGCAGGAAGGAGGCAGCGAAGAGGGACGAGGAGGCCGGAGGCCGAGGATGTAGAGAGATGGCAGGGGTGAGGGGTGAGGAGGTGGGAGTGAGGAGGGGAGAGGAAGAGAGAGTGGGGGGAGAGAGCGTGATGGTTGAGGTCAGTGAGGAGGGAGAAGGACAGAAGGGAGCAGAGAGGAAGGAGGTAGACAGGGACGGCTTCACCAACTCCTTCTAAAGAGAAGAGAGGAGACCAAAGGAGGAGAGGAGACAAGGGAAAGAAAAAAGAGAAGACAAGAAGAGGGAACATGAAAACAAAGAAATGAGAGGAAAGGAGGCAAGGAGAGGAAACGAGGAAAGAAAAGAAGAAGATAAAAGGAAAGATGTGGATAGAAGGATGTGAGTATATTGAGGACAAGGACGAGAATAGGAGACAAAACAAGGAGAAGAAATAAGGAGTAAACCAGGGAAAAGAGACAAGGAAAGGAAACAAGAATAAGAGAGTCCAACATTATTGATGTGTCTATTAATGTGTTAGAAGTCCTGAACTACAAATAACTGTCAGAGAGCGACGGTAGAGAGAGGGACACTTACAGTGAGTGAGCTGCGCTGCTGTTTGTTGTAAGGGCTGTATTTGGGTTTGGTGGGTTTTCCTGCCACTCTGTCTTTGTGCCGCCTGCTGGAGATGTGCTGCAACAACAACAACAACATCACACTGTCAATAAAGCTGAAGACAGAGAAGACTTTTCATCCGACTTTGTTCACTCAGCTCAGAGTATGTGGTCTACGAGTTCTCAGAAGTGGCTCCAGGAGAGGAAGATGTTAACACTAAAAATCGTTGTCTGTATAACTTAATGAAGTTAATATATTGTAATTATAGTGTATGTGCCTGCTGTGTGTTTCTACCTGTTTGAGCTGGATCTCAGAGTTCACGTGGACGTCACAGATCTGGCAGTGGAAGGTTTTGTTCTGCAGGCCGGAGCCCTTCAAACTGGAGCTGCTGCCGTTCTTTAGCTTGGCTCCGGGTCGAGGGTATGCCTTTATTGGGCCGGCACCACTCCGAGCCTCCAACATCGTCTTGTGCTTTGAACCTAAAACCACACAGCGTCAATTCGCATACAGTGCATGGCCACAAATACATGGACTTACAGTTAACAACAACTCTTTATGAACTAACTCCTAATACTCATACAATATTCATAAAGTGATGGAAATATGCATTTATTTATATTTTCTTTAGCAGGTTTTCTGGAAACTCACAAACTGTATTTGCATAGATTGGATTGCTGAGACTGCTGAGCAGAAACAAAATCGCTTTATATGCAATGCATTATGGGGATAATAACTGTATGATCAGAAGCATGTATTTGATCCTTTGTTAGTATAAAATTATTCATCACAGTCATAAATATTTGCCTGCTTGGTTTCATAGCTGTGAGTTCCTCTCAGGATGCATGATGCAGCTCTACAGTAGTAAATGTCAAATGTGAACATACTGTAGAAAGATAGGACCCAGATGTATTTCCGCACATCACCCTTTTCCTCCTCACCTGCGTTATGAGCCTCCAGCTGAGACAAAGAGTTGACGGCAACTTTACACAGAGAGCAGTACAGCAGCTTCTTCGCCTTCTCCTCCTCTGACTCCACTGAGAGTGGGGCATCCTGGGAGGAAGCCTGGGAATTAGGAGTAGGAGGAGCAGGGGGTGAAGAGCAGACAGGTGCTGGAGGAGGGGGATGAGGAGAGGCTTTGGAGGAGGAAGAAGAAGAAGAAGAGGAAGAGGAAGAGCAAGAGAGGCCTGGGGCCGGAAGAGCGGAAGGTGGACTGGAGGGAGGAGGCTCACTGCCTGCTCTGCTAGAGGACGGGGAGGAGGAGGAGAGATGCGGGGAGGAGGAGAGGAGGAAGGGTTTAAGAGGAGAGCAGGAGTCGTTGAGACTGGATAAGAGTTCTGCAGGGAGGAGGAGGAAAAAGTGATATTAAAATCAAACATGAGTAGTAGTAGAAGTAACAGCATTCAGATCAGTGACATAAGTACATTAACTCGACCTGTCTGCTGATTGGTGCCGCTGTTAGCTGACACGTGGGGGGCGGGACATGCAGGACTCCCATTGGTCTCTCCAGCGATTGACAGCTTGGCCTTGGCCTTGTTCTCCTGAGACTTGAGCTTCTTGGCATGTCGACTGCCTCTATAATGAGCCTCGGCCTGAGACTGAGCAAGAGACACACAGAGCGACAGAGAAGTTTAAATTTTCCGTCATCTGGACATAGAGACCTAAAGTCCTGCTTCTGTATCTCATCTAGTCGCATTTCTGCTGGTGTCTGCTCCCATGCACTTTATGTCCTGCAGATTACTTAAACAATGTTTTTACTCCACTCACCTCTTCTTCTCTCATCAGCAGTGATTCCTGTTTTTATGATCACAGCTCAACACATTGTTGGGCTGCTGCTGCTGCTGAATTAAGCATCATAAAAAATATTTCTCTGCAGACAAATAGAGGTATCAGGAGGTCCGAGGTGTATTTAGTCTAGCTCAGCAGAAACACGTTGCTGCTAGTGAGAAAAAAACCCCCACAGAACATGTTGTGAGATTCTAGCAGAGCTGCAATGGAATATACTATTCTAATATTAGACCGCAAGAGAAATGTTAATTTTAGAGCCCTGCTATGTCAAATTGCATTCTGACTGTTCACAGCAGTTTTAATTAACCTTCCAATCCTGAAACCACATACGAGCTGCTAATGAGCTCGTATCTATGAGCTAAAGAGCGTAATATTACTTTGCAAACAAGTTGGCTTGTTGGGTAACAAGCAACCAATGATCATATTAAAAGAATGGTTCAAACATTTTGTAAAACCCACTTGTTCTCAGATGAGAAGATGCACATCAGATTCATGTTTGCTTCGGCAGAGTTGAACTCTTTAAGTCCTTCTGCGACTCTTTGTGGTCATTAATTCTGCATCTCAGTGAAAACACACCACCACTTACATCAGAGTTAAACCGAAGTTGGCAGACGTTACAGGAGATGACCTGTTTCTTCTTGGGTACCATGGTAACGCCAAAGGTGTGGTTGATGACGGCCTTCTGCACCGGGTCCATCTGCAGCAGACACAACAGAAGTAAGAGGTCACGGGCCTGCTCGGGTTCGGCTGAGTCACTGATGACAGAGTGATGCTGACAGAATGACAGGTCTCTTTATCACAGTCAGTCTGTGCCGCCTGCAGTAATAACACCCTGTCACTGTTACTGTCCCTCTCCCCCATACACACACACACACACACACACACACACACACCGTGTTGAAGTTTGGGAAAAGTCCAACTGGCGATGCTGTCTCAACGGGAAACGGCAGGAACGGTTTCATCATCACTGAAGGACCAGTGGCACCTATCAGCCCCGGCAACGTTGGACCACACCCACTTCCTGTAAAAAAACAGGAAATAACAGAATTTGACTGATTGATTTCCAATAATTGCACTGATTACTATTATTGATCTGGGTGGTCTTTAGTTCCTGAGCGTCAGTGGAAATGATGATGTCATGAAAGCATTTGAGGAGCAGTGTTTTCTTCTAGGAATGACTAAGAGCGAGAACCATCAGTGTGTCTAACTACTAAAGAAAAGCTCCATGAGAAATTTGGGTTGTTGCTGTTTATATTTTCATAACTCAATTATTTTTTTATTCTTTCGTCACAAAGCCCAGTACAGGAGGAGCATTAGAAGGAGAGGCTGCTGAAATGAACTTGTAGAGCTGTGCTGCAGATGCTCCTTTAAAAACACTGATCTGAGACAAATTTGCATATTGCACAATCAATTGAGTAACATGTACACACAGTGAGAGTGTTGAGTTTTTAGACTAATAAACATTTGTGTTAATATCCACTGGTAAGTAAATGTAGCTTGTTCTAAGCATGAACCTCAGCAAAGATATTGCAGAGTGAAACAGCCACATTTTCTGGCAAAGCCGACAGATGGAGGTAATTCATCTCACTCTGTTCTCTCTGTCATTTCAATCTGGAGACCTGAGCAGCTGATCTGCACATGGAGCTGAGGCAGTAATACAGAGAGAAGCTCACATAATGATGCCATGTGTCCAGTGGCTACAGGGCCAGAAAGAGCGGCTCCGTACATCTTAACTCTCATTTACCTCTTAAAGTACGCAGACTCAGAGAACCAAATGACCATTATTTACATTATTCTTGTGCCATTCGTGAGTGTGCATCAGTCTGTTTAAAAAACGTGGTGATGAATCTGAAGTCTGGATCCAAACTTAAACCTCACTGTTCCCAGTGACACACGAGGAAGTACCACATATATAAATATACACAGAAAACAAGCTCTGCAGTGAGTTCCTTCATAACAGCATAGTGTGGGTGGAAACACAGAGCAACTGAATTAACCCTGACAGAGGAGCAGAAGAAGTTTACGTCTTGTTGGTCTGTTTTGTCCATGTTAATTACAAGCTACAATGATATATTAAAGTGGAGTGCTGAGTATCTAGTATTTGTCTTATTCAGTGACCTGCAGCGTTTCTGATTATAAAGACAACAAAAGCAGTTAAAAATAATCCTAGCCTGATGTTTTTTCACTATAACTCATCTTAAAGCAATGTAAATGCATTATTAACATAAAATGTCTTGTTCTAACCCGTGCAGATGAGGATTTCTATTGATAGATTTAAGAGTTTATAGACTATATCCAGGACGGCTGTATGTATTCTTTCAGGCTGTGGAAACACATGAGGCCACCTGTGGAATACCTCTGTGGTCTGAGTTTATCCCCATGTAGCAGAGATGTGAGTCAATGTCTGTATTTATCACTACAGGTCGTTATCAAGCACAGAATCAAATGATACAACACAGCACTGTGATCAAACACATGTACTGTAGCTGGACACACAGCAACCCATGTCACTGCTCATATCTGGATCAGCTGTTATAAGCTGGAAGATGATTTGTGACAGTAAATAGAGATTTAAGTCTATTTTTAAAGATGGTGTAACGTGCCACCTTGCTCGACCTGCCAAAATAAAAGCATTGACTCCCCGTGAAGACGTGATGCTGGTAACGCAAATCTAACTTCCTGCAGTCTGTTATTACTAAGAAAACAAAAAAGGTATTTACACTTAGTGTGAAGGAGAAAATGATTAGTCAGTCTACTATGTTACAGTTTTTATTGGCAGTGTTTAGTAGTTGGTGGCAGTTTCAAGTAAGTTCACATAACAAACACAATTAAAGTGTTTGAGCAGTGGTTTGTTATTAGTTATTCTGTTTTCCTTATCACTCAGAAGGCAGAGGTGATCTGAGGACTAACTAAAGTACATCACTTTTTTTTTCCTCTCCTCCATGTTGTATTTTGCAGCATGTGACCCTCAACGTCCTGAAAGAAAACTGAAACCACTTTAAAAAGGTCAGCTGAATAACTTTAAAAGACCCCTGAACCCCCTGAAGGACAATACAAACATCCCAGCACCCAGCTGAACATGTATAACCACCTCAGGAATTCACAGAACATCCAGACACACGATTGCAGATACATGCCGATACAGCCATCCCCATTATTGCCTTTACACTTGGCTGTGAAGCTCTCTATGTCTGTGGGCCATGAACCCTCATCAACCTCTTTGTTGAACGGGGAACACACGGGTTCGGGACTGAGATACTAGTTCTCAGTTCTGAGCCGTCATTAGTTTCTGATGACATCAGTGCAGTTACTACAACGGAAAGCACAGGAGTGTGCACGTGAAGTATCTCTGCTATGCTATATCCAGTTTCTATTAAATAAACTGTTTCACACGCATCTGCACTTTAAATTAAATTAAAAACCTGTATATTTTTGAACAGTTTCATCAGACTACAGTTTGAAACAACTGAAAGTAAAGTTGCGTTGTCTCCCCAAAGACAACAGAAACCACTTAGAAACACCATCACAATGTCATTAAAGACATTTATAGTCTTCTCAGGGAAGGCCTAAGCCACCTGATGGACCACTAGAACCTCATCAAGAACTCCTAAAATCTTTTGAACCACATCAAGTATCCCAAGAGAATCCTAAAGGACTATTTGAGCCTTCTCAAGGACCAATGTCACGTCTTTACTAACCTGTCTCCAAAACTGACGTCTTTTTTTTCCCCAGTGTTTCAGTGTCCATCAACACCAAACTCAAATATCCAGCAATTTTGTCCGTGTGGTAGTATTTTTAACTGTATCTGAATTTAGTCCATTTTATAGAGTGATGTATTACACAGTAAAGCTGTTTTATACACTCTGTAGTGTTGAGCTCTTTGTTTCCTTTGTCATCCGTACGAACTGGAGATTGATTTCACGGTGTGTTTGATGAACAGTGTGGTGACAGAGTCGTCTTAATTCTGTCCTTCTGTCCTATGAGATCTGGTTACAAGACACGCGCGTTGCGCGCACACACATAGTCACCCTTCTCTCTTACAGTAAGTTGCTGTTCTAAGAAGCTGCTATAAATACTGATACACAGCTGCTACTGCATTCACATGGAAAGTTTGCGAACCAGCATGAAAACTGGCCAACAAAGAAGGAACGAGTCAGACAGTTTTATTTCAGGCTCTTGTTGATTGATCAGAAAATCAGTTAAGAGCTGTGGCACCTGTACACACTACTAGTTGAATGTTTTTTTGCATTTATAAATAACCCTTTTACTTCTATAGACTGTAAATCACAGGAGTGAAATAAATAGACTGCTGAAAGGTTTAAAATTGGAACTAACTCATAATAAAGTTTTATTGCAGGAACTGATACCAACTAGTTTAAATTGCAGCAGGCTGATCCTGGAACTAAGGGTGTTTTCACACCTGAGTATGTTTTCTCTGGTCAAAATCACTTGATGACTGCTATATGTGTAAGAGAGCAAGATGAGAAACTTGTAGCATTTTCCCCTTGGTTTAGTTTCTTTTCACACAGAGAAAAATTCAAGTTGAACTTAAGTCGCAGGTAAGCTGACTCTATCTACATCATAGGTGATGTAGAGTTCATGCTAAAGAGATGGACCGAAAACGTCTATGCACACTGATCTGAGCTTGGTTTAGTTTGTTAATAAGATTTCTAGCTACGAGATGTGAGGCTTTGAGTTAGCAGACTTTCTGTTTCAGCCCGTTTCTGTACTTTCATTCAGTTTCCATACTTATCTACAGGTTCACAGAATCCAGCAAAGTTATAAAGTTAGTCTGTTGTACCTCCATGGGACACAGTAGTAACCCACTGTAAACCCTAATTAGGAGGAACAGATAAATTAAACAGAAAACATAAGGATGAAAGTGAACAAAGGTGAAGTTTGTCAAGTACAACAAAGCTAACACACAAAAGAGGAGGGGTCTGCACAATCCCACACATTCTCAAGAAAAGCTTTCGTCATCAAAAATAAGCGTGAGTGGGTTTACTTCAGTGGTGTGAAATAAACTACAGTACAAGAGGTTCCTGTATTTTTGACTCTCAGTATGATCCACGGTTAGCACTGTCAACTTTACTTCCATTGAAATCAACAACTGAAATTTTTATATAACCATTTTACAGACATGATCAACAGTTTCTGTCCTGGTGCAGCATTTGCTGACATCATCGGCGGCTAAGATTAAATATGTCTATAATTTGATTCAAAACCCTGTCTTAAGGGGGAGCATCCAGTTTCCTGCTGGTCAGTCCACTTTCCTCTGCAGTGGTCAGATTTATGATTTGGCTGCAGTCAAGGTCATCTCTGGTATTCACACCTCTCACACACACAGACAATGTTTGGAAACTTATATGATGAAGATCTCACCCAGAGATTTGCTGTACTGTCCGACTGAACAGAAATGGATCTGATCTGCAGGGCTCTGTGTCATCTCTAACAAGTCACCTCCACGTCACCTCTTGTTATATAAACTCAGCTGATTAAGTTGAGTATAGTGTTTCTGCAAGTTGCGGAAACTGGAAAATAGTTTTATATGTTGTTTAGTTGCACATATGCATCACTGTAGAACTGAAACAATCGATTTGGTGATTGACAGCAAATAATTATTTTGATGATTGAATCATTCCAATCAAATTTTAATCAGAAATTTTCTGATTTCAGCTTCTGAAATGTGAGGATGTTATGATTTTCTTTGCACTAAACCGAATATATTTGGGTTGTAGACTTTTGTCGCCCTGTTTGATTATGGAACATCTTATCATTTATGTGTGTGCGTGTGTGTGTGTGTGCGTGTGTGTGTTTAGTCTGTCTTCTGGTAGATAAAAGAGACAGGTGACATGTGTACACCTCAATCAGTAAATGAACAAGGAGAGTGTCGTGTTTCAGGTTTCAGTGACACATTTGCAGTAAGAGGAAAAGACAGTGCTTAAGTGCTGCACATACACAAGAGCTCAACATTTATCAACTAAACATTTTAACATATCGTGTATGTCGTGTAAGAGCTTCTGTTGCACAGCTTGGTTCTGCTTTAAAAGGCAGCAGAACGACACCTGCCACAATCTGCTGCAAGCTGGTTAGAGGAATAATGAAAAGACAAATGCAAAAACTGTTTTCACTTGCCTCGTATCAGATAGACTGCCCAAATAAATTCTACAAAACGCAATGTAAGCTAGCACATACAAACACGCAATGCCAAGTACATATAATGAAAATTAAACTAGCACATAGCACAGCACAGCAACACTGTCTGCAATATGTTATTGACCCATTCATGCTTTCTAACTTGTGTTTAACATAAATGTTGTCACCTGTCCAAGATTACAATGGACGATATGTGTGTTACATCCAATTGATGCATTAAGAAGGTGGAGATTATATCACATGGCAGCAAATTCAACATGGACGTTGCACAGTGGCCACTAACCCCTGCTAGTGCTCCAGCCCCTCCACCCGATTATATACAAGAGACATAAGACCACAAAACTGCGTTAGAACATACTAACAAAATAACATTTATCTCTCTTAGCTTTGAAGTGATAAATGGACTTTTTTGCCAGCCCCCTCCCCCCTCAGAGATTAGGATTACCACAATCAGTGGCACATGCTCACAGAAGTAATGTCCAGCCATGAAAACTACCCAGATGTTCCACATGATTCCACACCTTTGGGCCCATAGAGCTTTGGCATACGTGTATTTCCTCCAGCTGAGCCCCCACAAACAATAATGGAAACTGAAGAGTCTCATAGCCACTCTAGTTTCAACTATTTTTTATCATAAACGTGAAAGTTTAAGTAACATGATTTGCCGATTTTGTGCATCGGTATGCAGCCTATTGTTTATTCCAACATTCTTGAAGCTGTAATGAGCATGTGTGGAAAATGTCCATGAATGCATATGCAGTAGTGTAAACAGAAGTGCATCATAGTGTGTGTACATCCATTATCCTCTCACGTAAAAATCATTTTCCTAAGCAACAAAACCGAAAATTCCATATTTGTAGTAAAAGTCATCATTTAATAATTGAGTTCCAATCACAGCATATGAGTGGAGTGCAAGAGAGTGAGAAAGTGGTGTTTGGACAGAGTGCAGAGTGGCTTTTTAAAAAGGAGGTAGTGTGGCCTTATGTCCCGCTCTAATTTCACTCCGGTACTGCTCACACCATGAGCCTGAAGTATGCCCAAGCCTGACCAAGAATGCACTTTTGCAGTCAAAAATCAATTAGTTGTTTGAGCTATAACGCTACGGTTTGAGCTAAGAATTGAAATACATACAGATTTCTATCTAATTTCCTGGGTGAACGTGTGTGATTAGAGTGGAGTGTGATGCAATGGTACGGCTTGGAGCGGAGGATCATTTTTCCAAATGTATTTTTCGAATTAAATTCGGTACATTTAGTTACAAAAAAAACGCTGCAAGTAGGTGAATGAAAACGCAGCACTGTGAGAACCGAAAAAAGTTTAATAACACTATAATCACAAAACTGGATGTTGCACTAAAAGATTGTTGATGGGTACATTTTACTGATATGCTTATTATCAACATATGCTTATTATGTTAACAGCAATTTATATATTTTAAAAAGGACAAGTGGAAACCACAAAATATTATATAAATTATGCCCCCTTTCCTCTAAAATGCAGGTGTTGCTGCCTTATTAATCACAGTTTTGTTTGTTTCCTCGACCAAACCAACATTGAAGTACCAATAGAGAATTTTCTAGAGTATAAACATCAGTACAGCATCATCGAACTTCATTATATTACTGTCCAAAGCAGCAGAGAAAAAAGAAAAATCTGGTGCTGTGAATCAGGCTGTAAACAGATCAGAGCGGATGCAGTTAAAGTAAAACCGACAGCAGCAGACAACAGACATCAGGAAGTGATGAAGGCCGATGACGAGGAAGATTTATGTTAAAGGTTCCTACCTGAACCAGGCGCCTTCTTTCCCCCTTTATCTCAATTCAGATTTTCTTCATTTTGTCAACATTTTAAACCTCTTCTTTTCATTCCACTCTACTGTACCCTACTATAATCTAATCTGTCTGCTGTCTCCTCTCCGTCTTCGTTACTCGGCTCTCGTCTTTTTTTTATGAAAACCGCACAGCCAAACATACCCACCACTTCTCACTGTGTGTGTCAGAGAGACTGTATCAGGTGTCTGGAGCAAGACTGGCATGTGTCATCGCTATCCGAACCCCCGGACCCACAGCGTCAGGTGTGTGTGTTTCTGTGTGTGTGTTACTGCTTAATCCCCTGCTGCCATTTCCTCCAGGGAGAAGAAACTCTATCCCAGAGGACAAGAGAGAGAGGAAGAGAGAGATACAACCACACACACTACTTACAGATTATATTGGAGGATTAAAGATTAAATTACCTTGCTGCAGTCACTGCTTTGTGTGCATGTGTGTGTCCTTGTATGACTACCTCTGTGAGGACCAGTTTAAGTTTTACACCTTGTAAGTGAGGACATTTTTGTTCTCGCACCTTGAAAGGTGCTGCTTAAGGACTGACGCTCGGTCTTAAGAGTAAAAAGTAGGTTGAGGTTAGAGTTAAGTGCGAGAAGCCAATGAGTGTCCTTACATCTATTGAAAGGCCAACGTGTGTGTTTGTGTGAATACATCAGAGAGCGGTTGTTGGTTCACATCATCTCCTGTTACACAAAGAGAAGTGCGTGTGCGTGTGTGTGAGAGAGAGACAAAAAAAACAGCTGTTTCACAGTTAATACATTAAAAATAAATGTTTCGGTATGCTGGTGGCAAGAACTAGCACCTCTAAAGAGCAGCTACACACTGTTCCCCCAGGTTATTTAAAAACTGTAGGAGATTGTGTCGACCCACAGTGACATGGACACGGCGGACACTAATCTAAGTCCGAATCCGCTATATTAGCCAAGTATGTTACAAGGAACTGGACTCTGGTTTCTCAGTGTACTCGCACACAGTTCCAGTAGCAGTGTAAGAAACCAAAATAAGGACGAACATTAAACACAAACAAACACCAGTCTGCCACAACATTAAAACCACTTGCCTAATATTGTGCAGATCACTCTCTGTCAACAAAATAGCTCTGACCCGTCAAGGCACGGGCTCCACAGGGCCCCTGGCACCAGGACATTAGCAGAATATCTGTCCTGTAGGTTATGGGATTTAGCCTCAATACACACACACACCAGGCCCGTTTTCCCCAAGACATCATGAAGATACAATGACATGATCCCTCACCTGCTTCCCATTGCATCAAAAAAAACAAAAAAACACCGCAACTGCAGGGAAAGCCTAAAAGAACACATTGCACCAATGATCCTACTGAGAGAAGAACCTGTCTGACTACCTTTCATCTGCATCTTCAACATTCCTTATCCACAGAGAGGGAGCGTGGTAGATTCACATGGACTGAGTGTAGTTTCGCTGACGGCAGCATTAGACCTCACACAGCATTATTATTATGCATAGAAACCCACACATTAGCATAACAAGCCTCTGTGTGTGTGTGTAAGTAGGTCACGTTGAGAGCCTTCTTCATCCAAAATGAACACACACACAGAGCAGACCAATCAGCAATATGAAGGCAGACAGGAGAGCTCCAGTCTGAGACTCAGCAGAGAAGAGGACTGCAGAATCACCTGCAGTAGAATTTTCATTAGGACCAAACTAACATTTTGAGAGTTCTACAAGACAAACAACACACTGATGATTTTGGTCCAAGAGGAAAGGTCAGTGAGTCATTAAAATCTAAGTAGTGCATCTTCATTGGAGCAGGATCCACCTAAAGACGGAACACAATATACTACACAGAAGAAACTTTTGAATACTATAGTGATAGCTGATCAATATAAAGTTTTTTTCATTATGACAATAAACTCTATATCATTTGGGCCGTGCGACAATCTATTAATATTTTTTATTATGTGTTTTAATAATTTGGATTAAAAATACAAAAAAATAACAATATAAATATTATTGGACAAACAGATAATGAGCGTAATTGGTAATTGTTGTAACACCACTGGAAAAGGGACTTTTTCTTTTATATGACAGAAATTAATAAAATGAGATGCTGTGTTCTTTGTGGGATTGCCCTCTTTTTTTAAATTGAATTAAAATTGCAGTAAAATTTTGAAATTAAAAAGTGCAACCCAACAACCCTCTGCAACCCTCTGTAGAAGAATGATGAAATTCAGTAACACGTTTTATTCAGACACCGGAGATGCTTATTGTACCAGGCTCATTGTACCAGGTAATTTGGATTTTCATGAATTTATGATTTTATATGTCTCAAGTTTAATCTGCAAAAATCAAGCCAGTCACATACTAACAAGGGAATCCATTGTGTGTTTTTGTCTCTGACACTGCACTGGGATGATGAGCATCGGTGTGTGGGTAATATCAGCAGTCACGCTATCTATAATAAGAGGAATGTCAGACAGACAGGACAGTCAGTCACAGATTCTAAAAACTAATCTCAGCCTTTATTTTCTCCCAATCTACAACACAGTTTCTTCCAAGTACTCCCTGGAAGCTTTCTGGCCAAATGATCCTTGGAAAAACATCCTCGGATTTCCAGGTTGAGCACACATGATAGACTTCACAGTGAGCTGCAGTGTTTGTAGCAGAGGTCTGAAATGAGCTGAATTTGTATTCGGACTGACCTCTGGAGTAACGTAGGTACATTTCAACCCATCTACTCCCATCTCCCAAAGGTAAACAGTATACCTGCTGAACATCAGCATACTAGCATTCCCACTTAATGTTAACCCAACTATAACTTTTAGCTCAAAGCGCTTATAAAGTACAACTTCACAAACCAAAGAAACATGGGTATAGGCTCGTGTATTTGTTAATTGCATTATCTCGACACTCCAGAACATCAGATTTGCAGGGAAACAACGACTAAGAGGTTAAAGGGATGAATATCTAATTATAATAATCCTCATGAGCAGCTGATTCAGACGGCAGAACTGACTGTGAGCAGAGAGACTACAACCTCAGATCAAGGTATGATCTCTGGGTCAATCTACAACCCCCCCACCCCAAAGATAATGTTCTCACAAATAACAGCTGTGTGCAAGACACAGTGATGTGTGTGATATAGGTAATCCTGCAGCCAAACAGAAAAAAGGCAAATACTGAAAACCAATGTGATTAAATGTGGAGGACAGGAGAAAAATGTCCTACCTGGACTTGGGAAACTACTCCACATCATTGACAGAGATACAGATGTTTCACCTCCTCCTCCTCATCATCCTCCCTCTTTTCTCTATAATCTGCTCCTCTGATAACAAAAAGCATCGAAGAGAAAACCCAAAACAAACAGCAGAGAATCGCTGTCTGAGAGTCTGTCTGCGTGAGCGCAGAGAGACACGTGTGTGTGAGGACAGAGGAGAGCGGACACACAGCGGGAAAGAGATGAGAGAGTACAGTGTATGTGAATCACTGAGGTGATGATATTCAGAGTGAGTGGTGGTGACAGCCCCTCTGTCTCAATGGAAATACCTCTTTCTCTGTCTCTCCCGCTCTGTGTTGCTCACTTGCTCTCGGCCAGTCCGAGGCATCGTGATTCAAAAAAAGAGAAGGGGAGGAGACAAGAAGAGAAAAAAATAAGAGGGTATACGCTTTTAAGTTCTTTAATTCTCAAAAATAAAATATAGAATAAAAATAGTCAAGGATGAAAAAGAAACAGAAGAAAACTGTAACTAAATAAACCAAAAGAATTATTTAATAAAATAACCACGAGGGGACAAAAACAGATGACTCACTCAATTAAAGAAAATCCTCTACAGGTTTATTAGTATGGGCTAGTCACACAGTTATTATTTTCTGTAACTTGGCCTTCACTAGTCCTTCCAGTCCAGAGTTCCTCTAGTTCTATCAGCCTTTTATGAGTTATCTTGGTTTTCTTTTAGATTCCCAATAACCCTACCAGTCCTCTAGTAGTTCCACTAGGCTTACAAGTTGTCTATTAGACGTTGACTAGTACTACCAATGCCTTTAGTAGTTCCGCTAATCTAACAACATGTCTAAGCCATTTGGCACATCCAACTAGTCCTCTACTAGTTCTCACAAGTGCCCCAGTTTTCTAACAGACCGTAACGAGTCCTGCTAGTTCTACATTAGTTTTACAAGTTTTATAGTACACCGTAATTAGTCTTGGTTCCCTTAGCCCTAGTTCTGCTAGTGTAACATATTTTCTATTAAATCTTTTAGTCCAGTCACTCTTGACCTTCTATCAGTCCAACCAGTCCCCTACAAGTTCCACTGGTATAACTACATTTATTTTATCCCTTCACTACTAACTCTCTGCCAGCTTACCACTAGACCAACCCTGGTCCTAGAGAGCCTCAGCCCTGCTTGTTTTCCAACTATATTTGCCCCTCTCACTGTTGATTACCTGGATCAGGTGTGCTCTCTAGGACCAGGGTTGCCTACCCCTGACGTAGTCCCACCAGTCCTCCAGTAGTTCTAGTCTTACCACTTTTTACTGGTATAATTCTAATACACCTACCAGTCCAAGCAGTTGTCTACAGGTCCACTATAAATCCTTTAGCTATCTTTTCTATCAGTCATCTACTAAACCTTTACCAATCCCAACAATTACTATGTTAGTTTTACTAGTCCTTCTTGTACTAAACTAGGTCTTTTAACACTTATATACCCCTACCTACCTGCTGGCCCTCCAGTCATATCAGTCTACCCATCCTACCAGTCATTTGCATCTACATTTGCAGGTAAAAAATTGGTTAATTTACTATTGGCCTATACTAGACCTCTATTAGTCTCCACTGGTCTCACAGTCACTGCATCACAGGTTGTCCACCTCTGAGCCTATTGTCATCGGTGTTCAGCACTGTGAGTGTGTGAATCTGTCAGCAGGGTCTATTCATACACTGCTGAATGCAACAATGCAAAACCACACATCAACACAGGCTCACACACACACACACACACACTGCTGCAATGTGTGTCTATTAATAACTGCCTATTTATCAGCTCATTAAGAATGAGAAATCAGCAGACAACATGCTGACCTTTATTAGCCCAGGAGAGGTAATTAGAGCCAGCTTACGCACACCAATCACCATGAAAGGATAGAAATGAAAAGGTGAGCAAATTCTGACATTTACACTGCACTAAAGAAGCATCCCATATGGATCATTCGGGTTCTCATTAAGACTCGTTAAGAGTGAAATTTTGTATTTTAGCCTGAGAAACTATAAACTTTCGTACCCTCTCTGAAATGTTCCACACACCATATTCCTCAGCACATATTTACTGCAGTACAAGCATTACAGAAGAGAAGAGAGGAGTCTTTAATATCGTAAATGTTATTAGTCTCATGTGAGCTAATCTATTTATTTGCACCAAGAATGTGCATCACGGGAATTCACTTTTTTCATTGTGTGTTTCAGTGTGTGTGTGTGTGTGTGTGTGTGTCTGAGTGTAAATGCTGCCTCCTAGTGGTCACTTACTGCCAGTGAGGAGAAAACAACTTGTACTTGTGCACTCTTTACTTTAAATATCATGGTCCTCTCACCTAATAAACATAAGAAAACCATAATTTAATTAACTACTTAATTTTGGTTCTTCTTCTTCAAGTACCTGTGTGTTTGTATTTATGCATTCTAGCCACACTTTATTATTTCACTTGATTTACTCAAAATAATAAGCAAACATTTTTATATTTCATATTTTAGTAGCTACAGATATTTGACAAAGCACACAAAAAATAAAAAGAGGACAATAAATAAAGAATAAATAACAAAACATGTACATATATACACATATTACCATAATATTTACAAAACAACTATTATTTCTAATTATATTAGATTAAATAGATTTAGATTATATGCTTCCTATGAAAGTATGTCTTTGCTGACGACCTATACTAGTACTGCATTCTTAAGGTTCACTTTCAGGGATTTCACCAAAATGTTGTTTCATTGTGTTACTCCTGTTAACTCTGGACTCCTAAATGTCATCTTTGCATATCATGATGAGCATTGCCCCAGCAATCAACTAAGTAATCTCTGTACTTTGTAAAATACACATCGATGAGTTGATTTTGGCAGGTTTTTTTATATGAACACTACTGATTGAGGGGTTCACATATTATGTCAATCTGAAAAACAGCTGTTTGTATTAAGTATGATGTCATCTGACCTGACTGCTGATAGGCTGCTCAGACAGCCAGGTCACCGTCTCTCTCTCACACACACATACACATACATGCCTGGCCTGGAGGAGCTGAGTTCAGGCCAAAGAGCTTTTCATGGTCGAGTGAGCATCATATAATGGACACAGAGAGAGAAAGAGAGAGAGAGAGAGAGAGAGAGAAAGAGAGAGAGAGAAAGATAGAGAGAGAGAGAGCATTCAGGCTGAGTGCTGTGTGTCTATCCTCATCTGTGTGTGTCTGTGTGTGTCTGTGTGTGTGTCTGTGTGAGTCTGTGTCTGTGTGTGTGTGTGTGTCCAGTAAATAGAGATTTAATCTTTAATCAGTGTTATTGAATCCTGTGCAGTGATATAGACACACAGTATGTAATTACAGCTGCCATACACACCTGTGTGAATCTATTAGTTTCCTGTCTCTCCTGACAATATAATCCCATTCTTGTATTGTGTGTGTGTGTGTTGCTTTTGTGCTTTTTAAAATGTTTTTGTCATGCTTTGTTGGTTGTAACTTACTTATTCTAGATAATATTATGCAAGCCCTGACATTTGTTTCTAGTCCGTGTGTTGAAACAGATTTACAAAAAGACATCTGCATAACTTTGTGGAGATAGATATAAATAAAATGAATTTAAGGTGTCATATTATGCATTTTGTGATTCGATGTTATATGTTATATATATTAATATATATGTTACATATATATTACTGTGAAGATGGGTGCTTCACAAAACATAGGTTTTTTTTATAGTCAGAGGCCCAAAGCTTGTGGTTAAAGTGTTTTTGCATGCTCACTGATAATAACATCCAGGTGACAGTCTGGCCAATACACTTAAATTTCAAGAGTTTTTTCAAAATGCTATACACAATGATGTCAGACTATATGAAATCCACCACTGGTCTTCTGTTTTGGGCTACTACACATACAGCGTCCCTCCCACCCTTTCAGGTTAGTTGCCATGGTTAGCCTGAGAGGTTTTCCGCAAGAATATAAACCCCAGCGGGAGTTTGCACCAACTACAGCCACCACAAGAACGCTAATACTCCAGAGAAACACGACCTCTGCACGATCACCCGAGCCAGCAAGAGCTGCTCTATTCACAACTGCCACAGCAGCACTTAGCACTAGTCTGCAGTATTAGGAGCTGCCAGCAACAGCCCGGATACCTGTGCAGACATGTCTCGCAGAAAATGTTTTTTTTCTGTGAAGGAGAACCATTAAACAACAACAGATACAGTTACAGGCCAGAAACAGACTTCGAACAATGACTCTTCACTTAGGAAGAGTCAACACTTTACTCAGTCTAACCTGTTTCTTGTATCAATGAAGCCCCAGAATAAAATATAAATCTGATTTGAAATCTGAATTTAGGCATAATATGGCCGCTTTAATTCAGATAAATGCTGCGGAATATAACAATGTCTTTGAGAAATGTCAGCGTGGTTTCAGAGCAGTGCAGTGTCCCAGTTTAATGACCTGCTGCTGCCTGCTCCACTTTAACTCTTTTATGTCTCACAGCAGATTCTCACCCTGTTGATCAGCTCTTTGACTCTTTGAAAAAAAATAGGTCAGAATCACTGAAGATGCTCTGAAACCGTTCCAGCTGTATCTGATCACAGAACATAACCAGAAGAGGGAGCTGGAATTACTTTACGTAGTGCCGCAATGTATGATAAACCATTAAAATCTATGAGAAATACTTTAAACAGTCAACATGTAATCTCTTTAAAATTAACAACATATTATGACAATAACACAATAGTATCACTTAAACAATAAAGCTTATTAATAGTATGGAATGTTTCCTGCTCGTTAAACTGGAATATGTTTTTAAATTCAAAATATCTCAAACTGAAGATTTCATCCTCAGAGCTACGCTGTTATCATAACTAAAAATCGAATTCTTCTTAACTCTGTAATAATACATTAAGCCCCAAATGCCAGAACAAACGTAACTACAACAAGAACAAAGAAAGAAAGAAAAAAGCATCTGGAAGCTAAATAAAAAAACTCACATAATTTTGGCATCAAACCGCCTGTGAGGATTTTATGAAGCCCCAAAGTAGGTGACAGCTTGTCAACGTGACCGACAGGTGTTGAAGTGGAATATGTAAAACTGCAGCGAGTGAGTTAATGCGGAGTTAGTTTATCCTTTTAGGACTCAATCTGAGAACCAACACACACACTCTCTCTGACCTTTCACCTCTCCCAGGGGGCAGCAGCTGTTGATGATGGATGGTGACTCAAATTCACTCTTACACAGCAGACAGTCAGACTTATTGAATTTAATATGCTGTTTGGCTCTTAATGTCCCTCTGGTTACCATGACAGCTTGCATGTCTCGCTGTTGTTTTGTCTGGATTACACAAACTATATCACAAACTGAGCGGTAGGGTGGTGTAGTGGTTGGCACTGTTGCCTCACAGCTAGAAGCACCTGGGTGCGGCCGGGTGCCTTTCTGTGTGGAGTTTGCTAGTTCTCCCCGTGTCTGCGTGGGTTCTCTGGCTTCCTCCCACCATCCAAAGACATGGTGACTCTCAACTGTCCGTAGGTGTGGGTGTGTGTGTGTGAGCGTGCATAGTTGTTTGTATGTATGTCTTTGTGTTGGCCCTGCGACACACTGGCGGCCTGTCCAGGGTGTACGCCGCCTCTCGCCCAAAGACTGCTGGGATAGGCTCCAGCACCACCTGTGACCCTTAAGAAAACGGCTGGATATCACAAACTACTGACTAGTTATTTCCTCTCACACAGATACACAACGTCAGCTCTGGTCTTTATGGGAACATAAAAAGTCAAGAGTCACAGTGACAGTGGTCCTACCTGCAGGCGTGCTGGATGGAGCACTGAGACCTGGACTGAGGCCAGGCGAAGGAGTTAGTCCTGCAGGCTGAGAGTTAAGCCCTGTGGCCTGGGGAAGAGACCTGGACTGAAACCCTGCTGGAATTAAAAAGAGCAAGACCCATTGGTACAAACAATAATAATAATTATGTGCATTTTTTATTTGCCAATTAGTATTGAAGTAAAAATATAAAAAAAAATTTATTTCAAAAAGTATTTGGAGTATTGATAAAAGCAAGGTACAATAAAAGTACAATGGAGACATTGGAGAGAAAATTAATTATAACGTGAAATGATACAAATGCCATATTTCCAATTGTGATTTCTACATTTTTTACTGTTTCTCCAATAGTTTAACGGCACAAATCTAGTATATGAGTTACTCTGGCTGTTAAAACTAAAACTTAATAATCTTTATTTATAAAGTACTTTTTAAACAAAGTTCAAAGTGCTGTACTGTAAAACAAGCAAAATACAATGTTAAAATCCCCACATAAACTACAAAGTGCAAATGCTGTGCAAGAAAAACACAAAATAGTATTATGTGAGATACGAGGATAAAGTTTCAAAATTGAGTTTGATTACATTTAAAGTTCTTAATTTGTTTTTCACAGTATCACTTCATGTGTGTCATTTGTCACAAACATAAACTGTATTCATGGAAGAGGACGCAAGGTTTAGTTAATGCACTGTATAAATAATGTCATAAAGTAGAGTTCTTATGTCTTGGTTTGATTCACAAATTTGGTTTTGTCACTTGTGTTGTCTTCTCTGCTCAGAACTCTGTTTCTGCTATTCATACAAAAATCACCAGTGATAAATTAACTCTAAGATGTGTTTTTCTTGTGTTATTAGATTACTGTGGAAAACTACTAATGCAGATTCTACTGTTACTGCTGCTACTACGAACATATGGCTGGAGAGCACTACCTGCTGCCTGCCGTCTTGTCTCTCCAGCCTGGAGCTGTCTCACTCTCCGGAGGTGAGACCGGCCATTGTAGTGCAGTTGGGCCTGAGCAGTGGAGGTCAACTGAAGGTTACACACCTCGCACAACGAGAAGGCTCCACCCTGACCTAGGGAAAAAAAAGCAAGAATGGGTCAAACTGGGTAAATGATGAACTGGGATTACAGGACACTGGTTCTGGAACACATCAGTCACCTGGAGTCTGCTGGGCGGAGAGACTGATGGATGTGGGTGTAGGTGCTTCCATCAGCTCCTGACACATCCCGCCAAAGGCAAAGATTTGCCCGCTCTCGATGAGCTGAGAGGGGCTGAGTGGAGTCTTCATCCCTGAAAAAAACAAAGAAGGAAAAAAGTCAATGCGATATCAAAGTGCTGGTCATGGTTATGTGCTACCAAAAAATTTAACTAGTATCAGACAGCACTTTATGTTCTGATGCTAGTATTTGACTTTGCCTTGGAAAAGACCAGTGGTTAAAACGTTGGTCATGTTGATAAATTACAGAAAATTAAACATCTGTATCATTTGATCACCAATTCATTCATGGGTGAACCATTAGGAAATGATTACTGATAAACGTATTAATTAAAATGAAGTAATACATTAATAAATACTAACAAATACTGCAACACAACACTAAAACCACAAAACAGCAGTGATCCAACGCAGCAGCAGCAGCGCATGCAGCCCCAATGTAAAGGTGACACTCAACATCCACAGGAACAAGCGCTAACCTAAAAACAGACATCACCGAGGGACAGACAGGTGGACAGATGGGAGTGAGGCCTGAATGACACCGGATGCAGAGTGCGACGCATCAAACGCTCACAGGGAGAGTGATGAAGTAATGAGTAAGAGGAGAGAGGAAGGATGACATATGTGTGTGTGTGTGTGTGTGTGTGTGTGTGTGTGTCAGCCCATCACCGTGTCCATCTGTTGTCCTGTCAGCTCTGCCAACTTACAAGACCTCTGACAGAGAACACACACACACACACACACACACACTCAGATATTTCATATTCAGTTCGTTTTTATGTCATGACCCACGTACTGTATATTACTACTGTACTGAACACAGCATATTTAAAATGACAGCAGGGGTTTGGCTCTGATTTGAATGAGCTCTTTAAGGCGTTAATAGTAAAGAAGGTGATTAGTTCTTGATGATACAACAGCAGCTGGTGGCCACACTGGAGAGGAAACAGAGGTCTCCACATCTTTACTATCAACACACCAGCTCATTAGTGACTGCTGTTATTTAACGCCTCGGGCCAGCAGCTATGGTGCAGGGTCAACCTCTGCTGCTGGCAGAGGTTCTGAAAAAGCCGGAAAGTGCGGAGTCGTCTCCGTAGAGAGTAACGTGGAACCAGACTGTGTAAGGTCCAGAAGTAGGAGCAGAATAACAGGCTTTGACTTTTTAAATGGTAAAAGAAATCAGCTATTTTAAATGTTTCTTTGCATGGGTTTGCCATGTACCTAATTTATCTTCCGTGTGCTATTTTGCGCTCGGTCGATTCTCAGTGATCGAGCAGATCCGCTTCTCTCTGATCTACACCCTCACGTAGCACTTTTTCCTCATACAGACAAATGGTTTACAAAAACAAACTAGTTATGCAACTAGTGGAAAAAAAGCCTACATTTCTCACAAAGGTGACAGTATTTGTTCTTTCTGCCATCCTGAAACAGGCCAGTATTTCTCTTTGTGATACATTAGGACAGAAGAGCTGAGAGGTTAAAGGTAGCTGTAAAGTCTTTTAGACAGCAAAGATTATGGCTGCACAGATACTGTACTAATTACTGTAATATAGATTGAATGAATATTCATGAATAACATGATTTAGTTTGTACATAACCAATAGGCAGACTCTAGTCCAAGTCTGCATCAAAAAAAACATTTAATCTGCACCCATCCTTTAAGTTTTAATGCAATCTGACCCATACAGTTTACTAAAACCTCCCATCACCTGTAATCACTGAGACACAGATGTCAGTGTGAGGAGCCCAGGCTGAAAAGGTGAACTGTTCAGTTCACATCTCACTGTCCTCAGAGTGCAGAAGTGAGAGCCACAAAACTGAACATCCACATCGAGTTACCAGCAATAAGACAACAAGAATTGAGCAACTGTTGACTTGATTAATCCAACCTTCCTGGACCCACTGCACCATGGAAACGCTGAAAGTTGATCCCAGTGACTTGTATTAACTACCCCTGGTTTAGTTATTTATGCTGGCTCCACTGACGTCACACTTCCTGCCTCTCTGTCTCTCTTAAAGCTGGTTGTTAGTAGTTGACTTTATGTTCTCCGGACAGCTGGTTAATCTTCTGCTATGATGAATTAGCCACAAAATGCACACACACACACACACACATACATACACACAGCCGGCTGATGCTGACATCAGCTTTAGCAAGGGAAGGATTAAATATATCTGCTATATTGAGCTGGGAATTATACAACACACACACATATACACAGGTAGATGGATACACATACTTACTAACAGCATACAGTGCATAGATTAAGATGCAGACGAATAAAAGCCAGTCAGTGAATGGAGCATTCAGCATCAAAATAAAATGTGTGTATTTACCTTTTCTGTTGCAGTCTGTGTGTATGTGTTTGTGTCTAATCCAGGCTGACCAGTAATCACAGAGGTTATAATCCTACACACACACACACACACACACACACAAGCAACAATGTGACTCCTGACTAAAGGGGAAATGCATCAATCTTTTCTTCAGCGTCTGATAAAACCAGGTCAGGGCTGCACAATAACCTGAAGAAGTAAATGCTTCTATTTTCAGTATTTCAAAGAGATTTAATCGAGTGTAAAGGAACACTTCACTGAGTTTCAATCTGATCTCCATGTCTTTAATGTCAGTGTATGGTGAAATACAGTCCATCTCTGGCAGTGTGAATCTGAGCCTCTGTGTATTTGCACTACAGTGGAAAAATGTGTTTCCTCTAATCCTTTCTGCTCACATCTTTTCTCCTCTACTTAAAGCGCCTACAGACTGTGAGATTTCAGCAATCTTATAAGTTTATTGCAAGCCACAATCTGCAACACAAATCTAATAAATTTGGATGAAACATCAACTTTGATGTATGTAGACTGTGAGATCATAACATCTGCTGAATGGGCTACGACATGAGTCTATATACAAGACTGAAACACCACCTGTGTCCTCCATATGCGCCACTGTAGTTGTAAACACACAGCTTTAGACTCATCACCAGGATCCATGAATGTAGAGTATTATAGGAACTGAATACTGGACACAGAGATGACGCTCAGGCCCTTGAAAGAATTTTACTTTACTCTAAGAAAGTTTTACAAATATAAAACCTCTCCAGATCAAATCCATGGCAGAGTAAAAATTAGCAGATTCAGAGGTGGAAATATAATATGTTTTCCTGAGACTCCACTACAAATATGTTGGCTAGTGAACAAAGAAGGAGCTCTGTTGATTGGTTGAATCGATAAAAGGGTCTGAGTCCCGATGGTGGACAAAATAAATAGGAGGAGATTGAGGGAGACACTAATATATGTCTGTGTTCCCTGTGAGACACTGTACACACACACACAGACACACACACACACAAACCCACGCACACAGACACACAGAGAGTAACCTGAGGGGACGACAGGACAAAGGGACTAATGGAGATGTGAAAAGACAGAGAGAGAAGTCTCAGAGTGACTGTCTCTGATCCTGAGGCAAGTAGCTGCTAATGACAGTGGTCTAACACACACACACACACACACACACACACACACACACACACACACACACACACACTAAAGGGCAGTGGTCAGCCACAGCAGAGATGCTGAAACAAACTATGCTGGGTATAGTTTGATTTGTCTCTGCAGCAATCTGAGATCCTACTAAAAATCCAGGTCAATCCTTATTTCAGTTTTAAAGGCATTTTCTAAGGCAAAGCTTCCTGGCAGGCTGACTATGACATTGAACGGGATCCACAAGTTCAAATCTCTCAGACTATTTTATTTCTAACCTCAGAATCTAAACTGGGGCAGCTCTGACCTGAAACCACAGACTGAACATTGGATTTCTGGAGCTTGTTGGGAGAAAGAACCACCTGACAGGCTGAATTCAGGGCAAAGAAACATCCATATATCAGCATTTGCCTGGATTGTTATTAACACATTTTTTTAGCAATTTTCTTTCAAAACAATCTAACCTGAACAAAAGCAGAGACGATTACAATTAGCTGTGTCAACTACAAAATCAAATACACCACATTCTGAATGATTTAATTTGATCTTGAGTCCAGATTATAGGTAATGAATATGTCAATTCCCGGGACACATTGTGATTCATACACAAAGCTGAATGACTACCGACAATGCACTTCAACAAAACACAAACAAAAGGTAAAAACATCTTTACTGATTTGGCAACACAAGTGCAGCACAACAAAACACTGCAAAAAGGAACCTCAACGAAATCCAGATTTGCACTGCAAATACAAAACAAAAAACATTTCCGGGGAAGATGATTTTGTGCTTACACAGGCCCAAAGAGACATTTTCCTATACACAAGCTCTAAATGATAAAAACATTTAGTTTGAGCATCACAGACACCACCTTATTATCACGTTTGAATCCATTCAGCTCAGTAAAGGTTTGAAAAGTTTAGCAGAACCGTATCAACACATTACTTTATGGCATTTCATGTGTGCAATGGGCCACCGGGATGTCAGGCAGCACTACAGGACACTGAAGCTCTAAAGGCCATAAATGTAAAAGCCTGCAAAAGGAAAAACTCTTTGGGTGCTTGCACCTAGCGAGCAACTTTCATCTGTAAGTGAGGAGTCTGGTTTTACTTAAAGGGGGAGCTCTACGGATTTTACACATCAAAGTGTGTTTACAGGTCTTGTGGAGTACTAATGCATATGTGAATAAAATTGTATAAAGGCCTGCGACTCCAGTGGAAGCTGTGTGAAATCTGATAACAGCCTCAAGTGATGACTACAACTGCCCGACTCAAATGAAAAATAAATTTAAAAAGCCGGGAGTGTGGAGGAGAAAGAAGCGAGCTTAACAGACATCTGCAGCTCGAGGCTACATAAGCCCATACTAGCACAAAACATCTGAATAACTGTCCATCAAAGTTTCAAAGGCTCAAAAGTTCACTTCGTTCATGTACATGAACATTTCAGAGCTCTTGTTCAAATTACCAAAATACACAAAAATGATCAAAACATAAGAAGGAGGATTGTGTAAAACACGTAATACGACATTTATGTAAATTGTATGTTTTGAAATGTATGATTCATCATGCAACCGTCTTGGTTGTTACTGTCCAGCGTCTTGGTGCATGACAAGTCAAGTCAATCAGTTTGGTAAATAAAGCTTTGTTCTCGTCTCTCTTCCTCACTTCTTTCTCTCTCATCACCACAGGTAGGAGATATGTGAAAGAAGTGAGGAGCCACATTAGCTAAGTGGAAATCACCCACTGTGCCAGACAAGTGGAGTCACGTTTGCAGACCACCCAGCTGTGCACAGAGCTTCCAAAACAACCTGTTTCCTGGATGCATCTAGAAAATAAATAAAGAAATAAAATGAGGTCACTTTGGTCAGCTTTTAACAGCGGACCAGTTGCAGGGTTGATGGAACAAGAAGAGGATACAGAAAATACCTCAGTTAATATGAGGTAATGTTATTATTATTAATCGCTGTTTACGGACTAATTCCAGTCTGTGCCTCCCACTGCAAACAGACACAGAATCAAGGATTTAATCTGGATCATGCTCAGAAAGTGATGCAAAGTGTGTTAATGTATAATTCAATCCACTCAGGGGTAAGGCCGACATCCTATGGTTTATGTACCACAGCGGGGAAACGCTCATACAGCGTGAGGTACAGCGAGGTTATTCTGTCTGTCCAACCTTCACTTCAGGACGCTGTGACTTCTCTTCTGTCTTTAAATAGCTGCTCTGCTCCACCAGGACCCGACATTTGCTGCTCAAGGTGAAACTCGGCTTTCACACTGAAACTGTTCCACTGCGCTAACTGCTACTGCTAACAAAGGTGGAGACCCGAGGGGCCCAGTCACTGATAAGCTCGCTGTCTGACAACTGACACTGAAGTCAAAGATGAAGAAGAGCTATGTTTATCTGGGTGAATAAAGATGCTACAGTATGTTATCTAATGAGTCTAGATTCTTCTCAGAAAAAGCAGAATAAAAGAACCATTGTAGAATAGTTACTGAACGCACAACGGGCATGCAGAAGATGTCTCTAAATGCTGGTAAAGACACATGTACCGTACAAAATCTAAAATCACTTCAAGTTAATGAGAATGTTTGCAACTGATTCTGTTTCCTGTCTGAACAGAAAGCTTCAGGATCACAGAGATAAACCAGATGTTTTCCTATTAAAGACCGTGAGGGATTAACACACACACACACACACACATATACAGAGCCACATACACCCACACACATGTATACAACACACTGCATGTAGGTTACCCAGCAGGCTGTGCAGGATTTGGTGGGACATGATTGGTTGAGCCAGATGGGGATTGTGGGATTGGGATTATAATCCTGAGATAAGTGCATTTCTTTGTGTGTGTGTGTGTGTGTGTGTGTGTGTGTGTGTGTGTGTGTGTTGTAGCTCAGTTAGTATAATCTGTGGTCTAATAATAGAGATTCTTCTTCTGAACATCTACTGACGGTCATCTGACTTCGCCCCCTCCCCGCTGAGCTCCTCTGACTCAGTGTAAGTGTGAAAACAGGTGAACATTAGTCTGCAGAGGATTCTACCAGTACATAGAGTATGTTCTATGTACTGCAAGTGCATGATGGGAAAGATTCCAGCATCCGATGACCCTCAGGTGAATCAGGTGAAGAGGATGGATTATTTAACTCAAGTCATGTTCCTTTTCCAGCAGCTGCACTGTGATCCCAGGTAAATGAAAACTGAGCCAACAGTGGCTCAGAGAGCAGATTAGAAGTCTTCATGAGTTTGCTCATTTTGTCTTGTCTCCGTTATGAAGAACTGAGACAAGGCTGGGATGTGATTCGGGTTAGGTCCAGGTTCTCAGTCTAATCAAGTGGGGTAAAGATTAGTTTTTCTGGTGTAGGTTTAGGGTCTGTGTGTCACACAGAAGCTCAACACAATACAGTAGAAAGGGAGAATGAGCTTTACAGCTCACCTGAGCTTTGTTCTGATGGCGGAACCGAGAGCCACTTGAGGTCAAATTCTGAGGGTGGGGGCACTCAGAGGCAACGACAAGATGATCTTCTGACAGTTATTATGCCAAGACTGTTCTTTATTTAGCAAACTGTATCAATGAGAAAGTTATTTTTCTGCATTTCAGGGAACAAAACTTTTGGCACCTGATCCTCCATTGGATAAAACTGATGCCAGTTTCTGTGAAACATCTATGTAGTGCCCGCTTAGAAACGTCCAGTGGACTGTCAGAAGATCATCTTGTCGTTGTATAAATAATAATAATAATTATTATTATTATTATATTGCTGCTCTTTTCCAGAGTGGCTGCTTGTTAATTGATCTAATCATCATGCAGCTGCACAAACAGGAAGCACTGCACCTGCTTCACACAGCATGTTAGCATGCTAATGTTAGCATTTACCTCAAATACCATTAACATTCCTGTGTAGCTGGTAAACACATGCACAGAGGATTTTTTACTTCCATGACTGACAAGTGTATCTTTCAGACATTTCTGGCATGCTCAAAACGTGCTCTAATCACTCAGCACTCAATGTAAGAGTGCAATATGAGCATCAGCAGTATTCACAGTAGAAGTTAACAACTTGAAGATGCAGAAGACATTAACCAGACTCGAAAAAAGAGAAGATGGCTATGATATCACTTCCTTCTCAAAGTGGCGACTTATCAAACATTCAACAGCTGCTCCACTCAACTAATGGAAGAAGAAACATGAGACAAACACACAGAAACACATACCTCAGTAGGCAGGTGGTTTAACTTAGGACACACTCATTTTCTCTTCTCTCTAATGGTGTTTTAGACTGAAGTTTAAAGTTGGCAGAATGACAGAGGAGAGGATGCAGCATCATCTATATAAAGACCAACCATCACTTTCACATTATAGGGGCATGCTGCCTTTGTGTTTGACAGGATTCACTCTGCTGTAATTCTCCTGCTGACTCACACAAGCTGTCTGTCTTTCTGAGTAGAAATCTGAGAGTCACGTTTATACCAAACCAGCTGGATCTGACAAATATCCTTTTGTTTTAGGTTTTGTTCACTAAGTCAGTGGCCAAAATCCCCCTGAGTGGACAGACGATTTTCTGATATTCCTTATTTTATATTGTCAACAATTCCTAAGAGGTGTTGCACTGAACATACCTGGCTAAGGTAGCGACCACGCAGGAAACATCGCAAATCTCATTTAAGTCGACAGTCATCACTGGCTGAAGTGTCCAAGAGCATCACTCCATATAAAGTCAAATCAAAATGGCAACAGAAAATTACTTGAAAGATAGCTGAGCTCATTTTGTGGGTGAAGAGTTTATTCTCCACAAGGGCCGACCAGCTGGGACTTTGATGACCATTAACACCTTGCCAGTGGTTCGTTTATTCCAGTCTTTTCTGCACCAATTAACTTTGCGTTAGGACGGAGAGGGAGTGGGGGGAGGAGTCAGAAAAATGAAGAGCACTGACAGGAAAAAGGAATAAAAGCATGATAAAGATTAAAAACAGAATGAATAATATAGTTGGTTTGTTTTGGTGATGCTTCCTTTAATGTAATGCACATTAATAAATATAATAAACACCTAAAATAAAACAGTCAATTACAGTGTATTATAAAACATTTTTTAAATGTCCATATATTGCTTATGTCAGCGAAGTGGAAAGTTTTAATGCATCCTTTGAACTTAATGCTAAGCTAACTGGCTGTAATTTTATACTGAATTTTAAAACTTTCTGCTTTACCCTGCAGAGATTAACACGTCTCTCTGTCCCACTTCTTGTCCAAACACTGAGATTTAGCAGTTTTCTTTTTTGTTCAGCTGCTTCACTGTAGACTGAGAAAACACTATGGACGGATGCACGTCAGTTTCTATACTGTACGTCTTTGTCGCAGGTTAAAGTCCCGACTGCTTCCTGCAGCTTCATAACTGATGACACAGTGCTCAAGCGTGTGTATGAGTCAGTGTGTCCTTCACAACCTCTTAGTGTGCGTGTGTGTAATACCTCTGAGACACGACTCGCAAGAAAACACTTTATCACTGCCGACCTATTTATACACACTTTCTCCTTCACAAAAAACACACGCATGCTGTTGACTTTTCTTTTAAAGGTCCTTTTTTACACTTCCTAACCCCCCCACCCCCCACCCCTCATAAGGCCACTAATTGTTTTTGATAATAATCATCCAATCACATTTCATTACTGTCATTTCTTGTTCTTTGTCACATGTCGGAAATCTAATTAAAACTTCCTGAGACAACATGGGGAGCAGGTGCAGACCCACACACACACACACACACAGGTAACTCCATAAATCACAGCAGACAGAATGGGAGTAAAGAGTTGGCTAGCTGTTAGCTCTCTGTACTATAGCCAGCACCTAGTTAGCTAAGCACACATACACAATAGTCCACATTATGCAGTGTCTTCAGTATTACAGCTACTGAAAATACTGAAAATTGTTAAACAAATTAAATAATGTTCAAAATCACTGAACAAGCACAAAACTAAACATGCTTTTAATGATTTATCATCGAGAGTTAAGATCGGAAAAGCAAATTTTTCAAAGGAAAATGTTATTGAATTCACCTCAAATACCACTAACAATTCAATTCACTTACGTCCCGAATGTGCAAGCACTAGTAATATTTTTAATCATTATCCCATTAACTTACATTAATGATCAAACTTGATTGTTCCAGCTTTTCATCTGCAGCAGGAACAGTCACAACACAGCTTGCTGGAATGTCCCTCAAAAACATTCAAACATGACGTGAATCGTCTGCTGTGCTTTATGATAAAAATAACAAAAACTGCAAAGACGACAAGTGAAAGGACAATATGTGGAGGATATGGCAGCTTCGTTATCACAACAGTGTGTTTATATCCTACTCAGTAGTTTGCAGACAACTGAGATTTTGTAAAAAACGTCTCTGGAAGCCACTTAATATTAGCTACTCCGGTAAAGGCAGGAACACACCTAATTACTACTGAGCCAATTCTGAATGTGGTGTGAGTGTGCCAACTGATCTGGACACACTGGACATATTCCTCACAGCCAGGAAATGGTCTGGTACATAATGCCTTGTAAACTACAACATGATATTTGTAGTGGTTAAACAAAGAAGATATAAGGTGGCAATTGGCCAGCTTTAGAGATGTCTGAAGGTAGATTACCTTTGGATACAGATACTGTTTCCTCTTATTTCCAGTCTAAACACTAAACTGAGCTAACCAGCTACAGGCTCCTGATTTATCCTGCGAGAGAATCTTCGCATCTAACTGTAAAAAAGTGAATAAAATCTGAGTCACAAGATTAAGAGTTAAAAAAAAAAAAGTTATTTCCTTATATAGGAGAGAAAATATGACACAGTTGGTGCTATTGGTCTAAATAAGGTTGTTACGATGAGCTCATTACACGTACCTGCTGTCAGTGCAGACACATACTTAAACACAAAAAGTACACAGAGCCAGGACGGATTTAGTACAGAAACAACAGTTTGTACTTGCATCCATACTTTTTTTGTGTGTGTGTGTGTGTGTGTGTGTTTGTGTGTGTGTGTGTGTGTGTGTGTGTGTGTGTGTATTCTCTGCAGGTTTCCAAACTAATCTGTCCTGACGTAACAACATGCTGCTTCTCAATCTGCCCACTGCTGGAGTCCTGGCACACACACACACACACACACACACACGCGCACACAGAGTGTTTAGTAATGTTGTCATGATCTATAAATAGGTAAAATTGATTTGTGTGTAGGAGAAAGAGAGAAAGGGAGTGTTACAGTGGGATAAATCTACCTTTACTGTACAAGTCAAGGTACAATACAAACTAACCAGGCTGTTAGAGCTTATTACTAGTTAGTACAATCCACCAGCTGATCAGTTCAACAAGTTATAAAAGTCTAACAGCTAGTCAGTTAGTACAGTGTCGAGGTGAGTTTGGACAGTCAAACAGTGGGTTAGTACATTATAATCGTAGAGGTGTTTAAGTAAGATATAACAACAGATAAGCACATTCTAACAGGATGTTTGCACAATCTAATGGTATGTTTGTATAATCTAATTGCAGGTTATTACAGTCTAATGGTAAGTTAGTACAGTTTAACAGTGAGTAAGTATAGTATAACCGCACATTAATACAATCTAATGGTAGGTTGATCAGTAGATCAGGTTAGGTTAGATCAGTCAGTAGTTAGGATTCTACGTAATACAGTCTGAGGGCAGGTTATAACAGTAAATCAGCGGATTAGTAGAGTCAAAGAGCCGATTAGCGCCATGTAAAAAACAATTAGTACAGTCTAACAGACCAGAGACTTTCAAAAGCTAAGCAAATTTGGGCAGACAAAATGGGCTTTTAAAGCCGCATGTAGAAAGATCGTAAAGTTGGTTAAAGTTACTGCAGTTTGTCCTGATGATACGGCACAATTACCAGCACTGTCGGCAGCTGCAGCGGTAGCAGTGTGAACACCTGCCTGCACTTGTTCACCTCACATAGTATGTCTGCTTCACCATTTCTAAGCCCCGGGGAGGCATCCCTCACGGTTTGGAAACTTCTGGTACAATCTAACCGCAGGTTGGTGCAGAGTGTGGAACAACTGGAGTGACTGCAGCTCAACGTTTCCAGGTCGCAAAGGGAAATTACAAAAAATGAAAGTTGTGAAGGGAAGAAGGCAGTAAAGAGGAAGAGATACAGAAAAGAGGAGATGGAGGGAGAAAGCAGGAGGTTTTATAGGGGAAAGTAAATTTTCAGGTCACCAACAAAAAGTGGGGAAAGTGAAGGGATTGAAGAAAAGAAAGTAGAATAAACAATAGTTTACATGTCTGAGCTGCAGGTAGTGCTACAGTCTAGCTGATCAGGAATCAATATCAGACTGATCAATATCCATTTGCGCAAACACAAACACACTTACAACTGTCTCTGTGAAGACACTTATTGTTGTTACACTTTACTTAACGCCTCCCTTTAAGGTATAGTTTGACAGTTTTTTCTGTGTACAAAAACAGTGACCACATAAACACTGAAACAGGTTTTTCTTGCTGCAAACATTCATCTCATGATCCTTTCCTGATCCACTTTCAGTGTAACTGTCTGGGGATAAACACAGTCCATGTTTTGTGCTAAACTGCATCCCTGGGTTTGTGTGACACAACAAAAAGAGGGAATTTGTGCTAAGAGAAAGAACTTTGGGAGAAACCTTCTTCTTTTCTTTAATTCAGACGGCTGGGGCATCACTTCAATTAAACATACATAAAAAGGAATGTTTTAACGGCAACATAGGAACAACAAAGGTATTACTGTGCATTAGGCGTTTAGATTTTCATAAGGACACCTGACTTTTGATTTAAGACAGACCTAAAAATTTGTGACCTACCCTTTAAACCAGGTGTTCACTCTAAAATCAGATTTATGTCCCCACACACAAACACACACAAACACGAACACAGACACATGCTGTCGCATTGTCACCTATGTGAAAATGAACAACATGGTCCTGAAAAAGGAGTGTGAGAGAGAGAGAGAGAGAGAGGACAGCTGCGAATGATTCTGACTGTGTGTGTGTGTGTTCAGGCTTTGTAAGGGATTATCTGACAATAATGAAACATGTTCAATACACACAAGATTACATGGTCTGTCTGTTCTTTCCTTTAGTTCTGACTTTTAAGGAATCAGTTACTGTTTCTCATGTGTGACTACAGTGTTTTTAATGTTTTTTTACCTACGTACATTAACATACACATTTAAACAACTCTGCTCAGTGTAAAAAAACACTTTCCTATAATCACAGTCTGTAAATCTTCTCTTAAACAACACAAGGTCAAATAGAAACACTTCCACCTTACAAAGTGCAGTTAATTTCATTTAAAAGAAATTAAAACAATATAAAGTAATAAAGATGATAAAACTGACTAGAAAATCATAGATAAGTACCACTACTGGTTAACTTCAAATTATTGTTTCAACTGATTAACTGTTCTATAAAACCATAAAAATGCTAATAGACCCTCATTAAATGTCTGGTTACTTCTGATAATCAGTACAAAACACAAAAATATTAATATTTACTATAATATAAGATAAAGAAAAGAAGCAGAGTCTCATGTTTCAGAATCTGGAACCGATTTATAATTATGACACATGTCATAATAATAAATCAAGTGTAATGGTGAATTTTTCAGGTTGTGTAATGTAACTAAGTAAATTGACTCCAGTATACTGCATAAAGCTGTAAGGTATCAGTGCTCCTGAGAGGAGTACTGCAGCTACCTTTTATTCCATATACAGCACTTGATAAATTACATTAGTGCTTTACAAATTTAAATTCTGCATAAAAACCTATGGGGGTGTTTAGACTTCTCAGGACATTAGGCTTTAATGAGTATTTGATTATTTTTTAAGCTGATTTATCAATAAGTATTTAGTATTTTTTCCTACATTTACTTAAAAGATCAGAGCATACAGTTCTCCACGACAGCTTTCCTACAGACACAGGTGAGGTAATGTACACAACACGTTTATCTTTCAGTGACAGACAGAGAAACCAAATCAGCGCAGATATGGAGACACAAACATGTTATGATGATCACAAATGCACGCAAACGTTCAAAAAGTCTTTGAGGACCTTCTCACTGAAAGAAGCAGCAGCCTGAAAGTGATCCGGACGGACACTGTCCAGGATTTACGCTTTAAAGCCCGCGCTGCTGCTGCTCGGTGCGTTTCACAGCTCACAAAGAAAGGACACATGAAAGAAGGAAGGGAGAAGAGGAGGAATAAAAGAAGAGAAATCAGGAGGATGAGGAGGAAGATGACTTACCGGAGTAGGAGAAGGTGATGGATGGATGAAGAAAGTAGACTCCTGTTGGTTTGACGCGCAGAACTCCGATCACACACACTGCAGCCGCCGATCATTAATCAATAGCTGATCAATAGTAAACCAGACTGGGTCTTCTGTCTGCGACTGACCAGTCATCGATCATCCATCCATCCATCCATCCCGTATCACTCAGGACGCTGATCAACTCTGCGGGGAGCAGCGGGGAGCTGCGCGCCATGCGCCGCACCGACAGCTGAGCGGCGGGAACACGCATGCGCCACACACACACACACACACAGAAAGAGAGAGAGAGAGAGAGAGAGAGAGAGGCTTAAAGTGAATCCAATGAAAAACAAATAATCATATCTGGGCGGATTTCAACGACAAAAATATCTGAGACCAGTTTGTTACCTGGGTGTGTTTGTGAGCTTGTATTACTTATGTCGTGGGGACATAAATGTGTATAAATAGTCACATTGTGAGGACTCACTTTCCTTAGCAAGTCCCTTAAATTTGAGTCTATGTTTAAGTTAAGTCTCCAAGAAACGAATGCAAGTCAGTGTAATTTCCTCTGAAGTGTGAGTGTGTGCGTATGTTCTGATTCATATCCAGGTTTTGTTTTTTGGGAAAAAAAAAGATTAAATCTATTTTAAAACAGTAAATACTGGCTGGAATACACACGCGCACACATACGCACACTGTCCAGAGCAATCCTCTTTCTGTATTTACTGTCAACTCACCTGTCCATGACATCACCAGGTGTCAGGTTAAAGGCTTCATTTTACAGTTTCCTCCTGTAAAACAGTGAAACTGTAGCAGTTCAATTTTTTCCCTCTGGCCGTGATGTTGGGTCATTCACTAAAACTAAAATATAGTATGTTCCCTAACTGTTATTTTTAGAGTAATCTTTTATTTTTCAACTTTCGAATACCAGCAATTTAGTACAACTGTGACATCTGTACAATACAACTGGAGCTTGTCGCATCAAAATAGTCATATTTACGCTTGGATAAATGATCGAAGAGTAAGAAAGTGTGTGTCAGGATGCCTCAGACAGACATAGGGGAATCCTAATGTCAGTCAGCTGAGACATTTCACACTGCTACTCCCAGAGTAAGATGTTTCTGCCTGTGGCTCTCTGGCGCTCAGAAATGTTGTTGACACGCTAATCAAACTAAGGCATGATGGGAAACTCCTCATGACTTCTCTAGAACTTTCGTCTCCCTCCTGAGTTATGTTGCTAAAATTAGAAGCTTCCTGTCTGAAAGTGATGCTGAAAAACGAGTCCACGCATTTCTTACTTCCAGGCTGGACTAATGTAATTCACTACTGATAGGACGTCCCAGTAACTCCTTAATAAATTTATCCAAAATACTGCAGCCACAGGTTTGACAGGAATTAGTGAGAGAGATCATATTGCAGCTACATTAGCTTCTCTCCACTGAAAAAGAATCCCTCTACTCACATACAAAGCACTTTATGATCGGGCTCCATCATATCTTCAAGACCTCATAGTGCAGATCTACTTGTCGTTCCTGCAGTTACCAAATGTAGAGCTTAGTCTGCTAGGGGACGTCTCCTGCTAAACGTAACTCCTCATTCCACTTTACGTCTTTCTTCTCCCCTAGTTTGCCGTTTCTTTCTCTCTGAACCTTTCTACAGGTATCCTCAGCCTCGGAGCTCCTGCCCAACCAACCTGCTCTCTCTTCTTTCCACTCACCACAACCAATCGAGGCAGGTGTCCGCCCACCCTGAGCCTGGTTCTGCTGCAGATTTTTTCCATTAAAGGGAGTATTTTCTCTCCACTTTTTTTTTTGACAATCTGACTATAGTGCAACAAATGCAAATTAATTTGCAACAGAAAATAGTCCCCAACAATCTGAGTAATGTCTGCTAAAAACTTTGGTTGGATACTGGAATCCGAATTGTGGGTATGTGAAAATCTGCCAATACCACATTGCCTTATCTCTCCATTACCATCCACCACATCACCTCCTCATTTTCTCTGTTACCCTTCACAGCGTTTTTTTTTTTTTGTTTTACTACAGGATGTATTTCACTACGTGTTGTGCACTGTATGTATGTGACAAATAAAGAATCTTGACATCCTGTGTTCTTTTATCAACTATTCATTCCTCCACTTCTCACCTCCGCCCCCTCTATCTTTCTCATGCTGAGCTTTCCCACAATTCCTTGCAGCTCCCAAGTCCCAACGTGTCTGTTCCTACATTTGCTGCCGCAACAAACCAATCTGATTCCTCTACTCCCTGGGACATGCAGCCAATTACAATCTAGCACCGCAATGACACACTAACACACACACCTCTCACTCTCACCTTGAACATCACATCAAGGCTGTACAAGGACACAGCAGTGTGTATGTGTGTGTGTATGTGTGAGTGTGTGAGAGAGAGAGAGAGAGAGCGAGAGAGAGAGAGAGCGAGAGAGAGCGAGAGAGAGCGAGAGAGAGAGAGAGAGCGAGAGAGAGATGTGTGACGTACAGGGTTAACTTGACTTGAACGCCTCCACAGGGAAGAGACTGCTGGGTACGAATCCAAGTCGTGATTATTTATAGGAGTTGGTGAAATGGAGAAAATCCTGTCAGGATATATGTTGCGAACATTTGCAGATCAGCTACGCGGTTTGGACTGTCTGCTTTAATTCAGTGTATTCATTAGTTGAATTAAGTAATTCCTACAGAAAACAGAGGAATATATCAAGTAAACAACGCTGAGACAATCAAACTTCCAGTGCTGCTACTACTCCTTTACTCATAGAGCTGGGGTTACACATAACTTTTAAACAGCCGTTTTCTCTTATCCACTGTGTCCGTCCCTGTCGGCTCCTCTCTACTCTCTTTCCAATACATGAGTGAACACGCGACCATTATAAACAAACACAAGTCTTGCGTCATCAAAGAACCTTAAAAACATCCACGCTGCTTCTCAGATTCTTCTGTGCCGTGATTATTCGATCAGCATTTTTATTTGTTAGAGTGGTTTAGTGAGAGGTCAAAAGGTCGATAAAGTTTCATCAAGAGGGAGGGGGATTTAAAAACTCCAAAGGAAATTTCAACAAAATGTTTAACTGCTTCTAGTGATTATCGAACACGCAGGATCAGTTCGTGAACATAATAATTTAATTATTCATCGTCTCGGCTGAACAGGTGAGGACGCATGTTTTCTTCATCACTCACTCGCTGGATGAGGCTGTTGTTCCTGTCTGAGCTCTCTCTCTCACACACACACGCGCACGCACACACACTGCACTGGACTGCAGAAACACCTGCATGCTCTGCTGAGAATCACTGTAAAAATCGTGGTTATAAACAATGCCTGGTTTTCATTTTACAAGGTGCACCTATACCAGAGACTGAGTCACACACTGACACCCTTTAAGTTCCCACAAACAACTTCTGACTCTCTTGCAATGCTCTCACCCAGCAGCAGCAGCACCATCTTCATTTTTAATGTTAAATCTGTTTGGCGGTGGCCAGCAGCTTTGCTTAGTGCTTACCCTGAAATCGTGCAAAATGCACCGTCTAAAAATAACCAATCACCTATTTTCTTGCAGCTCTTCCGCAGCGAGCGCCGTGCTGTTAGAGGAGGGACGTCGGGATCGTCACAGCTCAGAATTCCCCAGAGTCTCTCCCATCCGAGAGGCATCTCAGAAACCCCCTCCTCCTAAAATCTCTCCCCATGGCAACAGTGGCTAAAGGAAGAAACGGCCAAGTTACGCAAGGAGGTGAAGCTTTGCCAGCAGGCAGGCGCCCCTTTCTCCTCCTCCTCCTCCTCCCTCTTGAACATATTTTCACAGCCTCCCTTTTAACCCTCCGCACATTTGTCCCCATCGATTCCTTAACCCCAAATCATTCTCCCTGTCTTTCATGCTCTGTTTCACATCTTTAACTCAGGTTCTCTTGCTTCCACACCCTCCTTCACACACGTCCTCCACTGCTGCTTTGCCCCTTTTCATTTTCCTTTTCACCCTCATATCGACTCTTTTTCTGAGGCATTTATCTTTCTCCGTGTCTGCAGAAACATTACACTGCTGCGGCATGGGTGAGCAACTTTCCATTTATAAAAAAAAATAAAAAATAAAAAAAATAAAAAAGAGAGAGAGAAAGAGACATAAAGAATGAGACACAATTGCCTGACGGGGGCTCGATATGACCGCTCGACCCCGGCACAGTGGAGCTGAGCATGAGTTTACCTCCAGGAAGCTTTTGTCAAACAATCAGTGTTTCACCAAATCAAAAGTGAGATGTAAGACCTTTGTACTACTCCGAATGACTAATAATACTGGTTTTATAATCACATCAGCCAAAATATGAAGGCGTGATGGAATACAACTAAGTACTTACAGTATCGGTAGTTAATAATAGAGCTGAAACAAGCTGCTCACATTTGATGCTTCTCTTTACTATAGTTTGAACATAACAAGAGCCCTGATGAAGCCACCTTTCTGTGGTTATTACAAACTAAACAGCAGATTAGAATCAGCTTTATTGGCCTTGCTTTGTGTGTACACTGACTATAGAAAAGGATAATAAATGTAAATTACAGTCCGTGTATATAATAATAACAAATGGCTCAGTCAGAGCCCAGATGTCAACCCAACAGAGATGCTGAGGAATGACCTAAAGCCTGAAGAGACCTACTAGAACCCACTGGATCTCCAGGCAGATGGGAACACGCTCCTCCCTTCTTCCCCCCCCATTCAGTCCCCTTCCACTGATACTGACAGACACGTCAGGGCATACAACTCTGACTTCCTCCCACTCCTCCGCTGCCTGTTTGCTCAGTCGATACCTTACAAACCGTACAAACATATTTCCTGCTGATGGTAAACATCCTGCACACGCAGTGAGGAAAACAAAGAGTGCAGTTTATGAATGAATGATACGAGGAAGGGTCCTGTTGCTGTTTGTCATTTTTGTTTTATTTACTTAATTATTTTGGGGAGACAGAGGGAACTTGTTTATATGTAAAACTCAGCCACACTGCAGATGAAGAAGCACAAATCTGAGCTACATGTACGTTATTTTATCGTAATTATTCTTCCAATACAGTTATCCTATAGCTTCAACTTCTTGTTTCTTTACCACTTAAGATTTCACATCAAAATAATATGAAAAATGTAAATTAACCCAACAGTAAAGACGAGCAGAGCTGAAAAAATTATTCCAGACTCTTTTAATGCTTCATATTACACATGCACACTTTTTCCTAATTATGATTTCAAATTCATCTGTATTTATCTTTTTCCACAGTGTCGTGTTAGTACTAATCTGACTTAACCCTTCTCTAAACAAATGTTTAGTTTAAAAACACTTTTTCACTCCAACAATTAATTGATTAATCTATCGGACAGAACAACAACAAAAAAAATAAAAAATCAATTATCAAGTTAACAAAGTAAAACATTAACAGGTTTCAGCTTCCTAAACCACATAATTTGCTGCTTTTCTCAGTTTTATAACGTTTTAACCTGATATCTGGGCTTTAGGTGAAGATGACCTACAACCTGTGGTTGGAGCTCATTTAGCAAACGTAATGAACTCTGATGTTTAGTGAGCAGCAAGCTCAGCTCTCAGTGTGCTGAGGTCTGAATCATTAGGTGTTAGGCATAAAAATTGTAAGCATTTTCCTTATTGGGGAAGAGAAGGAGGGGGAAACAGACGTTTTTTGGACAGTAAACACTTGTTGAAAAACTAGATAAAACCATCAGTAATGTGTGTCTCAGCAGAAAGAGGAAATCAAGCATGTCACAAAAGCTTTGCTACAATTTCCTCCAATCATTTCTTTTGCTCCTAAACACACAACCTTCTTATAACGTCCCCTCTGAGCTTCACCACGTGTGATGGGACCATCTCTAACGGGGCAGACGATTGTTGTGTCGACATTGTTAAGAAAAAAAAACCCTGAAAGGGTTTTTAAAGTGTTGTGGGGGTCCCTTTGTCGCCTGTAAGCAAAAGCAGCAGCTTCCGTTCCTATAGCACCTTATCGTTAGTCATTCCCCTGCCTGATGCGTGTGACTCTCAAGAAGCACAACCACACAGCTGTGCGCCGATTGGCCGGCCGTGTGCAGCAGCGGTGATGGCAGACGTCCCACGCAACAGAGAAACAGTAAGTGTCAGTGTTGATAAACACAGCCCACGGCCTGACCTTAAGGAAACCACACAGACAACCTCTGCTTCTTACCCATCTGCCCACCAGCCCTCAGCTCCACCTCAACATCTGGTGAGCACAGCAGCAGAGGGCGTGTCGCTTTGACTCAAGGTCTCCTGAAGGCTGAAGAGAAACTTTCCTGTGTTTTATGACACGGTTGCTGAATTATTGATGCTGCGAGTTATTATGTCGCTGCGGCAAACTGCTCTCATTAATACCAACGTCAGAGCACATGTGCTCATAAACATATATGCAGGAAATCAGAGGCTGCAAACGTTTAGCTAGGCTGATTTTGAATCTGTCAAGATCTGCATGGGGTACATGGCTTCAATACCAGGTTTCATTCACACAGGATAGCAGGATGGCTTTTTGAATCCACATGTGTGAAACCTAATAAAAGTCCTCCTGTGACTTACATAAAAGTGACCAGTGTTATCATTCATACATAAGAACAACATGTTACCCTACTTCTGCCCAAGGTCTGTCACAGTAACTAACTTTCCCTGCTATTTACTCCTTTTTTTTTTTTTACCCAGTTCTCCTCATGCTTTCCTGCTCTCCTTCGTCTTGTTACCCCCTCTTCCCCACCCTCCACATTCGTAGGAGGTTCCAGCAGTAGGACACAAGGAACAGCACCTGCAGACCAAGACTCATGCTGCTCTGTTTCCCTGGCAACCCCTACATTGGGCTTTGCTTGTGCAAACCATTAAGCAATGCCAGCTCTGCATACACACACACACACACACAGAAAAGCGCCCCCACACATCCACTTTTTTAAGGGTTTCCGGCTGGCAGACGTCGGCTTCTTTTTTTTATCTGAGCTGTTTTTCCAAAGCTTTTTTTTATTTATTTATTTTTTACCTCCAACTCCAGCAGCTTAACTCACGTCACATTTTCCCCACAAGCATAAAAAAAGACCCCCTGGGAATCTGCAGCCCTCGTCTAACAGAGGCAGGTTTGTTGGGGCATTTCTCTGCACATGACATATATCCTCAGCGAGCATAGGAGCTCTCCACCCACTCACTGTGTCATGAGCACATCTCCAAATAATGTGACATCCAGCCCCGGCATCGCCTGCTTCTCCACTGCAGGGAAAATTTCTTACACTATTCTGGGTCTCTGGGTGCTGACGTGAGCAGAGGCAAATCCTGCCGGCCCCCACCCTGTTTTTCCCCCCTCATCATTCCTGCTCCGACGCCAATGCTCACCTTTCTGAGTTGCCAACATCAATGCTGCTCAACTAAGTTTCCAGGAAGTGGCTCTGCAGGCCACAGAAGCTCACCTGTGGAGGGAAAAGTGCATGTGTGCGCAAGAAGGTCACTGTTCGTTAGCTCCAATTTATCTCGGCCTGCCTGAGCCCTTCACTAATGCTTCAGTTTGAAAAGTTTAAGCTCAATAATTTGACTGATTGGGCAGCAGTCCTTGTTACTGACCCAAAGTGAAGCCAAGGACACACACACACACACACACACACACACACACACACACACACACACACACACACACACACACACACACACAC
>JAUYWH010000013.1:5646662-5689733 GCA_034779795.1 Ctenopoma multispine
GAGAGAGAGAGAGAGAGAGAGAGAGAGAGAGAGAGAGAGAGAGAGAGAGAGAGAGAGAGAGAGAGAGAGAGAGCGAGCGAGCACTGGGAGCTGATAGACTCTCCAGTTAAACCAGTACACACAAAAGTGATAAGACACAATTAATAATTGATAGATTCAGCATCAGGCAATGCTTCTTCTTAAAGTGATCCTGGAAGTACTGTGCATTCTAGCTCTGTGACACACGGTAACAAGCTAATAGGGTGACGATGTTTTTAATATCACGGTAATTACCAAGGTAATAAGGCAACCATGCTGGTTATTAGAGGTAGAGAAAAATATACCTAAACCAAAGCCAACCATAGTCCTTCCAAAAAAGGATAAAAAAAATAAAAAAAAACATTTGCAGGAACTTTCTTTCTTGGTTTTATGTAACATTAGATTAAAATAATGCAGGGACCAACAACACATGGGTACTATGCAAACCAATGTAAGGATAATAATGCACAAAAAGCATTAATGTACATAGAATATTTTGGTACCAACATGGTCTTCTGTGAACAATAATAGTTATATCAGTGTAATTCTTTGACCGACTGTATCATAAAAGGGGCAAATACAAAGGTTATCAAAAGGTTCAAATCACAGTACATTCTTGGATACCAAAATTTGCAATTACAATGTCATAATCAGATTTATCTATGCATTGCCTTTTGTTTCAATAACAATGTAAAACTTCTACTGACACAGCTGTGGTTTGTTACCTGGATATACACACGCAATACCTTTCTGTGAAATAACCACAAAACCAGGCTGGAAAATGCAGAACTACCCGTTTTACTTAAACTACTGATTACAGACCCACAGCCACAGTACAAAGCGGACAATGAGGAGTAATAACCTGGTAATTACTTTGGTAATTACCATGATATTACTTTATTATATCTGATTCACTTGAAGCAGCTTTCCGTCATCAATGGGACTGTGATTTCTGCCCTCTGCCAAATCCTGAAGGAGAATGTCCGGCCATCAGCTTGTGACCTTGTGAAAGTCCAGACTTGAATCTAAATTAACTCTAGTCACAATTTAATGTCAGACACAGGTAAATCTACTACACCACGTAGCTGAGATCAGGACTTCTGCATTGTGTATTGACTGACAATTAGATAGTTAGTGGATGATCAATAAATCTTTCTGAACTATGGCTTCCTGTACATAAAACCAAAATTTCTTTTCCATTTCTACATACGTTATGATAAATCAAAGTCTATCTTAAAGAAACAGTCAGGTGCCCACATGAACAGCCAAGTAGTAGACTGAGTTAATTAACTATGAATCCGTTCATAGTTCCTACACTGTAAGGTCAGTGGTTTAATTTCTAGCTCCTCCTAGGTCACATGTTAAAGTGTCCTTTGCCTTCAATAGGATCTGTCCACAACATAAATTTCCTTGTGGGGTCAATAGAGTATATAAAGTTTTTGGAAATACACCTTTTTCTGCCAAGAGTTAGATGAGAAGATCAAGAACATTAATCTCCCTTTAATCTACGTTAGCATAAAGACTGGAAACCTGTAAAAGACTAGCCTGTCTGAGCCAAAACACTTCTAAATCTCAAATTAATTTATGTTTTGTCACCACATCTTGCTCAATTAGTAGAATATAGTAGAATTATTTAACACACAGCATTCAGAATAAGAGATGTCGCTGTCACAATGACAAAAAACATCCTTTGGCCAGACAGACTTTATGCGACATTCTAACGCTAAATGTAATCTTATGAATGTGAGTTTTATTGCTGCTTTATTAGCTAAAAATCTGACTCTTATATAACACTGGCACATTTAAGAAGATGTTGGCACTTAATTCCTTATGACATCAAAAGCTGCATAAATGTAAAAATAAAATGTTTACTAGATTAAGAAATGCTATTGTGCAGAATTGATTACCTTTGGACTGAGCCAGGCTAGTAGTTTTCACCAGTTACAGTCATTGTCTTCAGGCTCTAGTTTCACACTAAACAAACGAGTGAGAAAGTGGTATCAATCTTCTCATCTAACTGAGACAGAAAGAAAGTGGACAAACATCTGTACAAGTAAACAACTGTGTGTTGTTTCTTTGTTGACCATCAGCAGCTTCATACAGCAGGGTAAAAATAAAACGTGACTGGTTGGGATCTGGAAACAGAAGCAGATTAAAAAACATCCAAAGCAACTTTAATTGTGTTTTTTTTTTGTTTTCATTTCATCAAGAACAAAAATTAACAATAGAAAATACAGAACGTGAAAGAGAGAGGGATAGAGGTCCTAAATCCAAAACACCACAGTGACAGGATGAGGTAACAAAGACAAGAATGACAGAAGGAAAAGATTCACTTGTCTGTCAGTCGTTAGTCCATCACTTCCGCTTCAGGACGGAGAGATGAATCGTTTTATCTCCTCCTCCTCTCCTCTCTGTTCCTGTCTCTGTTCTCTTTATTCCTCTCTCTGTCCCTCTGCTTCTCTCTCTCCCTCTCGGTCTTCTCCTCAATGTCTCTCTCCCTGTCTCTTTCCCTCCCTCTGTCTCTCTCCCTCTCCCCGTCTCTTTGTCTGCCTTGAATGTCCATTTTTCGTCTCCTCTCCTGCTCCCATTCCTCTTCTTCTGCTCTTTCGTCTCGTCTGCTCCGAAGGTTGCCATCACGTGTGCGCTCACGATCCTCTGCCTCACGTGTACGGCCTCTCCTGTCCTTCCTAGCCTGCTTCTCGTCGTCGCTGTCATGCTCGTCGTCTTTCTTTTTGCTGCCTTGCTTTTTGTCAGAGTGTTTGCCCCTCTTGTCCTTCTCTTTCCTCTTCTTCTTATTTTCCTCCTGACTTTGTTCTTTCCTCTTCTTCCTCTTCTTGTGTTTGGAGTCTGAATCTGGAGGACCAAAGGAAATAAATAATCATCTATTAATGCAGCACCAACTACTTTATCTGTCTGATTCCTGTTTTAAGTAACGTTGAAGATTAAAATGCGACAGAAACGCGATTGTTCAGGAATCAGTGAGGCAGTAAGGTAACAGTGTAACAGTGATAAGGTCAACAATTCTGATTTCAGTTTTATTTTAGTGAACAGAGTAAAGACAGGTATTTATATTTACATACATCACTATCAGGGAAGTAAAAGTTAAAAAACAGTAACTGTAAAAGTGTGGAGGAGGAGGATTCTACCCTCTGCATTGGTACCCCAGCCTTGTGTGCTGAAAACTCACATAAAAAAAATCCACTGATCCATGTACTGAACTGTTATCCACCCCCCATTTTTCATTTACACTCAGCCCAAATATCAATATATAAATAATATATATAAATAATACACCTACCTGAGCTGCTGCTGCTGCTGCTGGAGGAAGAGTCCGAGGAGTCTGAATCAGAGTCACTGGAGGAGTCTGAGGAAGAGGACGAGGACGAGGAGGATGACGAGGACGAGTCAGAGGATTCCACTTCCTGGTTTTGAGTCATGATCATCTTCGGTGCATTCTTCAAATGTTCCCTCAACTCGTCCCTGATAGAGAGAGAACCATGTCAAATAACTCCTACATTACAGCAGCAGGTTGGGAAAAGCCCCAAAACATTAACATGAACATCTGCACAGAAATTATTTTGTCCTAAAACTACAGAAATTAATGACACATTTTTTTATTGAAACTATCTGTGAAATAATTGATATACAACTTCAAATACATTTATTTTTGTACTTCTTATTTAGCCATATTACTGTGGGAGACGTAATATTTTGGTCCCTATAACAGAATACGTTGTTACACATTTACTTTTGGCAGGAATCATGTTTTATGCATATACACTGTTTGTGAAAATGTTTCTGTGTGTATCTTACGTCAGCCCTCCGAGTCCAATAGAGGTGAAGAAGTTGATGGCGAAGCGAGTGTTTCTGGGATTATCGCGAGGGAACAGACCTTCGAAGAACGGCTGCAGAGTCCTGAAACACACAAAGATCACATGTTGGTTTCATCACTCATCACCAGAGAATCAGTGTTTCTTCACTGGGCTCCTTAAACATAAACTGTCATCACCTTGTTTGTAAAACTTGGAATAAAAGTATTTTTAAAGGGATCTTTGATCTTCAGTCACGTGTGTATTTAATCTGACTTGACTTTTTGTAGCTTTGCCACATCACACAAGGAGTTTCTGTTTTCTCTGATCTCTGTTCTATTTTTGAAAAGTCGTTACAGCCTTATAAAAAGTATAGTTAGTGACTGAACAGAATATTTGTTGTTGTCAAAATGATTAAGGTTTAATTTTACAGCCCATTATAGCAAGAGAGGAACATTTACCGTTGAATGTGGAGAGAAAAAAATCTTTTAACATGTATCAGCTTTTTAAAAGACTGACAAAAGAAACCTCTGAGAAAATAAATCAATCAAGACAATCAAGCACAAAAAACAAGGATTCATTAAAACTGTGCACTGTGTGTAACAGAGGTGTGACTGGACAGCGTGTGTGCATGTGTTCGTACTGGTCTTTGAGTCTCTGGTTGAGTTTGGGGAGGCCCATGTAGGCACAGAGTTCCTGGAATAGGATCTTCACAAAGATCCTACTTGACGATGTTGTGGTCTCCTCACTCATCCTGATACTCTCCAACACCTGGTCAAGAGACATTGACAGGAGACAGCACAGAGAGAGGGGGAGAGAGAGAGAAGTGACTTTTTATTTATATTTATTAAAGTAATTATTTAAAAATATATATTACTATCATCATTAATATTTTAACCTTGTTTTTGATTGGTGTGCAGCACTTTGAATTGCATTTTGCTAATTTTGCTGTAGTAATAAACATTATTGTCAATATTATTTATTACCAAATAAATGGAAAGAAAAAGGGTGAATTTTAGGGAAAGTCGATGTGAAAGAATAACTAGGTCCAATTTTTACATACTGGTATTGATCATATAGTTGAGATGGTGTGTAAAATGTGTGTGTCCTTACACTCCAGGGAACGGAGTCTGTGTAGAGCAGGTGAGCAAACAGTCGGGCCACGTTCCTCAGTTTATTGGTCTCTAGTCGGTGAATCGTGTCGTACTGCTCCGAGAAAATCCCCTCAAAACTCTCCATGTACTCCTTCTTCAGCAGACAGAACCTCTAAACACCCACACACACAAACACACATTAACAAGTGACTTTACTTTGTCCAGCTCAGAATCATTACATCTCGTTCATGTGTCCGATTTGTTCTTGTTGCTGCTTCTTGATCTAAACAGGACTATGTGTGACTTACCGTCTTACATAAGGATATATTTTTGTTGCCAGTGTGATTAAATTTAAACAATGTGCCCACACACTTACTAGTACACGGTTAATGCTACAGCAGAGGACAGTAGAGCTACCTTTGTGTGTTTTCACCCTTCTCTACTCAGTACTGGACGATAAAAAGAAATTCTCAGCCTCAGGATGATTCACAATTAAACTGCATTTTCTCATACTATAAACACTTAAAATGTTTACCTGCATTGAGTGTTTACTTAATACTATAATATCTAATTTTCTATGTATACATGTAGTTTTGTGATATATGTTTTTGGCAGTTATGGGACTGGACTTTGTAAAGAGTCTTGTGAGATTTTCAAAGAGGCAAATGTGAGGATTCATATTCTGAACTTTAATAAAACATTTTCTATTCTCAGAGCACCCCCGTTTCAGGTATGTGGTCCCAGTGTACAAAACCATTCCAATGAATGATCTGGCCTGTATCACCTGAATTTTCTAAATTAAATTTCTGTGTTGTCAGCGGTAGTGGTGTGAAGTTTTCCTACGGGGACAATAACGTATATCATATCTTAACATGTATGTGTGTACATGTGTCTCACCCCAGCAAGCAGACCAAAGAACTTCTCGTAGGTTCTCTGTTGAGCGCAGCAATCCAGGATCATGTTACACAGCTCCTTCTGTTCACACAAACATGAAATACAGTCATACAAAAATCACACATAGACCATGCAATTTTAATTTCAACACTAGTAGAAGTATACAGCAAAATTTAAGTATTGTGTCCTTTATGATGACGACTGTGTAGGGATAGACAACTGTGTGTGTTTGTGAACTCACCGTCTGGCTGTCAGGAAAGTCCATCTTGATGAGTTTGTGAGCACACTCCTCAAAGTCCAAACTAGAGAAACAATCAGTAAGTCAGTCAGCAGTGTGTATCAGTGTGTATATATATATATATATATGTTTCTGCTTGTGTGTAACTTTCTCAGTCTGTTTCAGTGTTTCATCCTGTTCTCCAAACCTGTGAAGTCTTCTTCAAAGAAACCATGGTAACTAGGCTACAAACACACACACACACACAGCTTTAAATACTGTCCAAGTCTATCAAATATAGCAGAAGCTGTAAATAACTCCGAACACCCTGAGAGACAACCTATTCCAGTGATTTCCACAGATTCAGATTTTAATTAACGTTAATATGTGCAAGCTATGTACAGTGTGCTAACCTCGACAACCCAGGTGTATTCTAGCATTATCTAATCAAAAACCTTTTTCTAAGATCTGCAGATCGTCAGCAACACATACTCACAGATGACTTAGTTCAGTTGTTTGTGTGTGTGTGTGTGTGTGTGTGTGTGTGGCAGAGACAGATTTTGAGCTAATCAATGCATTGTGCACCTACAATTCAATTCAATTTAATTCAATTCAACTTTATTTCTATAGTGCCAATTCACAACACAGGTCATCTCAGGGCTGTACGGTTTAAGACCTTTACACATTTAATTACACAATTAAACATGATCTCCCTCTTTAAAAAAAGAAAATATGCACTGCAAGTCAAACGTTTGGCCACACATAAAAATGATCATGTTTGTGAAAGAAAAGCAGATTTCATAACTTTAAATTGATCAGAATGAATGTGTAGACATTGTTCATATTGTAAATGACTGCTGACGCTGAAAACAACAGTTTTTAATAACAGATAATTCCTATGTGTGTCCAAACATTTGACTGGTAGTGTTTATACAGAAAATCTTTATGTGGCAGAGCTTGGGAATGCATTATATGATTGATTTTGTGTGTGTGTGTGTCGTTACCTAGACTGTATAGCGAGATAGATGGTTCTTCTGAAAGCGACCAGATTGACTTCTGTCTTATCAAAGATGGTGACTTTCTCATCTGAGGGAGTGGGACATATAGAGACAGGGTTAGAGAAGATGCTGTTTGAACAAATTTGGGTCACAAAACTGAACAAATTACTAATATCAGACAATCAGCATGGCGTCCTGCGAAGTTAAACTCTTTAAGGTCTAATTAATCTGATTTATGATCAGATTTCTAACCATTCAATATTTTTAACTTGAGTAAATTCTTTATATAGTGATTAGACGTGGATCCACTGATTCCTGTGCAGCATTCAAACTGATTTCACGCACTGATGAGGTATTTAAAAAGAAATCTCGCAGCATGTCGTACTACAGTTACAGACACAGCAGGTAAAGAACAGCTATAGTCAATTTCACCTACAATGGCTCTGTGTCATTCATTATATCACTGAGCCAGCACACACGAGCAACTGTTTCACATCAATGGTCATTTTTAATGTTGGCAATAAAAGCTGTTCTTCCTGCTGTTTCAAGCTATAATGTCTGCTGTCAAACAGGTGTATTGATTGTAACTTGATCTCTTCATTGAGTTCTCTGTTTATTGTTCAGTCTCCTGCAGCCGTAGCAGGGTTCTATGAAATTACTATAAATTAAAGCAGAACAAAAAAATCAATCATTAAGGTGACTGATGAGTCATTTCACTTGTTTTAAGCAGAATAATGGGAAAAATATTGATTTGTTGCTTTTCTTTCTCACATAACATCTGAATGTTCAGCAGGTAGACTCGTCTGTCTCACCTTCTGCCCCCTCTTCGTTCTCTTCTTCCTCTTCTTCGTCTTCATCGCTGCCATCTCCATCTCCATCCTCCCCTGAATCACTGCTGCCCTCGTCCAGGATATCTGACAGGAGGAGGTGACAGCTGATTGGTTAAACAGTCAAGGAGGTGAAAGCTGATTGGACAGTTAGAGCATGATGTCATGCACAGTCTCACCTTTTTTAAGGGCTTTGTACTTCTCTTCGTTCTCCAGGAAGTCTGGGTCCAACTTAAACACATCTGAGTGAAAACAAACATACACATCAGAACTACATACGTACATGTGGATTTATTTCTACAGAGTGTTGTAGAGTCAGATTATTCTCCTCCCTCTCCAGATCTTACTGAGGATATCTTCGGTGTTGTACTCGTCATCCAGAGGTAGCATATGGGTAAACTGGTCTTCCTCATCCACTAGGTCAAGTCCTTCCGGGATCACTGGATGATCTTTGAAACCATCCTTCCTGATGGCAAACATCACCTCAATCATATACTGGACCCTCTTATCAATGGACGACTCGTGAAGGATGTTTCTGAGACGCTCAAAAATGGCTGAAAAGAGAGAAAGGCTCTTTTTAATAAACTGTGATCATATTTGTATACAATTGTTTGTCCTTTAAGTACAATACAGTTCAGTTTAAAAGATCAGCTGCACAGTCTGAGAGGAAGCTATGCTACCAGAGATAGTAATGTTGTCACAGGGTACTGCAGAACACCTGCAAGTCACAGGGATTTTAAAACAGTGAAGGTCAGCAAGAGCAAGATTTTCAGGGGGCTTGATCAGTTACTCTAAATTTGTTTGTTCAACCAAAAGTTCACAACCACACAATAGTATATACAGTGGCCTCAGGTTGTATTCAGACCCTTTTACGTTTTACACATTTTACTGTATTGCGGCAGCATCATGTTATCAGGGGGCTTCTCACCGTCAGGAACAGAGAGACTTTTAGAACTGAATGAAAGATGAATACAAAGAGTTGTAGAGTCCATGAGACCTGAGGCTGGAATGATGGTTCACTTTTCAGTATGACAATGACCCAAACCACACAGCCAAGACAACACTGGAGTGGCTTCCGGACAAGTCTGACTAGCCTTGAGTGGGTCAGTCAAAGAGCAGACCTACAACCAGTGAAAAATCTGTGTAGAGACAGGAAGATGGCAGCTCTCTCTCACACTCTCACTCACACACACCATCAAAACTGAAAGAGTTGATCTGACAGTGGAATGGGATAAACTGCCTAAATTCAGGTGTAAGAAGTCGCTCAGGTGTTGGTCTTGTGTTAGCTAGTTTTTGCATGTCCACAAGCAAAAATGAGACAGGGGCTAGTCACTGTCTGCATCTCCAACTACAAGGACAACGACTGTAAAGAGTCAGCATTTGTTGCTGCAGTGTACCGTTGATTCCTCTGGGGGAGACCTCAGTCAGTTTGAGTCCACACTCCTTCAAGAAGGCGATGGCGACCTCAACGCTGTCGTCAGTAGGTCGCTCCAGCAGAAGAGTAAGCATCTCCAGACACAAAACCTCATGGGCCTGGTGAAAGATATCAAAGCAGACGGAGAGACAGAATTAAGACACCTCAAGAGAGCAGAACATCATCATTCAAACCCTCCACCAACATTAAAGTCAGACAGTAGGACCTACCACGTTCTGGTTGATGAGGTGAGCCACAAATTTTGAGGCTGTTAGGCACTGTTGCTGGAAAACAAAAGAAAAAAGAAAGAGTTGTTTTAATACATCGATGCAGCTAAAATCACTTCTGCTAATGTTAGAGTCACTTATTTATATGCAAATGAATGATCTCAGATAATGATCTCATTAGCGGTTTGGATTAATAGTTAAAATATTAAACAGTTTAATACTGTACATGGGATCAGGTTGTTTACACCCTTAATAAAATGGTAAGAACTTTGACTCTCGTCTAAATCAGTTTCTGTTGATCCACTAATCAACAGACTGGTACCTTGAGATTGCGGCGGTAGCTCCTTCTGAAGCTCAGGATGAGACGTTTGAGGATCAGTTCTCCAATCTGGGGGAACTTTGAGTTGATAATAGCCACAACGGCAGAATAGACATGAGTGAAGATGGGGGACGCTGCCTGAGCCTGCAGCACAGAGCGAGCCAGCAGACCTCTGGCAGACAGACAAGAAGACAGACCATTACACAGGAAGTTTGGGAGATGTTTCCTTTTTCTCACACTCTTTAATCAACCACAGTACCAGTGACTTTAACAAATTCTTATAAACCCTTTGTTGCTCAACATGGGAACAAACTGTTTCATGTGAAGTGTTAAACTCATTACATCAAACCCCTAATGTGTTTTGCTGTTAAAGGTGTTTTGATCGCCTGAATATTCAGTGTAGTCGTTTTTTTGACGTTTGTTAGAGTTTACCTGCCCCTGACGATGTTCTCCTGCAGCAACTCCTGGATGATGTTAACGATGTTGGACACATTGACTTTGTTAATCAACCCGTTGATGGACTTCTTCAGAGCCTCCCAGCTCATCCTCTGATAGGCCAGGCTGCACAGGGGTAACAACACACACACACATTAAGTAGAGATGCTTAAATAAAGAGTCAAGATTTTTGGAACACATTTGAGCTCAGTCTAAACAATTTAAATTAGTTTTGTTACTGCAAATTAAACTGTAAATTAGCATATTCAACAGATGTTTCATAACCCATCAAACAAACAAGTACAAGGATTTGGATTAAATTAAGTGATCAGGTCTAAACCCTATTGTCTACGAAAAAAAAACAAAAACTAAGTCAGTACACCCTTACCTGCTCTTGTCAGTGATTTGCTGCTGCATCAGGCGTAGCTTGGCAGGGGGGATGTACGCGCCACCGGTCCTTGTCAGGATGGGATCGAGCTCCTCCTTCTTCTTCTTGACCGGTGGCTCATCGGCTGTTGCTGGCTCTCCGTCAGCCGGAGAGGAAGCAGAGCGGCCCCGCCTCCTGTGATCTGAATCTGCATCCCGATTGGTCCGTCTGTCAAAACGATCATCGTAGCGATCTCTGGGTTGAGCAGAGACAGAGGAGGATGACTTAAATTCCTTTAATTCAATTCAGCAACCCATGTTATTACACTAATAATACAACCAATTATCACTAAGCCCAGGTCCTAGTTTTCTGTTAGTATCTGTGTTCTTAAGTCGCAAGTGTTCTTAAAGCGGACACAAATAAAACTATGTTTGAAACGTGCTTATATTTGGTTTTGACTGTCAATATAGTAGGTTTTGTTATGAGATTTGGATTGGTCAGAAAACTATGGAAAGAAGTTAACAACTTAATTATTTTATGTTAAAAAAATTTCACAACACAAACATACTGATTCTCTTACAATTAATGAAGAGTCAGTTACAAAAATGACTACAAGCTAAGTACAAGCTGTGTCCCATCTCTTTATGTGTTTTACCTAGTATAACGTCGTCTTTCATAGCGCTCCCAGTCACGGTCTCTCTCTCTGGATCTTGATCTGTCTCGTCCCCTAGACCTAGATCTCTGTCTTCCCCTAGACCTTGACCTCTCTCGTCCCCTAGACCTTGACCTGACTCTCTCTCTAGATTCATCTCGTCCCCTAGACCTTGATCTTTCTTGTCCTCTGGATGTGTCTCTCTTTTGAGATCTGTCACTTCCTCTGGATCGGTCTCTTCCTCTTGATCTTGATCTCTCTCTTCCCCTGGATCCTCTTTCTCTGGATTTGGACCTGGAACTATCTCGTCCCCTGGATCTGGATCGGTTTCTCTCTCTGGACCTGGATCTGTCTTGCTCCTTGGACTTAGACCTGGATCTCTGAAACAACAAACAAGACAGCGTCAGCAGGATTTGCTCAAGCCCTCATGTTAAGATGATCTGAATCGATATGAATGCAGGATAGACTTTGACTTCAACTCCTCAGAGAAAACTGGACCAACAGAAAAACATGCTGCCATTTTTAAAATCCTGAATTTAGCTGAATAAGTGAGACAGTACGGCAGCTCCAGTTCAACTTTAGAGTCAGTCTGGGTCAGGGTCACATTAAGTAAAAGCCTGTAGGTACCTGGGGAGTTCATGTCCAAGATGACAGTAATGGACATTCAGTTCTCTTCTATTTGAAAGTCTGTCAATCATCAAGCTGCATCTTTATTCTGTAGACTCTTCAGTATTTTTTTCACTGGTATATCTCATAAAGCAAGCCACCTAACATTAAGTCTGACTATAACTAACAAATAATTACACCTAATGCTGCTTATAAATACATAACAATAAAATGGTTAACCACTTTTGCAAACACTTTTTATATCACTGCAACTCAAATATATTTAGTAACTTTAAAACATGTCACTAGTCTGTCACTTTATAGACCAACAATTGAAAACTAATCAACAAAGAAACTGCAGCTATGTCTTTCAGAGAACACTTCGAGAGAACCCGGAAAACAATTAGGTGCTGTTGAATAATGAATACATCCATATTAGTCTTTGCTTACATTGATCTGAGCCACGCTGCTCCGAATCTTCTTTAGTGCCCCATTATGTTCATCATCATCATCACTGCTGCTGCTGTCAGAGCTGCTCGAGTCAGGGCTTTTGGGAGGGCTGCGACCTGCAGGACTGGCCTGAGGTGACAGCTTCTCTTTGGGGCTTCTCTCAGCAGAACCTGCACGTTGGAGCCTCTCTGCTACTGGACTGGACTCATCCTCTGAAGGTCCTAAAGACAGATATAACACTATTAATTAGATAATTAGAACTACGTTTACTAGTACTCCGTCTGTTACAACAACAACATAAAGTGGCGACAGCAGGTTTAACTCACCACTGTGTTTTCTCTGTGCAGGACTGGGACGTCTGCCTGGAGAGTCCATACCTGAAAAACACAGACATGTTACCATTGTGGTAAACAGATATAAGAGCTACAGCAAATAAATATTTCATTGTCGATTTTGGTGTTTATTTTACAGTCTCAGTCACAATTTCCCAAATCGCAAGTTGACAAATATCTAACTGAGACCTGGCATTCTACAGATAATTTTTTCATGACTGATAGATAGTATTTATCTTATGAGTATATACATCAAATAAAAAGATCACATACAACAAACAAACATAAAAAAACATATTATTCCATTTTAATACAAGCTGAGTAGTTTCCCTAGCCGCAGTAGTTTTTAAGCAGAGAAAAGTGAGCATTTGGGGACTATTTTCAGGACCAGACTCTTGATCACTTAGTGTTACTTTGAACGAACTTTAACGTCGAGCAGCTAAGCTAGCGCTACATGTTAGCTAACATTGAGTTTCCGAATATAGCAAACTGCGTACATAGGTGTGTACAAGTAAATTCGTATTTACGAGTACATTTTGGTAACTTTAAACTAAAAAAAATAGAATATGCAGTTACAAAACCATTTACCATTACCACCACAGTTTTATCGCCATGTGTGTTTGGATCAGCTACAGTTAGCTGGGCTGCTAACGCTAACTTCGTGCTAACCTGGCTAGCTCAACTGCTAATTATTCACTAACAGTAGCAAAATTCAGGCGAGTTTTTCTTCTCGGTTACTGGAGAGACATTGCTTGAGCCTCCTCTATTTTAATGTTCCTTACCGTTTAGTTTTCCGACTTTTTCCCCCTTTATCAATCAGTGTCGTTTTTCTGGCGGAAAACTTCCTACAAGAACCGATAAACCAAATTACTTCCAGGTCAGAAACAACTTCCGGGTTTCACAATAAAATCATATAACAAAAGACTGACTGTTTCGTTTCGCCCCCTACTGGCGATAAATATCTCACTCCTCCAATGATATTGGCATTTAGTCGGGAGGTTTATAAATCAGGAGAAAAAGGTGAAAATGCTTAATTTACTCAGTTATCTATTGTAGGAATACTTATTCTTGTGGCAGAACTAAAGTCCAATATTCTCTGGCTGTATTTTTGGGATGGCTGTATGTTTTAGAATGAATTAGGAACCAATCTAATGTTTCTGACAGTAGTCCATGATGGATCAGAAATAAGTCATCACTCACCTATACTGAAAATAAATACATCTTTATTATTCTTATCTCTACAGAGTGATCCCTCCCCTGCACCCCACTGACAAGACATCAGTACAAAATACACATTATCAGTAATAGACATCAATAAAAATGAATGAACACCAACAATTAGACGATAAAGTGTAATTAGAAACATGTAAAGAATCGCTGATAAATTTTAAAAAAGGGAAAAAAGGTCCAGCAGAGCAGAATTAATCAATGAAACATCGCAAACTAATGTTTTCCACGAACACAATAAACAACAGTTGACAGTTAAAAGTTGATAATAAATTGTAGATTTGGAGCATGACTAAAAGACAAAAAGACACTTGCGCAAGCTTCAGTTACTCTATAATAACTGTCAAATGTGTCTGAAAGCTGCAAATTATTAGTAAGTGAACCTTTGAGCTTAGATTCTACCTTTATTGCTCCCAAAAATAAAAAAGTAACTCTAATATGAGTCTGTGTGGAACGTTTCAGAATGATTGTTCCATAAGAAAAATAAAAAAGAGGTATTCAGGGGCTGTGTGTTGAGTTTTTGTTTCGCCTTAGCTACTAAGATTTTCTGTCTTGTATAAATGACAGTATATACAGAAACATGAGTAGGCACACATACACTACACATGGGCTTTAATGCTGAAGGACACAGGTAACTCAATAAATGCTAATTAGTTATGTGGATTCTGCATCATGAGGAAAGAAAGTTAGTGGATTAATTTGTGTTATACATGCAGATGAGCGATCACACCTGAAATGTTTGCAGTGATTTATTGATAATTTATTAACAATAGTCTCAATAATCATATGTGTTTATATTATTGCACATAGATTTGTCGCCAGACAGTGTGAAGCTAACATGCTAATGCAGCTAAGGTTTGGGCTGCACCCCCACTCACTAAGCCCCTCCCTCTGACAGCTCATTCCATCATCATCATCATCATCCTCCTCCTCACCATCACCATGACAACTTAACAAAAACTTGTTGCTAGTGTAAAGTAACCGTGTTGTGTTTACCACAAGTTTAGCTTAGCTAAGCACAAACTCCTTATGACCCCCTGCTCATCGTCTAAAATAAGAAGGTTTTTAACTTTAAGACATGAGAAAACACATGAGAAATAAACAAAGTTAGAAGATGGCACGCATAATGACACTGATGATGATGATGACACTGATGGAGGAAAGATGACAGCTGCAGTGATATGGTCTTCTAATGATATACATCTTTAAATTTTTTATGTCAAGCTGAAATGTGCATGGAATGAGTAACTTTAAGGTGTAAAAGAGTGTTTCACCCTCAGCAAAATCATTAAAAGGAAATAATGTGGGTAGATTAAGACAATTTAATCATTTGTAGTTTCCTGTTTTTTAAAGAGAAGCTGGTCCCCTGTGTGCTGCTCTGATAACAGAAAGGCTCGATTTATCAAACTTACATAAAACAAACCTATTACCTCTCTTCCCTCTCTCCATGCATACAGTTTAGTTTTTATCTGTCCACAACTACGGAGGAGAGCAACGTAAAAACATTTGTGGTGTGGCATTTAAGACTGTAAATCTGCAAGATTTTCATTCAATAAAACCTTACGCTTAATATTATTTTCAACAACAGCCATTCGATCTATTTACATTGCCTCGCTGTACAGTAGCTTTCATTGTGCCACTGTTCCCGTGCAGGATTCAAATAATCTACAGTAAATAAGCATGAAAACAAAGCAGCACGTAACTATCTAACATAACTGCTTGTAATTTGATCTCTTTTGTTTATTGTTCACTCTCCTAAAGCCGTATAAGTTAGTGCTCCTGTTGACCCAACATTTTCTACTGGTGCTGCTTCTCTTTAAAAGCACATTACTTTTATTGTGAAGTAGTCACAGAAAATGCAATATATTTCTCAGCAGGGTGACGACTGACAATAATCACCTATCAAAAATGCCCCTTTTAAAGGAAGATGTGGTCATTTTTGGCATATTTTGAGAGGATCGGTTTTAAATTCTGCTGAGTCGACACAAAAAGATTTGAGTTCCTTCTACTGAAGACATACAGCAAGTCTCCTGCTCTTTAGACAGGTTTTCTGTGCTGAATCTTTTAAATGTCATCTTATGCTTGCGTGGAGCAGACAGAAATTTCACATGGACAGACAGCGATTAATACATTTTAGGTTGTTATAGACCTGCACTGCAGTTGTAATATGTGGAAAAATAGAAATATCTGAACTGTTATCAGACTGGGATCAGATAAAGAACTTCCACAGGCCTGGCATTAGTAGTGGTAGTATTGTTAGCAGTACCTTTAGCAGTACTAGTAGTGTTAGTAGTTTAACGTCTGGCTTTTGTTCATAACAGTTCAAAAGTAAACAGGATATGATTAGAAAAACACAGACATGGCTCAGGATGAAATGGAGGCTGTGGGAGATGTGGTCAGACTGGTCCACGTAGTATTTCCAGCCCACAAGAACCCAGAAGACACTGGAAACTTGGCCCATGCGTTCATCTGAGGCTGCTCCTACCACCTCTCCCTAACAAGCATGCTCCTTGAGAACAGGGCGGGCCACAGGTTGGCAGGTGGGTGGGTGGGGGGGTTTATCACGGTAGTTGATAATTTCGTCATCAGTGTTACAGACATACAGTGTTACAGACACATAGTGTTCCACACAGACAGTGCTACTCAGCTATACAGTGATACAGATAGACAGTGGTGCTGTTCTCAGGCGGAAGGCGAAACGGTAGCGCTCTGCTGGTGACATCACTACAGGGGGTGTTGCCTTGCCGGCAGGGGTGATCGCCGTGGCGACACAGCAGCCAGCAGCTCGCTATAGATCTCCTGTCGGATCTCCTGCGCCACGCTCTCGCGAATCTGCAAAACAGAGACAGGAGTGATAAAGAAAGAATCACAGTCTCAGGTGCTCTGTGTAAAGTTTAAGTGGGACATTTGGTCAAATATAGTTTCTCAGAGGACCGACACTACAGCCAGCAGCTGACTAGCTTAGCTAACACAAAGGCTGAACATGTCCATGCACCATAAAATCACCACGTGTCATTTATACAGTCACAAGATGATAACAAGTCTAGTAGGCAGAATCTTTTATACCTTAAGACAAGCCTGTTAGCTTCTTCTTTGAAGTACATGACACAATGTCTTGGAGTAATAACAGTCATACTATCATGTTTCATCCAAAATACAGGTAGTTAAAACATAGGTATTATTAGTAAAGCAAGATGCATGAATGAAGCAATTTTAGTGCTACTTTATGTTTAGTTTTAGTTTATCTATCAGTATTTTATATTCTGCCATCTGGTTTTGATGACTGTTTCAGTGTTTCTGGCACTGCTAATAATTAAGAAACTAGATATACATATAAGCTGAAGAACTTTAAATACTTTAATTTAGATTTTCTATCGATGGTCCAAGAATCTTGAATTCAATTGCCAGTGATATTATACCATCCTATCCCCAGATATGTCTGAAATGTATGTGAAGAACTTTGATATTGAAAACTTGTAGTAGGTTTTTTCTCTTTTTCTGTATCAAATTACAGATTCTGCTCTGCATAAAATGTGTCTAAAAAAGTGCCTGCACATTACATTGTGCAGGAACCTTATTCAACTCGTATTTTTTATCATTCTTTTCCTTCTTTATGCTAAACTAAGGACCAAAGAGATTAAAAACCATAGATTGAAGCTGCTGTCACCTCTCTGATGAGCTGCTGCAGACTGTCCATTCTGACTTCTTCTGCTCCTCTCTTCTCCTCTGGTAGTTCTCCACCTCCCCTTGCGTCCATCTCTCCATCCTCCTCCGCTTCCTCAGTGTGCGTGTTGGGTCGAGGAGGAGGGGCGGGGGTTATGTTGATTGATGCTCTATACACGCTTTGTCTGTGCTCTTCGTCGCCTCTTTCTCCTCTGACCGGACTGGACGATCGGGAGGAAGCGTTGGTGGAGGGGGCGTGACCATCGTAGCTGAGCTCTGATTGGAGAAGGAGCTGTTCTCTGAGGAGGTCAGACATCTGGACACAGGAAAGTTTATACATTAAGACAAACATAGACATTATACAGTATAAGCTTTATACTACAAGTGTGTGTTTGTGTGTGTGTGCACGCTGACCGGCTCCATGGCTCTCAGTGCAGAGGCAGTTGACAGATTGTCAACACTGCTGTCTCTATGGAGACCCTGAGGACAAGCACAGGATCAAATTAATCTTATTGCAGTAATGAGTCAAATGCAGATGTACTAGCATGTACACTGTATGTCAGTATGTACTGAACATGCAACTTGTGTTTTGTATATACCCCGTGATGTGTCAGCTCCATTAGTCTGTCTTCCAGCTGTTGTTCCAGCTCCTGCAGTTCGTTCCTGACCGCTGAGCGCAGAGCCTGAAGCTGCTCCACTTCCAACCTACAAACACACAGACACAAGGTTTGCTTTCTATCACAGTATCACATATCAGTTCAGATCACTGTGAAAAATATATATTACTCATATTGGTGTTTTGACTCACCTGTCAGTGGGGCTCATGTGTTTGTAGACCATAGCCTGCTGTCGCATGATTGACAGCTCTAAGTCCATCATCTGACTGCGGAATAAGTTCAGGCTATGCCTCTTCTGCTGAAACTCTGCCAAAGACTGAAAACAGAGAGAGAGAGAGAGAGAGAGAGAGAGAGAGAGAGAGAGAGAGAGAGAGAGAGAGAGAGAGAGAGAGAGAGAGAGAGCGAGCAAAGGAAACATACTTTATGGACTCTGATAATAACTCCTGACTGGAAACAGCATGAATACGTCATACTGCAAACTAATGGTATGTAAGTATGCAATGCTAGTATGTCAATTTATTTCTAATATGAATAGAGAATGGGGGGAAATTTGCCCTTCCTTAGCAATGACCCAGTAAAAAATGGAAACTTTGTATTTGTGTCTAGTAAAAGCTATACAGAATGAGATATAAATAGACTTTGGCTGCTAGATTAAAACCACAACTACTACATTAACATAGCATGCAGGAAAATGCAACAGATGGGAATTACCTGCTGGCTGGGAAAAGCTGTTCTGTGCTCACTGAACACGTCGGGAGTGTCGGCTCGGTTCTAGAGAAGAGTGATTTCACAACAGGGAATGAACAAACTAACAAAAGAACAACCTGGACCTAATCTCGTCCAAACATTTCACTCTTTCAAATATACAATTCGCTAAACTACAGAGAGTACTGGTGCAGCAGGGAACAACTGTTCGTCACAAATATCCTCCCACAGCATGACCAACAGGAAACTGGAGGTCTATGATAACTCTAAAACACTGAACTTTGATAAAATTGATACCACATCTATTACAGAACACTAAATATGAAGTTGCAGCCAGCAGCTAATTTGGCTTAGCACAAAGACTGCCAACAGGGGGAATCACCTTGCCTCTGTCCAAAGGGAACAAAATCTGCCTACCTCCCACTCATAGCAGGAAATACTGTACACATGAAAGCACATGTTCACCTTAGTTCACCTTAAATTGACAAATCCCTGTTTTACCAAAATAAAAAAGTAAAGTTTAACCTTTCCTGCAACTTTTCTGATTGTCCAACACTTTTATATGAAGATTGCAGGATTCACAACAATAAATCCCAAGCTGTAGTTTTCATCTATAGACAGCAGCACAGCAAAGACTAGAGCTAAATCAGAAACTACAAGGAACAAGACTGAAGAGGACTAACCTGGCTCAGACTCTGAACTGTTCCTCTGATATCATGCAAAACTCTCCTGAGTTGCATCTCAGTACTGGATGGGCCCTGGTTGGGTCCTGGACCAGCAGCAGCAGGAGGACTGAGCCCCGGGTGGAGGCAGTGAGTCTGGCCGAGGGCTGAGGCCATGTCTGGGAAGAAGCCCGGAGCACGGGCAGTAAGACCTGGGTGGAGGCTGTGTTCAGGTGTCAGTGTTGGACACTGGGCAATGGGGTATGGGTATCCCATCTGTGGGTACATGTTGTAGCCATGGTAACCGAGGTAGGGTGAGGCATAAGGGGAGCCATGAGGAGGGGTATGGTAAGGTGAATGATGACTGTAGCCCTGGTGGTGTATTATGGAGGATCCAGGATGAGGATTTCCCAAATTTGCATGGTGAGGAGATGTGGAGCTTGAGGGATGATGCAAGTCGGCGTGGCTGCCGTGCTGGGGGACTGTGTGAGTACGTTGTTGGAGACTAATCAAACTGGAATGATGGTGGTGGTGATGGAGGTTAGGAAGACTACCATATGGCTGGAGATGGGATGGGTACTGTGGAGGATGAGTCGAAGGAAAGGGGTATGGGCTGGGGTTAGGACTAGGACTGGGACTGAGATTTGAGTACTGAGCTGCAGGATTAGGATAAGGGAACATGGTTTGTCCTGGATTCGAACTTTGCTGGTTTTGTTTGGCACTGATGTTTTGCTGGAAGTGTCCAAGCCTCTGCTGATTGGAGGAGAGATCAGGATTACTCTGGGTGCTCCAGAAGTGGCCACGGCCTCCTGGCGAGATATCAGGAGGAGGACTGGAGCTCTGCAGGGAATGGGACGACTGTAACAGATAGCGTGGGATGGGTTTAGGTGGGAGGTTTTTGTTAGATCCAGATGACGGGGCAGGGTTTATAAACAGAGTTGACTGACAGTTTGTTTGTCCTTTCTCCTCCTCCTCCTCCTCCTCTTCCTCCTCCTCTTCCTTGTCCCCTTCATTCTCATGTGTGTATTTAAATGAGTACCTGGGCAGGGTGCAGGAAGCCTGGCCTTGCCCAAACTGGATCCTGACAGAGGAGACGACCCTGGTGGGTGAGAGGAGCGATGTGGGCAGGGAGGAGGACCTCTGCATAGGGATGCCTCGTCTTCCTCGTCCTCTTCCAAGGGTTGTGGGCATCACATCAGACTGTGGTTCAGCGCCCTGCCCTGCCCGACTTAGCTGGATCTGTTTGGCTCGATGCAGAGCACTGAGGACAGGAGAGGATGAAGGAGGAGGAGGACAAAGTAAATCAGAATCATCCTGGGCCTCGGCCTCAGCCTGAACACCCGCTCCCTCCGTGGGTGGTTCTGTTGATGGGGCGATCTCGATCTGGTTCTGAGTATGCTGGAGTTCTTGTTCTGAAGCAGACGTACTATGGGTACTCTCAGGTTCTGGCTCAGGTTCAGAGTTAGTCCTGTCCTCTCTCTCAGCTGGCTCCTCGGCCGGAGTCTCATTCTGCTGCTGACCCACTGGTGTGTTCCTTGGGAGCTGGTGGGCTGTGTACTGTGGAAACTGCTCTGAACTCCCATCACGCTTGTTTTCCTCCCTGGAACTACTCTTCCCATCAGCATCGGCAGCACCTCTGGGCGCCAGGTCTGCCTGTCGGCCGTCTGGCAAATCAAACACTGGTTGGTCCATTGGAACAGGCGTGGTCACATCTTGTGACGGGTGTGATGTCACAGTGGTCTCGCTGTCACAGCTGTCACTGCTCTCCTGCACCTAATTATATTAAATTACCAATGAATTAAGCATTCATACATGAAATAGACACAAGTACCAGCGCTATGTTAAAATACTCTACTTAACTACTTAACGTTTTTGTAAGAGGTCAAGAGAAACAAACTGTTTGGGATGAACTGGATTAATGTTAAAACGTGATTCTCTATGCACAAATGCTGTTTCATTAAGGAAACCTGGTTCTATATTGTTACTTATCACTGTGTGTGATTATTTCCTAATTGGTAATTTCCTGATCTGGGGAAACTGAAGGATTTTATGAGATGAACTCTTCTTTCTACTGAAGTATGTAAATCTGCAGCGGCATGTTCGGTCCAGGCTGCCGTATATGGTTTCATTCCACACTGTTCAATTATGTCCTTCCTGTTAACATGTGAGTAACCTCCATGTTTCTCTCCCCAGTGTGATAAGCCTCTGACTGGAATTATATGAGTCAGTTCAAATAACTCTAAAAGGTCAATGGGGATGAATTTAACAAAAAATGAAGAAAAGAGAAAAACTAACCTTGAGATTGCTGTTGGAGTCGGCGGAGGGTTCCTCAGCAAACCCACTACTGTCTGACTGCTGACTGACCGTCCTTAACAAGTCTGAGAGAGAGAAAGAGAGAGAGAGGGAGAGAGAGGCACAATCGAAACATTGCGATTATTCCTGCAGAGCCTCTTCTGTCCAGCAAGTGGCAGAGTACAATCATCAACATGATGCTCATATGTGGTCTAACTTTTTATGTGTGCAGTGAATAGTACAGTGCAGAATCACACTCTCGCATCCTACAGAAACATACTGCTACATACTTTACTAGGTTACTTCGAAATGGGTCAATGCACACAAACCAATGTAATTTTTGGATTTATATGCATTTCAATAATTTATAAAAACCTCTATGAGAAAGGTGTTTGGTCTACGTAGGATGTTAACCTTGACTTAATGAAGCGACGATGGGCAGCTTACACTGACCTTTTGTACACTAATCTACTAATAAACATTTACAGAAAATAATTATCTTATAATTATAATTAAGTTGGCTTTACAATTCTCCCATTATAGAACAATAACTTGCTTTGCCCCACGATGTTGTTTGTTAATTAATTGATACAGAAACAAATAGTAAAAAGTAAAAAAGTATTTTGATTAAAAAAACCTATTAGAGTCCATCTACCAGATCAGAACCACAAGATGAAGAACAGAGGATCCATCACTGTGCATTCTGCACTTCAATAGTGCAGATTTCAAACAAATAAACTAAAGAAACACAGAAGTGGAATTCAAACAAGTACATGACGATTTAAATAATGGAAGAAAATAATTATCTAATGGTTTCTGAGGAGGGAAATGCAGAGCTTAAAATACACAAAACCCATTTGACTGGGTAACACTGAATGTAAACATAACTGGTGTTTGTTTACAAGAAAACTCCACAGGGACATTTAAATGAGGCTAAAATCAGAGATTCAGGTTCACTCACCGTTGGCTCTGGGTGTTCTGGCTGGCGGTGCCTCATCTTCAATACTCTGAATCTGAATCCCAAGGAAATAAAATTAAGAAAAGAAACAAGTATCTTCACTCAGATAAAGAAAACTGAACAAATAAAATTCCTTGACAGGTCAGGGTGGATTCATGCAGTTTCTGGCTCAACGTGCTTGTTCAGCACACAAAGTCGCCCTGGAGGTAAATTCAAATATAACGAGAGGATTTTTATTCTTGCTTTATTTGCATGAATTTGACTGCTGAACTATTTTCGTCGCCAGTGTTAAATGACCACAGGTGAAGTGTGTGTTAACTAAGAAGTGTATTCATACACCCAAAACGTTATGTAACATGAAACCGACCTCTCTTAGATCAGTGGATACAGTCACACTAGCATCCACGGTCAAAACTAAAGCTGTCCGTCAAGGCAGAATAACGAAGACTGCTTCCAGCTCGGCTCACACCAGTGGTTTCTAGTGATTTAGCTGCTTTATCTCAGTTTATCTGTGTGAGTGTGTCCTACAACTCCAGGTGTTTTAGAGATTTCCAACGCAACGACTGAGTGACTGACAGATACTCGTGTCTTTCAGGTTATTTCCAGTGCCTGATGTGTTCACTCCATCGTGCAGAATGGTCTAACAGGTTTTCACCTTTGTTTTTCAGTTAGAGTTAAAAGCTGCTCAGTTCAATTCAAGGCACATTAAAGAACGTTACTGATCCCATCTGATGGTCACAACTACAGTATGGGGGGATCTGTTAGCCAGTCCTCTGTGTGTACATGATTACAGGACAAAGCTTTGTCAGTGTCAGCACTGGCACTCATGAGAACACAAAACCTCTGTTAGGAGGTGAGAGAACCCCGACATTACCAAATACAAGCATGTAGAACCCCACAATACCTCCTCCATGTCAAAAGAATCTGCGTTTTCAGTGCGAAGCTGGGCCAGCTTAGGTGGGGCCAGGGTGGGAGGAGGCTTTTCTGGGGTTGAGTCCAGGTTTTTCTCCTCTTCCTCTTTTACCACCTGGGTTTTCTCCACTGTTCTCTGATTGGTTGACTGAACATCAGCTGATGCTGTCTGAGGCTGTCCATTGGCTGCTGGTTCAGCGCTGCTCTGTTCAGGGCTGTTTGAAGACAAGGTGTTAAAGAGTCAGACCAAAATTAACTTAGAGGTTGCGGCCAAAAGCAGCACATGATCAGGAAATAACACGGAAAGTTGTAAATATAACCAGAAGGAACTAACAAGGGTACTGAGCATACACTAAAATACATACAAATGGAAAATAAAAATTATTTTTTTGGCGTGAGACCTGTCTCCAAAAAAACGCATGGTCTAGTTTGGGCTCTCTTGTCAATTCCACCAAAAACTTTGCACATGGTTTTATTTAAATAGATCTAATTGTCAACCAATTCAAAACAAAGCAAGTTACTCTTTGTACAGGTTGACAGTCTTGCACAAGCCTGACAGAGAAAGACAACTACTCACATTCTCTCCCACGGGCAATTTTAGAGTCACCACCTAACCTAGACTGCATGTTTCTGGATTGTGGGAGGAAGCCCACGCAGCCAAAGGGAGAACATGCAAACTCCAAACGCCTGCAAACCACAGCATCGTACTGTAACTACAATGTTAACAAAAACAATTACTAGAAATGTAATCTTCTGTCCTGATCATCTAATACTGTTTCAGATTTATATCTCAACTCTTGAAGTCCAGTCATGAGGTTGGGAACCACTGGGCCGAACAACCAAACTGCAGATTAAGTGCAGCTTACCTGGAGAGATAATCACTTTTAAAAATCAGTACTTTGATAGTTTGTGTATTTAGCTGATATTACTTCTATACCTTTCCCAAAATAGGAGCTGCCAGACAGTACATCGGCACTACTGCAGGGTTTCAGTGTCCTGTCCTCTGACACCTCGACGTGTTACCAGGTGGGACCGGGAATCAAAATGCTCACCCTCCGGTTTGTAGACGAGTTCTCCGCTCACTGAGCTACCTGCCGTATCCAGCTAACATTAGCAACTGTTACTGATCTATCCAGCTGTACCTGTCACACGTGAGCCGATCTGCCTCTCCATCCCCATTGGTTTCCTCGGTAACTGTTGCCAAGGAACAGCTGTCTTTCTTGCGGCTGTGTTTGGGGCTGGCCGTCTCTGCCTGGTGCTCCGTGTCAGTACCACTGTCCTGTTCTGAAGTGGTGTGACCGTTGGCGTGTGTGTGATCAGAGGCGCTGTGTCCGTTCAGCTGTGTGTGCTGGTTAGGCGTGGGTGCTTCAGCCGACTCGGAGGTTGAAGTGAGCAGGTTGTGTTTGGTGAGGGTTTTCTTGAGGAATTTGGCCATGTTGCGAGCAGAACCGGTCCTCGCCAGGGGAGGAGACGACTTGTCCTCTCCTTCTTCTCCCTCTCCTCCTGTGAGAGATGCAAGATGTAAAGATCTGAATAAAGACGTTCAACTGTGGATTCAAATATGGTGCTTATTGTTAAAATAAAACATTAACCATATGACATCAATTTAAACCCTCAGGTTTGCCCAAAACCCAGGATCTGAAAACCTTGTCAGAAACACTTTCAAAATAATTTTTGGCACGGTTACCTTGGTCCCTGGTGCTGATGCGTTGCAAAGGCTGACCAGAGACCTGACTGTAGAGCTGGAAGAACTCGTTAGCTACTGTAGTCAAGACCTCGATCTGACGGAAACGACCTGAGGGTGACAGACAAAAAACAACAGTCACAAGGTGCTTTACAGAGACAAAACAAGAAACATACATTTGGTAATTTAGGAACACGTGAATAAAAAACACAGATGTTTTTTAAAAGTTTGTCTCGAAGGTCTGAAGGTGTTATTTTTTGATGGAGCCTTTTTTGCAGCTCCTAGAAAAAAAGTTGCATCTTTATTGACGCAATGGCCTTAAGAACAAAAGATTTCCACAAATGTTAAGACCTTTGCTGCAAATGTCAGCAAGGGTATATGCGATGTACAGAGGCACAGCTTGAGGCCCCAAGTCTCTCACTCCCATTGCATGTAATGTTAGTGCATAATTCAGTGTAAACTAACGGCTCCAACAACAACAACAAAGCCACTCAAAGAACATGTTGAGGAGTTAACTCTCTGTGAGTGAAGAAAGAACCAAGAAAACAGAAGAAGATGAAGGAAAGTAATAAAGTTGAGTGGAGTATTAAAAATAATACTGAATAGCTAAATGCTGCAAGTGTAGGCTTAACCTTATATGACATTTTTTGTTATTACATAAAACTGATGAACACTGGTTGGAGTTGGCCCCTAGTAAACATTTGCTGAGGGCCCCAACAGACCCTAGATTGGCCTCTGGTGATATGCGTTTGTCACCTGCACAAGCATGCAAGAGTTTAAGCAAACACTGTGCAATATGTAAGCGCGGAACCCAAAAATCAGGACTGTGAACTGTTATAAGTGAGCAGCTGCTAAAACACAGGTTTTTCTAGTATTTTAGCAAAGAATTGAAGTTCAACAGCTATTAGGATCCTCAAGGAGTAGTTCTTAGGTGGTCAAATGTTTTTCCACTTTCTCATGTTGTTCAGCAACATACCACAAAATGAAAATTAATTCTGTCGCTTAGTATGAACAGAAGGACATCAACATCTGAAGTGCAAATTTGTGTTTATCAGACTGTCAGTAAGTACATCAGGAGGCGGACAGTAAACAGAGAAAAGCCAAAGATAGTTAAAAGTCTGAACATATCAACGTCCAGCAGAGAGGCAGCTCTCTTCCTCCTCTGAGCCAGTTCAACTATCTCTGCCGGCTGGATGTTTTCTGATGTCATTGTTTTGAAAAAGCAACCTACAGTGTCAACCTTATCAAGATGAAAACATTTTATTATTTTCCTTCAAACCAGGATAAAATTCCAATAGTGATAACGCAGTTCCGTTTTTAAGTTTCAGTAAGCTTCTAGAAAAAGAAAAAGTCTCAATCTTTAAACAAAACAAAACAAAAATCCAGATTAAAGGCCGCTGGCACTAATGATCAAGTTGAGCGTCATTAAAACACTACAGAAGAGGTAAACAAGATGAAAAAAAAAGAAAGAAAAGAAAAAAAAAAGGTGCTTTTCAGCATTTCCTTTCTGGTATTTTCAAGTTTTTAATAAATAAATGGAAAGTAAACATAAAAAGTTGGACAGAAATGCACAGAGCTGTCTGTCAGAGATGTCTTTTCCTATTTCAATATTATACAGTGAACCATAATCACTGTGTACATAGCATGTGCAGTACTTTCTGCTATTCCACCATAAATCATGTCACAACTCTACACTATTTTAGATGACTATAAGTCCAAAATCTCAGACTACAGAGTAAAAGAGTACTTAACATTGGCGTGCCTTCAGATACAGCCAGAATAATATGGATTACTGCTCCAGGGTGAAGTAAAATGACATTTTGATCCTGAAAAAAGACTTACTGGAAAAAAATAAAACATCAGTGATCCCACTGCCTGATTCCCACCTCTTTTAGACAATAATGTGGGATTCAGTAAGTTTCTGCAGTAAAAATAACAAACAAAACCAAACACAGGCGTCAGAGCCACTCCTCCTTCCTTCTTCTTCTGTGGTTGTGTAAGACGAGTTGTCAGTCTAGTTTCTAACAGGAAGATGACTTGCACACTTTCCTTCCTTCCTCCCTTCTATCCTTCACTGTCTAAATGCTCTGTGCCTGTTATGAAACACAGACGTCTGTCTTTTGTCTGTCGCTGTGTGAATGACTCATAATTTAGCGACGTCCTCACCTAAAATACAGCACAGACCTTATTCTCTCACCTCAGATCCCATCCTGCTCTTGAAAACAGAGCTTTTGAGCCATAAATCTAAATTTTGCATTTAAGTTGTATCACTGTTTTATGGAGGAAGGCTCTGGACGGAAAAATAAATGATGTACTAATGTACTGTAATTATTGTTGAGTTTAAACTTACAGTAGCACCGTGGTGAAAGTCTGAAAGGTGCCACCATTTATGTCAAGTCATATATAAGCAGGGCACATCTCTAAATGTAATTCTAGTAAATATGAAACATGGGACCACAGGAGGATCCCATGCAACAAACCTTTGCAGTGGATCACATCTTACAATAATCTAGCATCTTAACCACTGTCAGCTGTCAGGACAGCCAAACCAGATCTTCACAGGAAATTACAGCTAAGCTGAAAACCAGAGACTTTACTTTTGAAAAAAATGTTTTAAAAGGTTTTGCCCAGAAATGCACACATAATAACATACAAAATAAATAATCTAAGAAATAATTAATCTAGACCAATTTACTTGGACCTTTGACTTTGACAACTTCTTGATTTGCATCAAAAGCTGCACTTCCTCTCCAAGACATAACTCTGATATGAACCACATATTTTTAGGCGTGACTTTAACATGTTATTGTGCATATTATTAGCACAAATCAAATACATTTGGTCACTCATTCCAAGTTATCTTAGAATCAACTTTTCTTCAGTCTCAAAGTAATTCAATTACACTACGTTAATGGATACAGTGCAGCTTCACAATGATAGGAAGACGAACACCTTAAAAAAACTTCAACTTCAAATTTAAAACAAACGTCCACTTGGATTCAAGGATGAACAGGATATGGTATGTTCCATTCACGACACTATTTAGAAACAGCTGGAAGGACTTTCATTACATATGGGACGGACATCCGCTTGGACTCGCGCATAAGCACAGAAGAACTGGTAAAGACCAAACGAGAGCTAAAGGGTAAGTGCACCTGTGGTCTTAGACTCAGGTGGACACAAACACAACTCCAATGTGATGATTAGCCTATGTGCATGTTAACAGCCAACTGTTCACTTAAATATTCTGTACTAGAACAACTTTATAAGCTGAAGTCAATGTTGTGCTTTCAGCTCATTCTGCTACCGTCAAGAGACTAACAGAATTAATGTTTGTATCTTTAAAACAATTCTCAAAAAGCTAGAAATAATAGTAATGATAAAACATTTAAGTTGTTCAGTTAAATAGCAATTTTAGACTATGACTACACAACCTCTTATTACAGGCAGCAGCCATGCATGATTAAAGCAATATTGCGTGAGTGTGTTTCCTGCTGACTTTGCATTAATGCTCATTCTGAAAATCCTAAAACAGGAAGAGAGGAATAAGATAAAATAACACGTACGCCCTCCTTTTTTTTCTCTTCATCCCAGGAGATTCTTTCTGATGGTGAGAACAGAGCTTACATAATAAACAACAATGCACGCACACACTTGTCGAGGATCCAGGGAACCGATGTGACAGTATGAGAAAGTTCACAGAAAAATATTTTCCATTTTCCATTTTGCATATGTACAACTGGGTAAAGACTTAGGATTGCCTCCACGGATAGACTGTGCAGAAGTATGCGCTGTTACCATTGCTTGAATCTGAAAAAATTACTTTACCTCCTCTCTTTGACAGCCCCTTTCAAGCTAGGCTGTTTAGAACAGATATGAATATATTTCCCTTTAATTAGATGCCACACTGTACATACGGATCTGTTTTCAAGCACAATGACACCTTCAGTGATGTATAAACAGTACAGTGCAAATGTTTTAGGTATTTTCGATCAATCAAATGCAAGCTTTGCCTGCACAGGTTGCAGATAAAATACTGACCAGTTCAGGACAGGATCGTCTTCCTGTGTTTGCTTTCTTGTTCCCGAAGCAATGCTTTAACTAATAAGCAGATAAGACCCTGTTTCCCCCCACACACACAAAGGGAAAATGCACCAAATTCACAAACTGAGCTAAAAACGGTGGGTTTGAAAACTAACCTAAAGTTTCCTTTACTGGACCACACGCAATCTCCTCTGCCTCGGGTGCTTGATTGTTATTTGTCCAGAGATGAACTGATACTTATGATGAACAACCATTTAAGTGTACAAATAAGTGAAAGAAAGAAAGAAACTACTAGGGGGGTGCCACGGTATGTTTATCAGTCAGTGAAGGGCATTTCAACAGTGAACAAGCTCCTCATTAGTGCTTCCACTTCCACTGAGCAGGCCTTTTAATATGTGCTCATTCAAAGACTTTTTTTTTTTTCACTAATCTTTGGCCCTTTTCTCTTCTCCTGACTCGGTTCATTGAGCTTCAGTGTGCGTGCCACCAAACAGTCATTTCACTCATTTTGTTGTTATCTGCAGATAACAAGACAATTAGGTCACAATCCTGAGATAAGCCCACAGAAATATGCATGTGAGCAGCCACACCTGCTCTTAGTGTGCATAATGTACTGCGTCATGTTCTTTTTTTAGTCTAACCTTTGACCAACAGACCGAAAAAAAGTCTGAATTAGATATCAGTTAGTATCCAGTATCCAGACATATTCACATTAATTGACCTTCTGCACACCAGTAAGTAAGAAGTGCTCCAACACTTTTGTTTTGTCTTTAAACTTTCTGTCTACACTTTAAGTGGGATTTTGTTGCTTTGTGCAGACGAACTTGTGCGGCTTGTGATTACGTTCTAAACGTCTGACATGTTTTACCATATAACAAACCTCAGAACGAGAAGGGCAGCCATAGCATAGTCAAATTCCAGAACAACAAAAGTAAACATTATCTGGCTTGTGAAGAACGCATATAAAAGAAATCATTTGTACAACACTGCAGTTTGCTCTGCATGATTGCACTGACATCATCACCACTCTTCAAATGTTTAATCACAGAAACATCAGGCTGCTGCTGTACCAGAAAGTGTGTTAAGTGAGCAACCTGCAAGCTAGTTAGTGCTCAGTGAAACTCAGCAGGGTGTTTTCAACCGTCTCAAAAATGTGAAGGTGTGTTTTCAACTTTGACAAAAGCATGATAGGCTATATTTTCTATATATAGCAATACTTAAGTTAAGAGACAAAACTGGAAACAAAACAAACGAGTGGATGCATAAGCTCAATAAGACTTCGAAAACTGGTGAACAGTGGCAAAAATATAAATCTGTTGCACCGAACGGCATAAAAAAAATCCACACACCAAAAGAGGAGGTACAAATTCTAGTCAAGACCAATTTATTTTAGGTAAACAGCAGCCTTTATCAGTGTTGTGTGCTTCAAATAAACTAGGTCCAGTGATCAGATTCAAACTTGCACAGTAAAAAAAAAAATCAAGCCAACCCGTGGAACTTGCAATGGAGCTATGGAGTGATTCAGTTTTTCTCAGTCTTTGGTTAAGACTTATTTACAACAGTTAAACTGTCGAGAAGAAGAAGGTCATCCGTGTGTGTGTGAGTGTGCGTATGTGTGTGTGTGTGTGTGTGTTCAGTTAGCCAGCCAGTACCTTTATGCAAATACAAGTTCGGAAACAAAAAGAGGCCAGGATGTTAGCGGAACAGGTCCGTGTGTGTGTGTGTGTGTGTGTGTCAGGGACAAACAGATCTTTGTCCTTGCTGGCTATGTTGTCCAGGCAATTGGCAGAACAACGAAAAGAGCTGAAGGACCCCACAAAACACCACAATAATACCAGGAACAGGCCACACACACACAGTATTTGAGCTTCACTTCCTCTGTCTATGGTTTCAAGACATGAACCTCTGAGCTTCACTAACATGGTTAACCCTCCACCTGCAGTACAAAGATGTTCGGGTGTTGCTGCCCCACAGGAACTGATCACAGAAGAACGCACAGCTGAGAATACACAGAGTAGAGTGAAACCATAAACAGTAGAACAGACAGTACTGTAGAAATGATGAAGGTACATACTAGTCAGAGCGTAGTTGGGGTTCTCCAGTTCCATGCGCTGCATCTGGGCTCCCAGGTACACCTGCAGGTGAACAGCAGGCAGTGGTGTCATTATAAAAATGAATCAGTGATTAACTATACTGCAAAGGCAAGCAGCCTTAGTTTCCCATGTCAAAACTAAACAGACAGATTTTTGAAAGGAGTTTGGTGTCGGTGTGTTTCTTTGGCCACACTAGCAGCAGTTCAACAAGTGAATGGATACCAATGTCCCATGACCCTTCTAGTGCCATCATCAGGTTCAAGTTCATCAGCCTCAGATGTACTTTGTGCCAAGTACCAAGCATTTGCATGATCAAATACTAAACTACAAAAGTGCCCATTATATGTGCATACACTGCTGTGTGAACAGTGTACACTTGTCATGGTGCTGCAGTCACCAGCAGGACACAAGACAGGACAAAACGTCACATTTATGTTCTTTTAGTTTTGTTTTCACTGTTATTAAACTGCTGTTTTCAGTACCTTGATGTCGATGCCTCTTGCTGCAGAAGAACCATTAAAGAACCTGGAGGGAACCTTCGAGGACAAGTCAGGTTCTTCTCGACCAAAACCAAGATTTAAAAGGATTTCCTCTGGGTCCTCCTCGTAAAGGTCCAGCAGCTCTGACACACTGCGGACACACACACACACAAACAGTCTGTCAAACAGTCAGCAGATGGGTCAACTGCTGAGTTAGACTCCTGCTTAGTTTAGTCTGTCTAACGGCAGGGTCAGGAGAATCTGGTCAGGGTGCTCCTGTGACCGCTCCAGCACCTCTGAAACACTACAAAAACACAGATAGCCAGTTAATACTTGTCACACACAGCTAACAGAGTCAGGTAGTTAGTTAGTCAATTATTTAGTTTAGCAGAAATTCCACCAATGCTCTGCGCCTCCCCTGCTCCTCAACAGCCCCACCTAGGGGAGGCAGCAATGGGAAGAAGCCTGACCAGCAGTAGAGGATCAGTCCCTCCAGGATCTGCGAAAGTGTGATTGTTATGGATCAAAATGTACCAACAGAGATTTTACAGCATCTTTTCATAAAATCTGCAACCACTTTGTTTATTGCTGGTTAACAGTTGTGTTACTATTACAAACTGCTAATAATTTGTACAAAATACATCTAGATCTCCGAAATCTCAGGAGTCTCCTGTTTATGGGCTTTGTAAGGACTGGTAGCCACTAGTCTGCAGTGAGCTTATTTTCCACCTGAATTCAGTAATTTAGTTCCATTGATATCTGGAAAAAACCTGATAATATTAAGTCCAGCAAAGTTCTCCTCTCCATCAGTACCATAAATGTGTAGATTTAATTTGCATTTAGCATTATTTGGGTTTGGCCTAATTTTTGCACAAAACTGAGAATTTATGAAAATTGCAGGGATTAGCTGAATCACTCTAGATTCCTGGAGAAACTGCATGGTGTAATAAACCTGGCTTTGCATTCAGTGCTGTTAAAAAAAAAGTTCAGCTGTTTGTCCTTTTCCACTGACAGTGACTGTTTCAAAGACAGGTTCACATTTTCTAATTTTTAATGCCGTCCTGTTTTAGAAGTTTATCTGAAGCTAATAAGAGGCAGTATGAGTCAGACAAATCCAGCGGATAAAGTGGCTTCGGAAAGTATGCATACTTTCTTTCGAAATAACAAATGTTGCATAAGTTTGAAAACTTTCTAGAGCTAGCTACCCGGCTACGCTGAGTAACTTGGCAAGAAAGGCCTTGATCAAAAAGATGGCCAAGAACCCAACAGCTGATCTTTCATTCCAACAAGACCAGATACTAGCAAACTCCAAACCCACAGGAAAAACTTCACATTTTTAGGTCCACTACTGGTAAGACTTTTCATTAGCATGTTGTTTGTTTTGCTCAGCATTTGCATGTTGTGGTTTTGTAGCCTACAGGGGACATTCTATCTGGTAAGTAATACATATCTGATGATACACACCTGAAGAGCACTGAGGTGTCTAAACTGCGTGAACACCTTCTGACTACTTTAAGAAGCCATTGTACATTGTTAAAAGTTTTTTTAAATCTTGTAAAAGTGTGTCATGGCTCGAACAAAGGGGATTTCTGAAGACCTTAGAAGAAAAGTTGTTGATCCTCACCAGGCTAGAAAGAGTCACAAAAAGATTTGTAAAGAATTTGGACTGTCGACTGTCAGGCAGTTCATGTACAAATGTATAGAAATGTACAAATATTTTGGTTTAAATAAGAAGCATTATGTTTGGTGCTTCTGGACCAGGGCAGCTTTGATCATTAATGGAGCTATGAATTCTACAGACAAAAACTCCAGGTATTCATCTGTGAACTAAAACTTTAAAAAAGGGACCATGCAGCAAGACAACAACCCTAAACAAAGAAGTTATTCTGCCCAAGAAATGAGAGGTTAAAGCAAAGGTAGTGTAATGTTTTGGAATTAAGGAATTAAAAACGTCTAGTTAAATTTAACATATCATGGTCATGTCTTTTTTTTCTCATTTGTTTAATTGGGTTTACAAACGTTCCAGCAAAATATACACGCAGTTTCCCCAGACAGTGTCTGGCTGCAGTAAAGCCTCACATTAGCTCTGGGATATATGTTTGCACAGATGGTGGATTTGGTCACTCATCATTTACTTTGAAAGAACATTAGAAAGGGATATGACAAAACGTAAAGGCTGAATGATGACGATGAAGCAAGAACTGTTTTAGTTTTCATTTGACCTTATCATTTAATGGATGTACAGTGGCTTCCTGGAAGTTTTATATCTCACTGGTGTTTCCACACAAATCTGTTGGCTTTAAACCATGAATTGACATTAAAAAAATCCTTTCACGCTGAACACAGGAGTTTTTCAAACCTTGTATCAGTAACACAGAGGATGGATTACCCATGACGCAAGACCCATAGCCACCCACATAATGGGCCCTTACACACAAAAACGTTCGCCTCCAAATGCTGGTACAAATCTGGCATAACCCTGCCCCACCCACCACCACCACCACCAACTGAGCATCCACACACACACACACACACACACACACACACACACACACACACACACACACACACACACACAGCTCAACAATAACTCATCTCAAATCAAATCTCAAATCTGATGCACCTTACACATTCAAATATTTAGTTAGTTTATTGACCAAACCTCCTTCACGAGCTAAACCCAAAATGTCTGAAAGAGCAGTGACACTGTTTTTTTGTTTGATTACAACTTGTATGAGGTACTGACCTGGACACAGTGCTGCTTTTCCCAGATCCTGTGGAGTTCATACTTCTTCCTCTCTCCTTAAACTGACTCCTCTTCTGCTCCACCGCAAGACCAAAACTACATGTAACACATTAACAAAAGCACATATTGAATGATCAATTACTATCAACGACTGGGACCAGTAGGAGCTGAATGCAAAGAGGAAGTAAAATAAAAGTAAACTCACCAGGTTTCTGTTTTGCTGTTTGTGGACTGAAGATGGTTGGCTGCAGAGAAAAACAAGGAAATTAAGATTACTTGTGTATCAAGAAAAGTAACACACTGTTATTCAAACTAAATGAATACATCTTATTAATCTGCAACTAAAGATTATTCAGATCATTAATTTATCTGTGAATAACTTTTCTGATTGATTGTTGAATCATTTGGTCTATACATGTCAGAAAACAGGGAAATATATCCATCAGAAGTCTCCTCCTTAACAGAATCAACTCTTTAATTGATTCTTCCTCACAACAGTGACATGCTAGGCCTGTCAGGATCTGGATTTCCTTATTTCCCTACTAAGAATAATACTCAATGAAGCATTTGGAAGGTGGTGGCTTTTTAAGCCTTTGCAAAGAAAAAGCTGAATGAAAAAGTGTGTTTATGTGTCCTAACTTAAGCTGCAGTTGTTTGTATCTCTGGATCATTAGCTTACTATCTACAGTTGTAACCTAACCCAGAATTACTGCCGGTGCCAAGTGGTATTACACTAAGCAACTAACTTCGTGTGTGGGGTTATAGATTATGTTAAAAAATGCACGTTCACAAGCAGCACACCCACTGAGACACAGTTCTGGATGCGATCAGAGTGAAGTTTAGTTAACATTAGCATCTCTGTCCTGCTCTTCATTGGATTCTGGGGAAGTTTACATTCCTGGAACTCCAGCTAATCTAATAATACCAAAGATGATGTTACATTTGCCAAACACATCAGTCAGTCGTCATCATCAAAGCCTTTTCTCTCGTAACACTGAAAATGAAAACATACTGTTTAAAAGTATGTAAGATAAGCAGCCAAACAGGTTACATAATCACCCATAATAATAATCTGACACGATTCCTTATCATACATGCGAGGACCACTTCATCAATTATGTTTGTTTATGTTTTCTTGTTTCTGGTAGGAACAATGACGGGACAAACAGTTGGCTACTTTACAGAACGTTTCACTGCTTTAATGTTTATATAGGAAAGTACGATCAGGTAGACATCTGTCAAACATAGAACCAGAGCCTGAAATACTATAATTATCTTCAGCCACAATAAGAACAAGAAGTCCTGCTGGGATTACATGAGAAAACCGAAGCTGGAGTTGATTGATACTGCACTCATGTCTGTCCATGTCTGTCCACTTCGGATAAAAACTCAGATCATGGGAACAGGTCTCTATCCAAATATAAGAAAAGCTTCCTACTGCTCACTAACTAACTAACACTTTACATTGTGTTTAACACGCAAGTCCTAAAGACCTTTCACCACCTTATGCCTCTGTAGCTTTGTCTGAAAATTGTTCACTAATGCGTCTCTCAATGTATCAACAGTGATTATGTGATTGCACAGGTTGATATTAAAACACAGTGAGGATCCGTACTGTTATAAGAGACTGTCACAAACTGTCATAACAAATACTGATTTGCCTTTTTTCGATTCACTTCAACATGTTAGTAAATTGATATATAGTACTTATAGTAGATCTGCCACTTTTCAGACTTTTTAAAAATTCCTGAAACAGGTTGTTGTTCACTAATTCAAAGATATGAAAGTCATCACCAGCTGGAGGTGTGACAGCTGTTTTCAGTTAAGAAGAACCTGTTGAGACCTGTCGTCCTGACACTGTGTCTCTCTCTTTTCTCCTTCGCTTCAGCTAAATTTTTTCTTCTCCCTTTGTATCCACTGTGTTTTTGTTCTCTGACAGACAGCAGGATTAAAAGAGCAAAACCTGACAATGACACGTCTCTTTACACTAAATTCACTTACTCACTTTCATCTACTCTCCCTGAACCTTTTAATTTACTAATTCACGTCCAACTTATTTACACGTTAACACTTAAATCCCTTCCCATCCTGTCCTTTCAACATTTTACATCATTATAGTCCATTAGGATCTGTACATACACGACACCTACAAAGCTTTCTGCAACCACAGGACGTCAAATACCACACTTAACATGATTACAACACTTACTGTGAGGCAAGGTAAGATTAAGGCTGAATTATGCTGATAGAGGAAGTAAAGAGAATCTCACAACTAAAGTTTTTCAACAAGTATCTAAAAAACTTTTCAAAGATTCAATGGAGCACTGTGAACATTCAATTGATGTAGTGTGTGCAGATAAAACATAACAGAAAGTTTAAAGCTGCAGAAATGAACTGAAACTCACACACAAAGAAGCCTGTATTTCACTTTATTATAAAATATTAGTTGCATTCAGGTCATTTCCTGCACACTTCTTTGAAACGTGATTCACCAAATACTACTACTTCATTTGTATAATTACTATGCTCGTGTTAGCAAATGCACAGAGACTTGTCCCCTTAACATTATTTTGGCTTCACAGCAACATTACTTGCTTGACTCACTCTCAAGGCTATCGACTATTCAGGAATTTACTCAGATTCACTTGAAAGATTGCATTGAAGTTGGTATGAAGTTTGAACTTTGATGTCAATCTGCAGACCAGCTCCTAATCCTGTATTTTCATCAGTTTTTACGGAACTATCTGTTGCATATCCAGCTTTTTCAGATCTGCTACACAATGTGAAGTGTGACTTCTACCAATGCCAACACATGAAAGATAAGCTGTATCAGATTTATGACAAAGCTATTCAGCCTTACCAAGAAATTAATAAAATGAAAAAACGACCAGGAAACATTACAGAAAGAAAACTAGTTGCTGTGGTTTTTCTCTGTTAAATTACCCAACAGCCAACCCTCCGACCACACACACTGCAAACTTTTGTTCCATATATATATATATATATATATCCAGTGTACTGTGCTTCAACATAAAAGCCATTACACCATTACAAACATATTCACAGTCAATCAGAGGTATGACGAAAACACACAAACTCCGAGGAAGGTCAGTCATGCATGCACGGTTTCCACACCTCCGCGACTGTTTACTTTTCCTTCATGAAAAAAAAAGGACTAAGGAATGAAAATGGAGCGGTGTATCACAAGACGTTTTGTTGACTCTGCTGACACTGTTGTGTTTGTCAGAAGAGAAAAAAAGTTGTTCCAAACTCGGTGAGTTGGAAAACCCCAAGATATAAGGTCTGTATCAGTCCTAACTGTAAAATAGTTTTGCCTTTCCCTGGAGAAAGATACAATAATTAACATTCAAAAGCATATTTTAACTATGTATGCAATCACCTATCTAATCCTCAGTTATAAAATCCTAAACAGAACAGTCAAACGGAGGTTGTAATGATGGTATACATCCTATATGACTGTGACGTTGGGTAAAGATTTACTGGGACAATTACCATCTTATGTAAAAAAGCTGTTCATTCTGCGTGTTAGGTGTTATACTTAAATATCTATAGATACAAGGTCACTTGTATTCAGACTCTTAATAAGATGCAAAGCACTGGGGATACCTTGACAAAGATACTTGGTCTGGGATGCTAGACCAGTCTGAATTTTACTCTTATAATATTCTATTAGCAGCTAGATAGTTTCATGTAAATAATTACTGGGTTATTTAAAACTCTTTAGCCAAACTTACATACCAAGATGGGTTTTCTATTTATGTTACTTGTGCATCTCATGAAGCAGTTTCATTAAATCTATCAATCCACGCTGACTCCGACACACACTCTTCAGACACGCGTCGCCCCTAAGTCATTTTTTTCCCTCCGGCACATTTTGTAAAGCTTAATCTCTCCAGACAGGTGTTTACAAGCTGCTGCAAACTTTTTCCTGATATCTGTAATGACTGATCAGGCTCCCTGTGTCTTTCTGTGAGCTATCTGGTTTAACTTTTCCCCACCCTCTGCAGCGGACAGGGGGAAAATAAATGAATTCAGATACAAAAAAAACATCCCTGATTACTTACTACTAAGCAAAAATGAAAAGCTTCAAGTTTAATTCCCAGTAAGAAGTTAGCCACAACTGTGAGGACATGATCAGATTTTTTGGGTCCTGAACTTGACCAAGAATTTAGCACTTTACTTTGAAAGCCAATTTTTAATAGTTTTTTGTTTCCCTGAAATACAAATATAATATCATTGTAATATCCTGGTCTGAAGCTGTGGTATCATCTAAGTCGTAGTCACAGTCTTCCTTTGGGAAAATGGCCCCTGCTCTTGAGAACAGCCCATTCTTTGTATTAACAGCATATGGTGACTATAATCTTGTCGTCTATCAGACTGAACATATATACCCACTGTCACTGTGTGATAAAACACTGTCTCAGTCTATGCACTGATGAAGTCTACTTTTTGTACCCGGTGGAAAGTCATACACTTACAGTACAAATAAAGTATTTCACTAGCAATCAGAAATATACCTAAAAGCACTGCGCTGGTAAACAAGTGGGAGGCGACGAGACAGAATTAACATTGTGGTGCTTAGTCCACCATCACAGGCTCTGGATTTAATGAATCGAGTGACAATAAGAGTTTTGTAGCTCGACCAATATCAACCTTCTCATCTGACTCTAGGTAAGATGGAGAACAAGGAGCCAAAGGCCAAAGTGTTCCTTTCATTGTCATTGTAAGTTAGAATATAGAATCAGCAGAACATGAAAGGAAACTGTTCACAAGGAGCTGAAACAATCTCTAATCTTGTTTGTACTGTGAGTTTTTCTATGTACTGACCTTCAGCTCCCAGTGAAAGGTCATCTTCAAAGCTGCAGCCGTTCCTAAGCGCTCCTGTTCACACACGCACAAACATACTGTCCATTAGTAAAGTTGTGAAAGCACTTCAGCAACATATCCATAGTAATGCAGTGTAAGATGAATTTCCTCAAACTGTTCTGACACATACCACCTGTGGTTAACCAAGCTTTAACAACAAGTGGTGATGACTGGCTGCAAGTATTTAGTCATAAACCAAAGTCCCCAGAGAGCAGGCGGTGTCAGTGTCATAACAGGTTGGGGTCCTCACAACGTAATAAATGAAAAGATACACAGAAAACATGGATTACCTCTGCTGGGGGAAGCACTTTGATCATCTAGAGAGGCTCCAAGGGGAGTCCTGGACACACAGAGACAGAGAGAGAGTTATTAAAAAAAAAGCTGACAACTAAAAACATACAAATCCACCCAGTGAGGTGAGGTTAGCTTCTATTAGCGCCCAGTACACCCTGCAAAACACATACATCCCTGGGCATTATATCATACGATCCCTGTGGCACCCACCAGATACAACAAGAAGAGCTCAAGACTGCGAAGTAGCCAGAACGTGTGAACCCACAATAATGTGCATTTTCAGGCAGCCAGTGTATAAACGACTGACTAAGAATGTGTTTGATGCCAGTGAGTCTTGCCCTTAATCCACGTTTACTGTTATCTTACTGTCTCAGGCTACCTCAAAATAGGTTACCTTTAGCCTCACAGGTAAAGTGCAGTCCCAGTCAGGTTAGGCTAGCTGACAACCAGGCTACACTTTCCATCCCAGGCCTACTTCTGGTCAAAATGAGAGTAATAATTCCAAGTCGATACAAACCCAGCACCTGGACAGACTAAATTCTGGTCATGCAGCGTCCGTTAATCCATAGTGCACTGACCAGGTGGCACTAACTATCACAACCTGTCAAGAGGAGGTCAACTATCTTTCATTGTAGCAAATGAGGCTGCTGCCTAGCAGGCTAAAGCTAACTTTTTCGTCAACAGGTTATGACTACGTATACCAGAATACCTCCTAGTCTATTTTAGACGTCTAAAAGTCCTAAAATTACTAGATGTCAGACTAGGTAAACAATCCCAACATTAAAGGAATTTGCCTAGCCTATGTATCCCAGTATGAAGGCCTGTCAAACACAGGCTAGCTATCCAAATTTTTAATGTCTCCCAGGTAAAGGTTAACAATCCAGGCACCAACTGCTTGTCCAGGAAAACTATCCAAACATTAACTCTTTATCAGGTAGATGTTAACTAATCTGGACTAAGTGTCTGTCAGTTAAAGGCTAAGTAACCCAGCTGCCTGTCCGAAAAAAACTAACTATCCCAGCACTAAGTAACTGTCAGGCTAAGAGGACATAAACCTGTGCTAGTCAAATGAAGCTTAATTATCCCAAGTTGTCTGTCAGGTGAAGACTTACTAAGTAAGTAATCCAAGTTAACTGCTTGGCAGACAATGGCTAAATAATACGTTGCTAACTCCCTATCACGGTAAGGCTAAGTAATTCTAACTGCCTGTCAGGTGAAGGCTTACTATTCCAGCATCCATGCCAGACTAAGGCTGAGTACCCCAGGCTAAGTCCTGGTGAGACCAGGCTACAGACTAGACTGGACTAATCTAATAAACCTAACGCAGCTGTTCTACTGAACAGACTAGTCGTCCCAGACTAACTAGCTGACAGATCAGACTATTTGACAGTAAGCTATCCAGTCTGAACTCCTGTTTGCAGCCGGACACTGGGAACACTGAGCTGTTACACAACTTTCCGCTCTTATCAATGGGACAAATTTCATGCCACCATTCAACACACACACACACACACATAAACAGTTGTGTAACCATGCGCAGCCGCAGTGTCCTGCCACTTTCCGCTGGCAGCCATGTTGGCCCCGGACCCCTGCCCTGTGGCTGCTGCTGCTATGGTAACTTGTAATTCTGCCTCTACTGGTCCCATTACCACAGTGATGTACAGAGGATATGTTAGAGCACTGCACTGCCAGAGGGCTGAGAGTGACAGCTAATAATGTGTGTGTGTGTGTATGTGATAACAATGTTGACTCAGCAGAAGGAACCCCTCCTCTGTTTACTCAATTTTCTTTTTCTGCCTTTCTTTCCGTCTTCTGTCAGCTTCTTCCTGAGTCTTTCTTTCCTTCTTTGCTTCTCTCCTCTTTCCTAACAGCTCTATGTGCCCTATCTCTGGGCGTTGGTCTGCTCCCTTTGTGTGTGTGTGTGTGTGAGTGTGTGTGTTCTGCATGTTGTATGCCTAGGCGTTGGCTGCGTGTCAGTTCTACGTAAGCAGCTGATAACAACACTAAATATACATGCACACCTTCACACACCAGGAAAACCTACCAATAAACCAGAAAGAAAGAAATCCACTCACTCAACCAGTCAGTCAGGATTTGGAAGACCATCCTACTTACAAATTCTCTTTACTGCACATTATTGCTGATCATTTTCTAATTACCCACGGGTTTTATGATTTATTGTACAGTTTTTTTCCCTTTCTAGATGGTGTTAAAAACCAAACTTGCAGGAACCTGCAACTTCCTGCAGAGAAATAACCCACCACAGTCAATATTTTGCCAGTCTAAAAAAAAAATGTAAGTGCAGATTGATTTTAAAAGCCTGCCTTGCCGTAACATAAGGCGTGTATTGAACGGGATAAAGCAGGACATTAACAACACTGATATGGTCATTCACGTGGAGAATCGATACGGTACCTGCATTCAATCAGCCAGCTGGTGATCTTGTTAGGAACTCGCCCTGACAGAAAGACAGATGAGCAAGTTAAAGCAATAAGCCAACAGATACTGTGTGCAACAGTGATTACAGCGTGCTATAAAAACATCACAGTGGTGCCAGACTTCAGGATATAACTCAGCATTTCAGCTGACTAGAATCACTGTGCCAACAGGTTGCAATTCCACCACAGTAGCCAGTTCCTGTTCGCGCCATTAATGGCTGCAATTAATATTTGATTTCTTTAGGTATAAACCCGATTTTTTTTCAATTAGTGAAAAATGCCTCCTCAATGATCTTAAAACCAACCAACAGTTTAAAATTGCAGTATTCAGTTAACATAAACAATAAACTCTGTGACCCCCCCTGTGAGAGCTTGTTGCACTGCAACTTAAGAAATGAAACATGCATAAAAAAAAACGCAGACAAAAATGTCTTCTGTAAATTTGACAAAATAATTGCAGAAGAAAAATGTGGCAAAGAGAGTAAACACGAAAAACACGAAAAAGCAGCCAAACAGGCAACAGAAACACTTCCAGGTTAGAACAATATCTGAATCATGTGTTTTCTACACTTGCAGTACATTTCTGTATTTGGTTGTACTTGGCTGTGTTTTCTACACTTGCAGTACATTTCTGTATTTGGCTGTGTTTTCTACACTTGCAGTACATTTCTGTATTTGGTTTTATTTGGCTGTGTTTTCTACACTTGCAGT
>JAUYWH010000013.1:5689833-5725505 GCA_034779795.1 Ctenopoma multispine
CTACACTTGCAGTACATTTCTGTATTTGGTTTTATTTGGCTGTGTTTTCTACACTTGCAGTACATTTCTGTATTTGGCGAACTTTGCGGCATCTTTCTGCATCTGGCTGTGTGTTTGCAATGTTTTTCTGAATGCTGTGCACGTAATTCCAAATTAATGATGTTTTCTTCCTCATGTTTGTCTGTTTGTTTTATGTTTTCTTAAGCTCTAGTGCACTGAGCCCTCAGGGCCACCATAAAATCCTCACATTTGAAAAACTGAAAACAGTTAATGTTTGGCTTGGTGAATGATTAAGTAATTGATTGCTTTTCAAAGTCCAAGTATCTAATAGTTGTTTAAACTTAAAGAAAGTTAATCTAACTTGCAAGGAGTGTGCCTGTTCAAACAAGACATAAAGTCTACAGTCGTGCTATTGTCTCTGTCAGGCTGTACTTCAAACTAAATGCTGACATAGTCACAGTGACAATGCAAACATGCTGATATTTAGCAGACACAATGTTTGCCGTAGTTCGCTACCTTTGTATATGCTATCAGTTTGCTTATTAGCATAACGTACAGCTGAGGCTGAAAGGAATGTTATTAGTTTTACAGGTAGGACTCAAATTTCAAACAACCAAATAATAGATGTGAAGGAATCTCACTCAAAAACCACAAATGCTAACTCTGTGGTGGAAAAGTCAGGGATCACCAAAATCATGACATTTTGTTGTAACATGTAAATGTGATCGGTGACAATAAAGCCTTTAAAATGATCTTCAGGTGGAGGCAATTAGGCTGATGATGTCACAGGACTTGACAACAATCAGCGCTCACAGTGCTGTCCAAACAACTTCAGATCGTAAGAAGCTCTTAAACCACTGTTCAAGGCAGGTTTATATCTACTGATAGAAAAAGTCTCTATTACAGCTGTATGTCCCAGAATTTACTTTGGTCAGAACTGTTGTGAATTGCCCATTAATGACGAGTTTATGAGTTTCTTCCACCTTGACAGGTCCAGTCTATCAGGGAGGTTTTACAATGTCAGTTATGTCGTTTAAATTCCAACAGCACTCAGTTTTTCCAATATAATCAATTAATTAATCATTAATCATTAAAGTGATTAATCAATTAATGGCCATTAATAATTTACTAAATTAGAATATAATGCAGAAGCCGAGGATACGCTGTGTAACTAGTACCTGTGTCAGCCACAAAGTGTTTTCTGTTACCACTTAATTAGATGGCATCACATGTGTTTCCAAACTGTCTATAAATACCCTTCTGTGGCCTTAATGGCTTGTTTTGGAAAAAAGTTCTTAAAAGGACAGAAATACTGTTTTGGAGGTTTGAGAGTTGAAGAATCCAAAAACAACATAGCCGCTTTCATTTGTTTTATACTGAAAATAAACACATTTGTAGTGGAATCCTTTAAATTAAGTTATTAAAAAGACTGTAATGGCCACAGAAAATATACTGCACCACTATGGATTTCTGTTTCATGCTGATTTGACGTTACTTGTAACTCATGTACAGAGTGCTGCAAAAGTGACAGTGAACTGTTAACAATTTATGTTCAGCGCTGACTTTGGCACTTAAGTGTCTGCTAGTTGGCCGGAAGGTGAATATGGGACATTATGATATTGCTTCAGTCTGACCTGGTTCTTCTGATAGTCTCTGAGAGTCCTCGTCCCTTTGGCTCTGTTGGGGCTCCTCAGGATCACAGTGCTCCTGATCTGATTCTTGCCACAGGGAATCTCTGCTCTGGGCCCAGGCCCGACGCTTTATACTTGCTAGGTTTCGGCCTGGCTGCACTCTGGGACCTGAGGATCAATAGAAGAACTCTGCCTGTCACAATAATTCCTATGAAGTCATCATTCAGGTTTTGCGGGTAATCAACCTGACAAGCAGGTGCAAACTGAAGGTGCAACTACAGCAATAAGAAAACACACAAAGCAGAGGAGTCGAGCGGGGCAATCAAATGCCTCAGTCCCCACTCTGCATAACTGGGTCATTTCACAGTTTTTTTTTCTAACCACCAGTTTGGACAATAAAGACAAGGCTGCGGGTGCAGCATTGCTGTGCAGACAATGTCATAAAACTCTGTATTTTGAAGATGTGGCAAAGTACATGTTGCAAATGTGTTCATTAGCTTATGGTTTCCATGTACGTCCATTATATTCAGCTATTTCAATTATTAGTTACTAGCCAACCACACTATCCATGACATATGTCCATTACCTTTAACTAACTATTTCAACTGTTTATCCATTTTTAATTAACATTATGTCCTTAATTTCAGCCAATTGCATCAATTTATGTCCTTTTTAGCTAGTGATAGGTAAATTGTCTATCTAGGCATAACGTTTAGATAGTTATCTGAACTATTTATGTGAGACAGCCCACCTGGAGCAGCACTGGTGTCTATCTCCAGAGCTCCACTCTCCATATTGAACCGTGTACGCGTCTGGTTGGGGTCAGTCAGTTAGAGATGACTGACGACTCAGCGTTCGCATCAGGTAACACACCTGGAGAAAGACAGAGATAAAATATAGTTCATTTATACTGCTATTTGAGATCAGTTCAGATTAAACACCCACGCACACACACAGCAGCCAGGAAGAAAAGAGCTCCATCATCCAAAACTCAGAAAACAAACACTAAGTTGTTTGTAAGATGCTACAAACAGTGAGATGCTTTGAAAAGTTCCTAAAAAAAGTAACTGAGTACATTTACTCAAATCTCAATATGAATATAACATCACAAAGTGGAACGTGTTAGTAATGAGGAACCTACAATATACAAGATATTTTTTCCTGAACCTGCAATTGCTTTTCAAAGAAAAAGCACTAAAAACCCAATGTACATGTACATACAGTATATAAAGTGGAGCATTTAGCTGTGGAAAGAGATTGAATACTGGACCTAAAAGGTTGTTATACTGCAGATCAATGTTGTGTTCACGACTTGTTTCCACTGCTGTGAGAAAAAAAAATCTGTTACTGCAGGTGTAAGTGAGGTTTTAAGTGTTGTTGTCCAGTTGCATGCAAATGAAAACTGACAGTGTGAACATGAAAAGTATTCTGCAGAACTAGTGTAACTCCCTGGGAGCAGCTTATTATATTCTTGTTAAAATGACAAACATCTCGAGCAGCAGGTCATTCCTTTGTCACTAATTGGAATTAATATTTGAGTAACTTCATGACATGCAAAAGTAAACTCATCTGTTGTCTGGTCTGTGTGTCAGTACTCAGCCAAAGGTCATTTGCAAGGGAAACAACTCCACCCAATAACTTTACAAGTGAACGGTTTTTGCAGTTCAACAGCTCCGACACAGTGAGACGCCTTCTCAGTGAAAACGATTCACTTTTACTGAACGCATTTCCACAAACTTTGAAAACAGTATATATTGTTTGTATATATGATCTGGTTTGTTTCATTAAAGTTTTTCGGTTTAGCAGCCGTCTGCTAAATGTCAGGTGTCCAAGCTTCATTCAAAACACCAAGCTTTACAAACAGGTTCTTCCCTCAAACGTGTAACCACACAACGATAACATGAATATGACAAAAAGGGAAAAAAAATAAAGCTGATTGAGTGTTCATAGAAACAAGATTCAAGTCACCGCTCGTTTACTTTACAACACCAAAAGTGGCTGCCTAGGAGTAAAGAAGTTAAGCTAAAAACTGAAGAATCTAGAAAATGACCATTAATGTGATGTAATGTGAGGCACTCTGCTGTTGAAAAAGTGTTTGCTCCCTTCCTGATTTTTTGATCACATTTTTTATAAAGCTCAGTTTAATTTCACTTGCCACAACCAGACCTGACTACTGTCAGACCTGTTGAATGAAGAAATCACTTAAATACTAGCTGTCTGAGAGAGTGAAGCTATCTAAGAGCTAAAAAAGCTTACGCAAAATCTTACGCAATCTACAGATCTGTTAATAGAAAATTAAGGTGGCAGTTTCTTTGGCCACTGTATATGTTCTTCTTGCTGATGAAACGATTGCATTTTTGACATCTGCCACAAAAACTCCTCAATTTTACGTCAAAACTAATGAAGCAAACCTCAAAACATCAAGAATTACTTGATGGAAGTTATCCATCAAGTAAAAGTGTTTAACATTCTTTAGATCTGGTTTCTCCAGTGAGAGTGTTTGCTGTCTGTGTCTGTTTTATCCTTGTAAGCTGAAAATCTTTTACATTTTTGACTGGTGGTCAAACAGGATTTTGGACTCTGGGATGTTGTGATGGATATTTCTCTCAATTTTATGGCATTTAAACACTAAATGATTAATGGGCTTATTGCAAATATAATGAACAGATGTAATAAAAAATATAAATGTTCGTAGCAGCTGTTGTATTCCTGTTGGCACAGACTCCCTCAGCTCTCACGTGCAGGCAAAAGGCTATGACCCTGCAGCAGGGAAATAAGACTCCACATAAACTCTATATGCACAACAACAAAACGAGAATAAAAAGAAAATGAAGAGATGAAAGAAGAAAACTAAAGCGCTGAGGTAAAAACACAGAATAATACAGGCACTGAAGGCTAGCGTGCAGCAGTCAAATCTAAATGAGAACGTGTGAAACAGGAAATGTGCGTTTAGAATGAAGAACAGAACGGCTTCCTGTCCGAGGGAGGGAGAGATGGGGATGGAGGGAAGAGATGGGTTTATTTTTAGACTTCTCTTGTAAATGCAAAACAAAGTGGAATGTCAGAAATCAACAATAACAACACACACGCATACAGCGCACAGAGCGAGTCCTCCGCAGGAGTCAGTGCTACTGTTTTTCACCTACTCCAGAGTGACCACCTATCTGTCTTATTTCTGTCTACGCATCAACACATCTAGAAAACAGCTGCACATTAACCCTCAGTCCTTTTTTTGTTTTGACAGAAGTGTATCCATGTACTGAGAGTTGGTGTGCAACCTCGGGTCAGATCCTTCGCTCTCATTTATCAAACATTTCAACTAATTTTAACAGCAACAACATTAACAGCAGATGATGTTAACGTTGTGGCTGACTAGTGCACTTCTACTGCAGTACATTTCAGAGAACAATGACGTACATTTTAGTTCTTATTATTAATTCAAAATATAATCACTACTGTAAACTACTCAGGAAACATCAGTGTTTTTTTTTTTCTTCTTGGCTTAATTTTTGGCAATTTTAGTCTTTTACGTTTCTATTCACAATTAATTTAGCATCAAATTAGTTGCAGACTACTTTTCTGCTGATGAACTAAGTTGCAATAAAGTAATACATGTGAGGATGCTTTACTCTATGTTACACCCCTTTAAGCCGCCTACCTCTCCCTGACTGAGTATCCACTGTGTCTGAGACTTAACGTGTCACCGATGACAGAAACCAGACTTGAGGTCACGACTGTCACCGTATGACATCACGCGCCGTTACAGTCCGTTTCCTGCAGACCGAACACCTCAAACAGACACTTGAACCTTGATCTCACTGACTGCGATCGCTGCAAACAGAGTTAAAGCAGCAGTGTGGGAAGCAGAGCCTGTTTACATTTCTGTTACAACAAACTGCTGCGAACATCAGAAACTCAACAAATGCTCCAGTTATTATTATTTTTATTTCTCTCTGAATTCATGAGCAGCTGAGAGAGGAGTTTTACTTTGAAACACGTGAAAAGAACTGGAGGAACACACATTAATTCAAATAAAGATTTATCTTACATACAGTGTTTAACCTGCATATTTCCATTTCACGACACTTTATTTCCTCTTTCTGCTGCACTGTATAGTCTGGTTTAACTGTAGTTACTTTATAAATGAAAGCACACAAAATATGATGAGGAAACATTAAACTACCCAGAAGTATGTAAAATATGAGATTACTTATGAGTCATTTCCTCATGTTTTATCCCCACTGACTGCACCTACGTACAGTTTTGAAGTACTTGTAGGTACTTGAAACACCAAAGTTTAACTTTCACTCCACCAGTTCTCCCAAATATTCCTGATAAAGTCACTGATTTTAAATTTACCATCTGACAAAAGAGAGTTGTAAGACTTATCAACAGATGTTTCTCAAATTACAGATACTGACATTTAACGATATAATACACTTTAAAATGGCTCAGATGTTATAAAAAGCCAACAAAGAATAGCTACAAAGTAGATTTCGAGATAGAGACAGTTTCCTGTTTGTTTGTGGTTTTAAGTTTTTCTAGATATTTTGTTTACTGACTTATTTATTTTGGATATGAAGTGGTATTTAATGAATGTAACAACATGATTTACTCAGATGATTGATGAGGGACTGGATTTAGAAATAAGCTTCGGCATTGGCTTTTTTCTTTTTCAGTATTACTGAGGTCACAGTAAAAACACCGACTGCAAACATATGTAGTGGGGATTTAGCAAATGTAAATTTAGTGGGGAGCAGCATCCTAACTGTATTATTGTTACACCTTAGATTATTCCTCATCCAATATACTCAGACATACAGCGGGAGTAAGTAACTTATTTTACAGCTTAATATAAATATTTTTTTCAGATTAATAATAAATATAATAAACTAATAAATTATGACGCATTAAGCAGCTGTCATTACGTGAAGTATTTAAAACCAGCTCCACCCACCAGCTGCTGTTTTTGTTGCACAACAAGGCGCTAGTTAAGTTAAATTAATGACTATAAATTGTTTTTGCTGCAGTAGATCCACAGCATCAAATGATATACTGCCTTATAAATACTTTTCTATGCAGATTATTTTTATTTGAGTACTCTAAGTATGTTTTTCAGTGTGTTTTCTTGCACTTTAAAGAATAAAGAACACTTGTACTGGAGTACTTTTTTAGGAAAATAATTCTACTACATGTAACATCGTACATACAATTTAATTATATACTACAATATATTATTTATGTTGTATACAACTGCTCTACAATATTTCATGAGGAAACTTCCTCTCTATAGATGTTGTGTTGTAACTTTCAGCCACTGTCCAGCTTCGTTCTTTCAGCTGAAGAAACTCGGTGCTTCCTCTTTAAAGTCTCTTAAGGGCCCAACAGCTGTTGGTCTGTTGGTTGACTGTTGGTAACTGTACACACACAGCTACTGCAGTTTAGTATAATGTTGAAGTACTTCCAGTTAACTTGAGTGTTTCTATCTGCTTGTTTCTACTTGTACTACTCTACATTTCATCAGACTCTGATGTACTTCTTTTGTTATCCACAATGTGTATTTTAAAGTATAATAAAAGTACTCATCAGTACATTAAGTATTTAGAATCAGTCCTACCTTTACCAGCAGCAACATTAAAGTCAATATAAGCAGCTATAAAATGTCCCATTCTCCATAATGAGCTTCATACACATGAACTTTCACAGATGCTGATCGGAACCTGTCACGTTAAAAAAAACACAACTGTGTGAGTCCAGTAACTTTTTAAACTTCTGAAGTTAAAGACTGAGACACTGATTTTTAAAAGAAATCATCGTGTGGTATTGAACTTTTCGTTTTTCTCCAGCTCACATCAACTTGTTTATCCGGTTCAGTCGTCCCTGCTGTGTTTGACACGCAGATCAAGACACAACAGTCGTAGTAAAACTCTCTGCGACTCGCAGCACCAGTAGTACTACCACCTTCAGCAGTTTAAGAAGCAGTATTACTACGAGTACTAGTAAGCGCTTTTGGTAACTCACCGTCATGTTTCTCCGCAGTTTGTGTCTCAGCTCCTAAACTGTCAAACTTGCCCCAAACTTTTTTCTACAAACACTCCAACATTCCTGCTTCCGCTTCCTGAAACCACCACCAGAAGCAGCAGCAGCAGCAGCAGCGGCGGCGGCCGCAGCGGCAGCGTGGAGGCGGAGGCGGAGACGCAGGCGGAGGCGTGTCTGCAGCGGAGAAACACCGCCACCTGCCGGACCCAGCACGCACGTACAACACAGCCTGGGCGGAGAGAGAGAGGGGAGCTGCTGAAAAAACAGAACAATCATAAAAACGTATTGATCCACAGTGTGAAATTCACAACAGCACGTGAATTATAATTATTAGATTAAAAGCATATGGTCATCAAAATAGTACAAGTTTGGTACTTTAAGTACTTTTTAAGAGAATAGTTTAGTATTATATATTATTCTGAATTCTGGGTATTTTTACTTTGGTACCTTTGCTGTATTTTATTGATATTTTTCACTCTAGTAAAGTTTCCAATTTATTTGTACACAGTGGTAATTATAGTTTTCTTTAAGTAGAAGATCTAAGTACTTTTTTCCACCATTGCTCAGTAATGTCAGATACACATGGATGACAAACTAAATTATTTAAACACTGCTGAAATTGATAACTATTGATAACATGAATGTACAAGTCTTACAATTAGATAATGAGTTAATTCATTTCACATTAATTTAATTTACTCTGTTCAGAAATTGACCATTGAGATAGTAGAAAATATTTACTGAGAAATTAACCAGCTGCTATTTGTTCTAAATTGTTCTTATTTTTTTTAATTAATTAAAAGAAACATTTCTTTTACATATTTTTTACTTTTTAAAGTTTGTTTGCAGAAAGAACATTTGTTTCACTGGGGTGTAGCCTCCAAAATTAGGATTTTAATTCCAACAACTAAGGGCCATGTTTCTAAATAACACAACGTTTTATAAAACAAATGTTTTGAATATGTACATGAATGAAACTTAAACCTTTAGATTTCTACTGAAACTTTATTTCTAAGCCACATGTCTGGACCAGACAGTACCTACAGTTCACCACTAGGTGGAACCAAACTCCACTGAACTGCTGTTGATCTTTTCTTCTGCTGCTTTTTTATGCTGCTGGTCTAATTGTAGATGATACAGCAGGAGCCAAATGCATTAATCAAACTAGTTTAATATCAGCGATTTATTTTGAAACCACCAACCGAGACTGACACAAATATAGTACGGGACGAGTGGAAGAATGTGTCTTGGCAGGGTTTTATATTATTATTAATATACTTTATACCATAGTATTGGAATATTGTTCTTCCTGCTCCATGTTAACAACAATGAAGGCCGTTACTGTGCTGATCACATGTTTGTGTAATTTATAATTTACAAATTTGCCTTTAGATAAGTCCTGGTCCTTGAGGGTCACTGTTGTGCTTATTTTCCAACCATCTTTCATTTAGGAATAATTAAACTACACATACACATTTGTTCTTAGTCTTTAGTTATTTATTTCTTTAAAAAGTGCTTTCTGTATTTCTGTGACTCCTGCCCAGTTTCTGATGTGTCTGTCCTGAAAGCCTCCTTATTTGATTATTATCGTATTTGTTTATTTACATATATTTCGTAGTAACACTGTGAAATGTGCAAACACTACTGATGGGCTTCTGCCTCCCGTGTGTTCATTCTGATAAAATAAAAGTTTGTGCTGCTGTGTAAAATGTGACTTATTCAATTATTTATTTGTTATTTACTAGTGTCTGTGTGTGTCTCTGTGTTTGTGTTTATATGAATAGGGTAATCTGACCTTTACACACAGGCTGCAGCATTGAATAATAATACTTATTCAACAGCACTTTCTGTTTGTTCACTTTGCTTGAAACAGATTTATCTCCTGTGAAATATTATCACTTTACAATTTTGTTATTCTTTATCATTGTTTTTCTTTCTGTCTCCTGATAAACGCCTGCAAAATTATCATTTGTGGATGTTTTCCTTCACTGAAGTTTATTTGCATCATCATTGTGGTTGTGTACAGATGCAAAATGGTGTCACTGTTTAGAGATTTCTTGACTCGGCTGTGTATTTAATAACACTCGTTTTTAAAAAGCCTACAATACAGAGTATAGTACATATAGTACACATAACTACTATATTTTTATAATGTTCCACAAAAGTAGATAAACAATATTTACTTTATAAAATAAGCAAACAGAAACTAACCCTCAGTAAATAAAAACCCCAGTCTTACTGTTCTTTTTTGGCTCTGCTGAGTCTTAGTAACTAGTTTTAACTCTTTGTTGCAGCTGTTTAAAGTAAACAGATACACAGACAGAGACTTTTCTTTATTCATACAATTGAATATTGAAAAAAAACAACTTTAAATTATGTGGTTTTATATTCATTAACCCTTAACTGAGCAGTGACGTGTAACCATTACCTGTCAGAGATGGACAGACAAACAGGTCCTCGGATGCTGCTTGGCAACCTCCTAGCAACCGGGTTTATCGTCACGATAGCAACCGCTTCACTGGAGAACACCTTGGTCCAAAGTCCAAAGACCTGTTGGTCAGAGCTGACGCAGCCAGAACATTTATATAATGAACATTCAGTATTAAGAAGTTGGGACCACTTGTGTGGAGTGGAAGTTTATTCCAGCTTAGATATAAGATGGAATAATGAGGTGTCTATCTGAATGTTTTGTTGTCAGTCACCAGCTGTGACACGAATATCCCTTTTCAAAGTATTGCTGGTGTACTTTGTGTGCATTTGGAGGATTAAAAAGTACTGTATGATCTGGTAGAGTGAACTGTAGGGCAATGAAAGAGTACAGCACAGTCAAATAATAATTTACGCCCCAGTGGCCACATGTTGAATAACATATTGTGTTAGTTTCTTCATCATCTACAATCAATGCTTTCAGGTAGTGGAGGATATGCAAAGTAGCCATGATGTGAATGCGCGCTTACAGCTCAAAACTAATATATTACAGGGATTTGTGTCAAAAAAATTTGTTAAGTTTAACTTGTGCAGATTCAAGGAGAATTAATTAATTCATGCATTAATTGCATTCATAAATGTACACTTGTCAGAAAATATAAAACGAAACATTTTGAAAGAGAAAACAGTTGTTCTGAAGTCATCTCAGCGTATTTGTGCCTGAAACTGCAAACAAACTTTAAAATGTAAAAGTTATTGCAGTACTGTGTCTCCTTGTAAGTCGCTTTGGATAAAAGCGTCTGCCAAATGAACTAAAGTAAAGTAAAGCAGTGCTAGAAGAAGTAGCTTAAATAAAAGTATTATTACTACAGTCACTTGAAGTAGAAATACGCCAGTGAAAGTCCTGCACTGGAAACTTGAGTAAAAGTACTCGAGTAAATGTACTTAGTTACTTTCCACCTCTGTTCGCCTCCCATTATGAATTTGACGTGTGCGCGCACATGCGTGCTTGCATGTGGCGACAGATGGTCAACTTTGCTCAGAGAGAGAGAGACAAACGGAAGATTTGTCACGTGATCCCCGGGGCCGGTTTACTGACGTCAGCACCATATGGCGCGTGCCGGTAGGGCGGAGCCTGTATATGCTAATCCCCCCCCCCCCCCCAGCCCTAGTCTGTGTGTGTTTGTGTGTGTGTGTTTGTGTGCTGGGTATAAAAGCAGCATCCTCCCGCACACACACCTCAGAATGCTCAGAGCAGGTCACGCACAGTCACGCACGGACACGCACATATAGAGCGCGCGGGATGAGTGGAGTCTAACGGACATTACAACAGGTAAATGTATAAAAGATTAATAACTAATATCTGGTCGATACCTCTTTGCAATGATTCGTTTCACTGTTAATGTTAATATCAATTAACCAATTCGCCTCTTCTGTTGAATGAATGAGTGGGTCAGAAATATGAAACTAAGACTCCTAATTTTTAAATGAAATTATTTTGATTAAATGTTTAATTTTTAATTATCTATTTAATTTAAATTAATTTTATTGCATTTGCCAGCAGATTTGTAAATAAATTATTTTTCTTCGACGAAATAGTTTTTAAAAACGTTTTTTTTTATTAGTTTCTGATGTTATTTGTTTATTTTACTTAGTTTACTTGTGTTTATCCCATACGTCGGCTCCACTCCACCTGTCTCACCTACACCTGTCTGTCGGCAAATTAACGGGACCAGTCAGCGTGAAACGGGAACGAAAGAAAAACGGGTTTGATTCGTCAGGTATAAGATTATTATTATCACTATTAAACAGCTTCTACCGCCGTGAGCTACTGAACCAGTCTTCGTTTTGTTCTCTGCTATAAGAAGAAGAAGTCAGAAACACTTTATGTTACGTATTTTAGATGTGAAATAATTTATATTTCTAACGGCCTTTAATCTGGGGAATTTGCGCACGTTGACTTTAATTGAGCAAAGCTGCGGATTTAATCAGTAAATAAACGGAATGAAGAGCTGATTCCGTTTCTCCCGGGAATATGTGAGGCTGTAAAATACTTAAAAATTAAAAATCAAACTAAATGTCGTGTTTAGTGCCGATACTGATCATAAATGCGTTATTCTGACCGATATGAAAATTACTTGAAGACTTCAGCCGCTTCATACGTTTTCCTGTAGTTTTTTCGGCATCTCCGTGCTCAACACAATGATCCGGATAATTTATGCAAATAACCTTGAATTAAAAAATACTGTATACTCTGATACAAGTTAGAGAGCCACTCAAACTAAGATTTAAACGATTTTTTCTTTATTTTAATTACAATTTATATGATTGTATTAGACTATATTGGACGAATGAAATGCACTTATAAATAAAAAGTGCAGAATGCAAGAACACAAGTTTATTTGTCTTTTTTCCTGTTCTCTTTTTCTTTTTATACTTATTTTTCCTTTAAAGCAAAGCAAAGCTTCATCTCACGACTCCACTGTGTTTTTATAAAAGAAAATCAACATTACAAACCTTTATTCACCATAAATATCATAGAAATAATAGAATGGATATAATAGAAATATTCAGATTCTAATCCTGTAGAAAACATTTGTTTCACAATTTTGATTCAACTTTAACTTTATGTTTCCTATAAGGGCAGATCTATGCAACAGCTGAACGCCCATCAACACACAGTAGCCTGGAAAAAAATAAGCTTTCACATTAAAACTACTGCACATAAAAATATGCAGTACTTGTACTGTACTATTTGGCCATGCTACTGTTGAATAAGGAAAAACAAAAATAACTTTTATCTCAGAAATCAGATTTGTCTGATTTGAAATTTATGTCACAACAAGCTGAAGCTGACATGTTCTGTAAGATAACTGATGTTGTTTATTATAACATTTAACAAAACCTTTATAACAGCGAATTCCACACCCTGACAGTTTATTTTATTCTATTAGCACATTTTCTTCTACCTTTAAATATGGAGAACACGTTTGACGATGAGCACATTTGTTCTGTTTTTCAGAGAATCAGCATCATGACCAGGTCTGTGCGGGAGGACCAGGCGTCAGTAGACTCCGAGGAGCAGCAGGAGCTCCACAGCCCCACAGGAGGAGAGCTGGAGAGAGGGGCAGGAGGAGGAGCAGGGGCAGAGGAGGAAGAAGACCACCTACACCTGCTGGAGGACGACGACGACGAAGATGAGGAGGACGAAGACGAGGAGGATGAGGAAGATGGCGAGAACAAGCCCAAGAGGCGAGGGCCGAAGAAGAAGAAGATGACGAAGGCTCGGCTGCAGAGGTGAAAAAGATAATTATTCTGATTCTGAGTTTTAAAAACATATATTTTCATGTTAGTTCAGTGAAGGTTGTCCTGAGGGTCACAGTAAAGGAAAGGTTATCAGGATCATCTGTAGGGTTCATCCTCTGAGGAGCAGGATTGTAAACGATCTGACCCGTACTTGTTCAGATATCTGGACCACATGGACAAACATCGCCATCATACCGCTAATGGGACACAACATCCGGACTAAAATCTCACTGAGCTGGTGTGAAGGAGAATTGTTATTTGTGGACAAAACAAAAAAGAGAAATACAAAATTTATGAAGATGTGATCAAAAAGTATGTGTTGTGGATGTGGGTATATGTTAAAATAGGAATAGACCTGATTGTTTATTCCCATTTTGCCAGGAATTAATTACCCAGAAGCCTTAACTGTTGGATGGAAGCACTGTGTAACGCTTACATTTCTCTGTGTTAAAGTCTGAGACCAGTTGCTAAGAAGTATCTTGTGGTTAATGACTGAACATTAGGTGCCACTTTCTTCTTTCAGTTTGTGTTGATTTTTTAAAATCAAACTCAAATGGCTTCTTAAAGTCGCAGACATAAAGTATGTGGATGCAAACTGCTACACATACATTGACTCAATAGTAATTTGTGGATGTTATCACTACCAGGATGTCATGATAAATATAACAACTAATAACACTAATGGCAAATCCACTGTGTGTTTCTGCAGGTTTAAGGTCCGTCGGATGAAAGCTAACGCCCGAGAGAGGAACCGCATGCACGGGCTGAACGATGCCCTGGAGAGTCTGCGGAAAGTCGTCCCCTGTTACTCCAAAACTCAGAAACTGTCCAAAATCGAGACGCTCCGTCTCGCCAAGAACTACATCTGGGCCCTGAGCGAGGTCCTGCGCTCCGGCAAAGCACCCGACCTCATGAGCTTCGTTCAGGCGCTCTGCAAAGGTCAGCATCAAATAAGAGTACCAACATGGAGTCTGATGACAGAAAGTAAATATGAAGGGAGAGTTGATAACAGATAACGATATTACATTTAGTAAAGCAAGTAACAGCAGATACTGACTTTACATTATATATCAGTGGCATTAAATCTATTAACAGGTAATAATGCATTAATAAACAGATGATAACAGACACTAAGAAGTATAAATATTTTGACAGGTGAGATATTGATCAGTTTTATTGTTTCTCTGTTTTCAGGTCTGTCTCAGCCAACCACTAACCTGGTGGCCGGCTGCCTGCAGCTGAACCCTCGGACATTCCTGCCGGAACAGACACCAGACCTCCCAGCTCATCTTCCCCCCGTCAGTGCTGCAGCCTATCCTGGACACTTCTCCTACCAGAGTCCGGGGTTGACGGCCGGCCTGCCTAGTCCACCCTACGGCACCATGGAGCCTTCCCACATCTTCCACCAGGTCAAAGGTCAGCCCTATGGCCCCATGGAGCCCTTTTTCGATGGTGTCCTGGTGTCAGATGGCCCAGCATTTGACCCGCCACTCAGTCCACCGCTTAGCATCAACGGGAACTTCTCCTCATCCTTCAAGCACGACGGTGTCACAGCCGCTGACTACGACAAGAGTTTCTCCTTCAGTGTGCACTACGGGGGAGGAGGAGCTGGGGGACATGCAGCCATGTACGGTGGCGGGGGGCCCAACCCACGGTGCGGTGAGCTGCAGGTGGATGGGATGATGGGCTTTGATGGACACTCGCACCACGAGAGGCTGATGAACGCCCAGCTGAACGCCATTTTCCACGACTCCTGAGGAGGAGAAAGATGCAGGACTGAGAGACTGATGGAGACGGAGAGACGAGCAGAGAGACGACGATAAACCTTTTATCTGTTCTTCTTTGTTTTCTTCTTTCTGTCTGCATCAGGCTCCACGACTTCCTCAGCGTGGCCATGAGGAATGCTGACGATGATGTAACCTTTGTAGCGCTTCACCTTGCGGAGACGCTCTCTGAATGTCTCATTGTTATCCATATTATCATTTAAAATTAATTAATAATCAATGAGCAATAATCTGGAGGAAACTATGCAATTTTGTTAAAACCTGAGTCTGAACGCTCAGCTGATGATTCCAAATGTGGAAAGAATAAAGATTTCTCTATTTTTTGGTCGGTGTGTGAGGAGATGTTGGGCTGGTGTTAAGCTGGCGGTGCGTCAAAGTGTTCATGTTGTTCATGTGGTTTTTACTTTTTGCTTTTTATAACGTTCCTGTAGCATTCTGTTAACATTTCATGTTTTCATGTTCTTGTTCATATTTTATAAAATAGATGTTTATAAAGGCCTTTTATTAAAAGGAATTCCATGTGATTTGTCTGAGATTTTTTTTCAGATTACACCTCTGTTCAGTCCAGGAGCCTGTTAGCTAGATAGCTGGATATTATAATGCCAGGTCTACTGGTTCTTCCAGACTCTTGTTGAACATTTAACTTGTCCATAAGCTCAAACCACAGCAGCAGGTTAAAGCTCAGGTTTAATTAATGCAAACAGGATCTGAGATTTAAACACTGTCGAAACAGGAAGCCCATCCAAGGGATAGCCGGAAACATTGGCTCTCAAGGACCAGGATTAGCCACCCCTGGTCTAGATTTTCAAACATCACCAATTAATTATCCGTCAGAGAACCCGGACGTCACCTTCAGTATGTGGCTTGGCTGCTTGTTAATAGATGAGAAGCCACAAAAAGGAGCCAGTACAGACTTGAGTTAGAGTCCTTCAGCCTGAAGTTCATTTCAGTCAAATTAAACGTTATCCTTGATTTTTAGAACCACATGTATACACTAAGATCATACAAATTGTATAATTTCACTTAAAAAATACACAAAAAATGATTCTCTAGATGTTGTATTGATTGATCCCAAATTTAACCCTGAGTAACTCAAGCCCGGCTTTTCAGAACCAGCTCAGCTGTGATATATGCAGTATGTTTTGACACGTGAGTAACTGTCTAAACAGTTAACATAGAGATGAGATGAGAAGAGCAATTAGTTCATCAACAGGAAATTCAACTTTCACAGCATTTATAGCAGCACTGACTCTCATTAAAATGTATTTGTTAGGAAAAACACACATTGGCCAAATATAATTGACAACATAAGGAATTTGGTTTCTGGTGACTCACATACATATGTACTTAGATACAGTAACGGTACCACGTCCGGCGCGAGACACTTGTTTGTTAGTTTTTAAAAAACGAGGCCTTCATGTCTAATAAAGCTTTGCTGGAATTTCAGTGGTGAAAATCAATCAGGAGCTCTATGTTTATGTTACTGTGAGCACCCACAACGTGCAGGGCTGATTGGTCCACGCGGCGTGAGCACAGACGTCGCAGGAAGGATACAAACGTACTGTGAAAAAAAAGATCAAAAACAGTGCACAGTGTCTCAAAAACCCGCAGAACTTCTGAGAAACACACGCTGTCTGCTGAGATGCAGGGTTTCCGTGTGTCAACAGTATTATTTAAAGTGGATTTTAGGTCAAACATGAGAAAACTCACATCTTATTACACAGAAAACCCAGATAATGACATTATTGCACCAACTGGGGGACAAAATGAGGAGTACTGAGTGTGTGTGCGTGCGTGTGTGTGTGTGTGTGTGTGTGTGTGTGTGTGTGTGTGTGTGTGTGTGTGTGAAGGGCACAGATGTTCGTTCTGCAGGCAAGATTTTAATTTATGAAAATGATCTTGTTTATGCATGAGAGCCCCCTCCATACATACTGCCATCCTGCTGTGTGTGTGTATGTATGTGTGTGTGTGAGCGTTTAAGTGTGTAAGTCAACAGGGACAATATGGTGGCCATATCCCACCATTTAGGATCTCTGTTGAAGTGAAATAATGATGAGAGAAAGTCAAACTGCAGCATAAAGATTCATTATGTCCAAACAAAACAGAAATTATTTACAGGATATATTTTATATATCTCATGCTAGTTATAGCATCTGAGACATCTGGAAAAAAATATAAAGATATATTCAATCACAACACTATCAAAAATATTTTAAAATAAACAACAGAGGACGGAGACATGTAAAGATGCAGAGGTAATCTAGATTAAAATTGTTGTTCACAGTGAAATTAGCTTTTTATTCTTTATCAGAAAAATAAAATTAATGAAAACATCATGTGGACATTTCTCATAACACTGAGAAGCTACTGTAGTAACAGCAGCAGTATTAGCAGTATTAATGAAGAGTATTAGCAGTAGTCTCTGTGATTCAGGTTCTGTGTTTCAGTGTGTTGGCTGATCATAACACTGATTAATGCAGCTTAAACTCAGCCATCTGTCATCAGAATACACACTGTGTGTGTTTGAGTTGTTGCTCAGGATGCTGCTCTCTTTACACCACAACCGGGAACGTTCTGCTCCCCAATTGGCTAAAGTCTGTCCATTAACATCGCACCTTCGACGATCAGTGGTTAATATATATTCACCTGCAGGTGTGATGAAATAAAAACATTTTAAAAAGGATCAGACTGGCAACCCCCAGTCCAACGTGGCAACCTGCTGAGCCAAACAGCAGATCTCATGCTAAATGAAGCCGAACTGCCTGAAGTGGAAGACGTACTCAGAATAAATAAAAGTGGAAATACTATAATGATGCAAAAATATTTTAAATAAATAAAAAAATGTACCTTCTCTATCTGTTGATTGTGTCTTAGTAGTTTTTTTGCATCTTGCATTTTGAGGTATATTTGTTTTTCTTTGTAATTATTTTGAATCTATTTGTAGTTGTTTTGCATCTTATTTTGTGTCTTTGTGGTAGTTTACTCTCAGTATAGGACTTTTAGCTCTTATTTACAGTATTTTTACAGTGGAGTATTAGTATTAGATACTCCCTGTTGGTGTCTAATTGATCGTACATTTATCCAAAGATTCAACTTTCAAACTGTTCAGTTTACTCACAGTGTGAGCGCGCCCCCGTGTATATGCATCGGCTACGCGGGAGCGCGCACGCCCGTTGATTAACAGGCTGTGAGTCCACGCGGCAAAGCTGCTGCCCGTCTCCATAGCGACAAGACCCCGGAAACACACCGGTGGTGATCAGCTTACTGCACGTTTATCTGTCTCTTTGTTTACCAGAGAGGGAAACTGTTTGTTTGTTTGTTTGTGTCGTAAACATGTCGGAGCCTGAAGAGGAAGTGCGGTGTGACAGCACGGAGGAGAAGAAGAAGAAGAAGAAGAAGAAGGAGAAACGTGAGCAGGACGAGCAGCAGCAGGTGGAGGAAGGAGAAGAGCACAGGTGAGTCGTTCTCCTGAGGTTACGTCACCTGCAGGTTCTCCACAGAACCACAGAGATCTCTGAATGGTCCGTACAACAATGAATCAGAGGAGAGAAGAGAGTTTACCCCCGTGAAAGATACTTAAATCTTACTCTTCAGTCTTCACAGTAAAAGTATCAAACATCAGAAAACTCTTTCAAAGTAAAAGCCTTCCAGTCAAAAACAACATCAGCGCCGTGCAGAGAATTTTCAAGCGGTGGGGGCTCAAATGTAAAAAAAGGGCCTCCATAAGTATGTGAGTTATTTACCTGAGGTGTGTGATAGATGTTACAGAAGAAATGCAACCATCTTGGTTGTGTAGCTATTTTCTAAATAAACCGCCGTAAACAACATTCTTTGACTTCCGAGTGATGTAGATGATACTGTTTGGTGCATGTTGATTTAACCCTCAGGCGTCAGTTTCGTTTACTACCCTCCTATATCATAAGGGACAAAAATGTCCATAGTGATGCCTGAGGGTTAAACTAAAATGCATTTACTTTTTTTATAGGTTACTTTAATTTATTTATTTAAAAAAACAAAACACAGTGTTATTTTTGGATATTTTTGAACTGTTTACAAACATCTGTGAAATTGTTTTGTGGCAGCCATTTTTACTCACTCTCACCCAGTCACACGCTGTGCCACTGGGTGATTAACTTTGCACACAGGTGAACAATCAACCAATCAGTGCGGCTCTAGAAATGATACCAAGCCAATCACGGTAACCAAATGTTTAATTACAAACAGCGATGGGTTATGGCAAAGACAACATAGGCGGACATGCATAAGAGTTGCAGGTGCGCCCTTTTTAAGACGCTCGTCAGAAAGAACATAAGAAAACAATGGTGATAGGATGTAAAGGGCAAAAATGCTGGTTGTGATGTGAGTTCTCAGGTTTTTGAGGACTGTAGTCAAAGGCTTCTTAGCATGTTTTTGTGTGTGTAACATTAGTTAGATCTTAGTTCTTTGGAAGGGGATTCTTGGATCTTCACAGATCACTTTTGTCATCACTAGAGCTCCGCTGAAACATTTGCTAGTTCAAACGTTAGGATTTAATGCTGTTTTAACCTAAAGTAATTAAATATTACTGAATACAACATACAAATATGTTTAGGTTTTGACCACTTTGTGGACCAAACAATTTATAAAGGATCTGAAAAATAATCACTGTGACCCACTGATTGATTAATTAGTTATTTCATTGATTAATATACAGCATGTTCTTGAAATAACTGTGTGTGTTCATGTGTGTCAGTGAGTGTGTTGTCCTGCGTGGGATCTTCAAACTGGGGAAGAAGAGTCACGACGTGCTGCTCTCCAGAACCAAACTGACCTGGACCCCCATCGTCCCAGAGACCCCGACAGGTCAGTTTCCACAGTGACAGGTTGTCATGGTGATCAGTTGTCCTGCTGCAGACAGACTGTGCGTATGGCGAGACAGCTGGTGCTGTAATGGAGAAGTTGAGACCACCTGAAACTTGACATCTGGTCACATACATCCACTGCATGGGAGACAATTCAGATGATTCCCACAGAAAAGCAACGTGCAATTTCCCAAACTGATGAACATTTACGATTACTAAACGAAGTAACATGCAGCTACAACTACTACATTTAGTACTACATGTCACTGCTGTCAGATCAGTTGAATATCCTCATGTTTCTCAGGTTGAGACGAATCCTTTACAACTCTTCAGAGGTTTTCAGGTTTTCATCCAAACAAATTTCCACAACAATCTGCAAATAAAAATGTAAATGACTGTGTTTTCATCACCTGCAGATATTAGCACTTTCGTGTACTGGGGCGATTGATACACAACATTTGGGCAAATATTAAGTAACAGCAATATTTGTACCAGAACTGATGCAGTTTGGGGTTTGTTGTCTTGCCCAAGGACACTTCAGTGTGCAGATTGGAGGAGCCGGAGACTAACTGCTGTTAGTGGACAACCTGCTCTGTCTCTTGAGCCACAGCTGCCCTTAAAACATTTTTGTGTATTGCTGTGGTCTTTGCATCACCTTTTGGTTTATGTGTCTCTCTTTGTGTTGTGCATTGGTTTGTGTCGCTTTGAGGGTAGTTTGAATTTCTGTTTTGTGTTTCTTGTATCTTAGTCGCTTTTTAAATTAATTTTCTGTGTCTGTGTCTTAGTTATTTTCCATCTTGCATTTGCATCAATTCTGGTATTAATATTGCTATTACTTACACACATCTAAACACACACAGTTTTAGTATAAACATTATAATACATATAAGATATTATAATAATATCTTTTTAGCAACACAGTTGCAAAGTGCCAATGATAAGAAAATCAATATATAACCATTTAACATAACAAAACTAAACGTATCCAAACCAAATAAAAATCAACAATAACTTAATAAAATTAGCATTAAAAAAAGACAAATCGGTTTTGGAAACCAAAGTAAATGATATTGATAAAAGGGAGGGTGTTCCAGACCTGAGGGGCTCGGACTGAAAAAGCCTGGTCACCTCTAGTCTTGAGCTGGATCAGAAGAGCTGAAGACCTGAGCTCTGGCTCATAAGGCTGTAGGAATTAATCAGTAATGTCATGAAGTGCTTTAAATGAGATGAGTAAAATCTTAAAATAAATTCTAGTCAAGCTTCATTTTGACCCCTAACCCCAAGTACGACTTCCTCAAGGTCAGTGTGAGAGCGTAACGACCTGATTTCTGCTCCTCAGCTGAGAGACGACTCACGGTCTAATTTGTCTAAGTTTAATTGGTAGAAAGGACGTTTTTTAATAGTCTTCGGATCATGTTATGGTAAAATGTTATTACTCTGCTAATGTCCTACATTGTGAATTACTGTTTGGTTGAGATTCATTCAGACAGAACTGGTTAGTGGAGCAAGATAAAGGTGTAAACACGGACTGTGTGTGTGTGTATGTGTGTGCGCCCGTGTGCATGCGTGTTGTGGAAGCCAATCTGTTTTGCTGTATTTCATCCAAGCTAATGTCATTAAGCCAGCACTCTATGTTTGTGTGTGTGTGTTGGCAGTAGTAGAGAGCAGTTGGTTTGGCCCGTGGGGGGTTATTAGAGTCTCTCAGTGTGAGGAGATTAACACACACACACAGTCAGCCTGTCAGCATGTTGTGTGTGTGTGTGTCTTTCTGTTGATTAGATATTTCTGTATAAATGGATCAGCTGTTAATTTCTGCACATGATATTCATCCTGTCTTACCCAGCAGTCTGTCTGTCTGTCAGGGAACAAGCTATCAGTGCAGAATTAGGTATCATACCCGCAGTAGTGGGACGTAATTTTAAAGGCTACCCAGAGAAATTTAAAGTAACTGAATTTATTAGTAAATTATGACTTTATTTTACAAACTTAATTCACCTCCAGTTTGTCCAGGCGTCTCTTTTCATCATTAACCGTGTCAGTTGTTTATGTTTTAGTTGTCAGTGTTTTTTCCGTAGACGAACACATATGTAGTGGTGTAATTTTGTGGAGTTTGCAGACTCGTCTTCTGCCAGAACTTCAATGTTCAGTCTGTTGTCTGCTGTGTTTGCTTAGTTGGTGCGTGGTGTGTGCTCCTTCCACTCTGTTAGATGTAGGCAAAAAGGGAAAAAAGTGTATAGGCAAATCACTATTTCTGTCAGACCCTGTTTCTGTTTTTACCCTATTACTACTAAGTGAGATGTGAAGCTATAATGAGGCTAATTCAGTCTGTCTAAAAACTAAAAATTGGTTGGTGGAAATGGCTTTTAAGCTCTTGAAGAACTTTCACTTTCATCAATTGACAATTGAATTGATTAAGACTGATAAAGCATTCGGGATGGAAGGCAAAACGTCTAGTCCAGTTGCCATTGAACAACATTTTTTGGATAACCATGTCCTGGATGACTGATAATCTTCAGACTCTTTTAATCACAACTCTCCTTCTGCAACGCAATTAAAAAATGGCTTTTCAACAGCACCGCTTCTGATTTTTAGCACTTTTTACCTTTATATACTTTTTTTTACATTAATATTGATTAATGATATTGACTATTTTGTAGTGACCAAGTCTCTGTTGAAAAAGAGGTTACTAACCTCACTGGGATTTGCCTGGTTAGATTCATTGCATATAAGTTGCTGATGTTTTAGAAATTAGGTTAAAAGAACTTTCACTTGTGTTAAGTAACATTTTAGGAAGCTTTTTGATTTCGTATGGACCTGGGAAGTTCTGCCTCCCTGGTTCTGGCTAGAGAGTTAAGCAGAATTGATCAGAGTTATAGAACAGTTATTAGTCCCTTTACTATTTATTTTAGGGGCTTTGATGTGTTTTTAGTATTAAACCTAAAATTAGAAGAAGACAAATCCTCCACAGACTCAGTGTGGGTTGATACAAGGTCCTCATAATTATTATACCAACACACCAACGGTAAATTTATGTTTTTCAATTTATGTATGTGTGAGTGCGTGTGGATGTGTGTGTCGGCACAGTGGGTCGGTGAGGCCATGACGGGAGGCTCATCTCCATCTGGAAGCAACCAACAGGCTACCTGATGATGGGCAATACACTGTGTGTGTGTGTGTGTGTGTCTGTGTCTGTGTGTGTGTGTGTGTGTGTGTGTGTGTGTGTGCGTGTGCGTATGTGTGTGTGTGCAGGAGCTCAGTGGGTTCTGTCAACTCAGATCAGTCATCAGAGTCATCTTTATTGGGGTGGATGGATAATCTGCCCCTCTCTCGCACTTTTTTTTTTAAGTGATGTACATTTGTGTTTTCAAAGCATTTAAAGAAATAATTAATTTAAAGATGTGGCTTGAATTTCTGCTACTGTCAGCAAATCCGCCAAATAAGAAGTCAAAAGCCAACAATAAGTGACATCTGCTCACTGTAAAGTTTCAGAATTTATAATATGATTTAGCTTATTTCTTTGTCCCATAGACTCAATTTCTGTATCTATAAAGAAACACGTCAATAAGTCACATTAATACACTGGGTGACATGTTTCTTTGTTATGAAAAATGTGGGATGTGTCTTTCTTAAAAGCAGAGCTCCAAAGTCTCTTTTGACACTGTTTATGGACTGGTTTAAAAATATGAAAATTAAATTGGCAATGGTGGCCAGATCAGCTCTTCAAGCATCAACAAATTAGTTTATAACTAATGCATCTGTTACCACATAAACATAGAATACATCACACATGGTGTTGGAGGGCTGCAAAACATTACAGAAATCTAAATCTGGATGCATTTCTGATTAAACTGGATTAATATACCTCATTAAGGAGTTTGTTTTCGTACAGATGTTTGTCCACCTGCTGTGACATGTGTCTGTGCCTGAAGCTACCTTGATCCACAAAATACAATACAATTTCCATATCAAACACAAAAACAACTGTCACTATAAGTAACTACAATATTTTTATTATTATTGTTTTTATAGATCAAATGTAAAAAAAAAAATCCAGCCTTTGTCCAGAAACCTTTCAACACTGTATTTGTATTTATGTTTAGCGGGGATTGTATTTTTAAAAAGATAATCTCATGGAAATGTTAAGAGGTTTAACCATAACCCATTAGCTGTAGATCATTGTAGGATGAACGTCACAGTTTGACAGAAGAGGTGAGTCAACGAGTAGGTCCAGGAGTGTAAGTAAAGAAATACTTAAGTACTTAGGTATGAATATAGTGTTACATAACTTGCAGTGTACATCTGAGCTCTGCTGGCATTATGCTCAGAGGATTAATCTGACACTGACCAATCAAGTTACACGTTTCCTTCCTGATTATACTCATTGACGAACAGGCGCTAATGCACGTTCTGCTGATCAGCGTGTTAGTGACTAATCCAGTTAATGATATTATGTAATGTGAACACAGGTGAAGCTTCATCACTGACTGACACAATAATGTGAACACTTACTTTTTGCAGCCTGGTTATCAGCAAAAGTGTTCATCCATTCACTCACACATAAGAGATCAGATTTTCTTTCTGACACACGAAAACAACACACGGAGGTTTTTTAAACAGGTCGACAGTTTCAGTAGTGCGTTGTGTACAGGTGCTGTGCGTTAACGCTCGCTCTCTGTCCGCAGGTGAGGTGTGTGTGGTGCAGCCAGGTGTGTTGCTGCTGCAGGATGTGTTTGCAGTGAAGGTGAAGCGGCGGCGAGGAGCGGGACAGCAGTCGGGAGGAGCTGTGCTCGGTGTGGCTCTGTTCTACTGCAGGAGGAGAGGGAGGAGGCTGGAGGAGGACACGCTGCACCTGCACAACGCATCTGCTGAACACACACAGACCTGGTACAACACCTTGAATGAGCTGCTCACAGGTAACACACGCACACACAGCCAGACACGGCCAGACCGTAGGCCTCCAGTGCACAAACACATAGCATACATAGTGTAAAGTTTGTCTGTATTCCATAAGAGCAGAGATGAACTGGAGACATGACTCAGTACTTCTGTGAACGTCAGACTCTAAGATGATTACATACACTGCTGAGTAATGCTGTTATTACTAGCATTAACTCTCAGCCATTGTATGTATTCACCCATTCATCAGGCACTGTGGAAAGATAGATACTCCTAATATGTGGGTGTTAGTGCTATAGACCTGAAACGTTGGGATGCAGCAGTGATTTGCAAATAATTGAAAATGTAATTGAAAATAGTACGTTGACAAAATATCAAATGTTGAATCTGATAATCTGTTGAATCCAATCAATGAATCAATGTCCAACCGGCGACGTCAGCTCAAACAGACGTTCACAAGCCAATCCATTTTTATGTAAACAGGGTTGGAAATGCAGCTTGTAAGGGTATGTAGAGATATGATAGAAGTTAGTGATGATAGGAGTATAGTGTTGTAAAAACACAACAGTAATGAACATTTACAGACATATTCTGACTATATTTCTGGATTCATTTATTTATGGATGTAAGCTACAAACGTCCCCTCAGATAAACTGTTAAACTGAATAACTTGAATCACCTCTTAACACTAACCAGTGGAATTCCCATCACGGTCTTCTTTGTGTTTGGAGCCAATGAGAATGAGTGTTAGTATTGTCCCTGTGATCGTTGTCAGCTGGCTGATGTTTGCATTTGGATCAAAGCTCCACTGGGCCTGTTTAAATTAAATCTAACTGATTGTGCATTGCTCAGCTTCAGGATCAGTGTCACTTTTTTCTTAAACCATCAAAGTCATTTTCAGTGTTATTATATAGAATTCTTTTGGAGACTAGTTGGGTTTCCTCCTGTGTGTAGCTCTCGTGTTGTGTACGTGTAACAATTTAACCATCGCTCCAGTGGCCATTTAGCACATAATGGTGACTAATGTATCTGCGTACATAACTTACGACAGTAAAAATATACATTCATCTTGTCTGAGTAGTTAGAGAGATTCAGTTCTAGCTGCTCAGATTGTGTTTTCATTGTTTTATATTAGTCTGTTCACCACTCAGCTTAATGAGATGAGTCATAGTTACTGTACATCAGACAGGAGAGCTAATCTGCTAATCCACCGGAACAAAAGAGACACAGATTACACATGCACACACACACACACACACTCAGCAGTGCTCAGTAAGAGGCTGTCATATTGTCTGTAAAAGAGATTAGATAGAATACTGCCTACATGCACACGTGTGTTCAATTCACTTTAGTTTACAATGCAGATATATAAAACCTCAGCAAATATTAGGTATATAATCATTCTGAAACAGATACCAAAACTGCAAATGTCCACAATATTACCTGCTGTCTATGTTAGTTTTATAACAGAATTCATTTTAAATGTTATTATTCTGTTTTAAGTTAGGGCAAGCCTTTGTAAAGGACACACATTACAACAGTTCTATTGTCTTCCAACTGCGTGTCTCCAACCGTGACTGAGTGATCACGCCTGTGTGTGTGAAGCTATTATATTCTTATTTATCCCCCATAAGTACCCAAAATAAAACAAAAACCTTACCGTTTATTTGGAGAACAGTTGTTTTCAGCTGCAGCAGACTATAGCAAAATAGGCAGATATCTAATATTAAAAGTCTGAGTTACTTACCCACAGAGACTTATCTCACAGGCTGCAGCACTACAGATATTGTTTTAGTGTTGGTGGAGATCAGAAAATTCACCAGGTGGACACAAACATGACTCTAAATGAATGCTGATGTCTCTCGTTGTCTGTAGGTAAAGAATGAGCAGTCAATTGGTAGCTGATTCCTAACAACTCTGGTTGTTGCTGCAGAGTTCCCAGACGCCGGTTCCCCAGGGTCACTGTACTTGGCGGTGCCTGGCTGACACTTAAGGCACAATAGAAATGTTGAAGTGCTGAGTGTATGGACTTCACACACACTCACACACTTTATGGTTCAGGTTGTCAATGTTCAACCGGCGACGCTCAAACAGACGTTACAAGCTTTTGGTAAAAGAGGTCAAAGGTCACACACAAGGCGCTACCATTGTCCTGCCACCATAGCATTAGTCTGACACGTTATCGCTGGTTACCTGTGTGTCTGTCAGTCCGTCTACCTGTCCATCAAACCATGAGGCCCTGCAGCAAAGTCACAACTTCTTTAAGTGTGTTTGGTCTCACACACACACACACACACACTGATGCGTCGAGGGCTCACAGGTCGTGTGTCAGCTCGCGTGGTCACACTGCACATCAAGCTGTGACGGCTTTTGTGACTTCACACACTAAAGTGGAATGTGTGTGTGCGTGCGGGTGTGGCAAACACACTCGGTCGCGCTGCTGCTGTGCGGACATTAAGCCTATTTTCCAGCCAGAGGTCAGCGTGAAAAGCGCATTGTGTGAATCGTGGTGTTGCGGAGCGGGCAGTCCTACACTACTTCTTAGCTTTCAGCTCTGAACATTCAGCTGCACAATGGCGAGCAGGGAGCAGACACTTCCTGTTTCCAGAGTGTTACTGTGAAGTGTTGTGCTGTATGAAGCAGCTGCTGAACGCTGCACGGAGAGTGAATGGCAGTCAGAGTGACAAAAGGCGAGCAGTGATGCTGTATAGAGTCTGTTTCCATACATGCAGTCAGACGGCGGGATGGATTTACTGCAGTTGTTTAACAGCACAACAGACTGACAGACCGGTGGCAGCGTTGGAGCTCACGGGACAGTTGGACCGAGCTCGCCCAGGCCTCCAGGTGCCGTCGCGACTCCTCCCAGATCAATTGTCTTGTCAATCGAACGTCAGTTTGCTGCTTGCTTACAGAGCTGTTAGTCTGGGTTCAGACTGACAAAGTGAAAATGGTGGGTGGTGTCATAAGGTCAAAATGACAGCATCAACACACCGACAGCGTGCGGCCAGAATGAGGTTTATTGAATGCATCTTACTAGACTTAACCTTTCAGCGACTAAAAACTAAAATAACTCAAAGACGCAGAGACAGTTTTTAGTATGAATTAATCTTAATGAGTGTGAAAATGTGAGAAGCAGCATAATGTATGAAATGTTCTTTAAATGTGTCCAACTTCTTAACACACTCAACTCACCACTGAGCAGGTTTTTGAAGTTTACTTGTTGAAACCTTTTCAGTGATCTAATCTTTGATGCTGGCGACATGTTCCTCTGTCCAGTAATTTAATATTTCATCTTACATTGTTGCTTTTCTAAAACGGACATTTCTAAAGACATGATCAAAATCAATGCAGCAGAAATATAAATGATGGCATTTTTATTTCTCGTCCCCCTCAGAAGCCGCTGCCTTTGTTAACAACTGTTCAGTCAGAGATTCAGGAGTGTTATTTTCGTACAGTAGAATGACCTCAAGTATAAATCTAATTATTAATTATTAATTTTTTTTTCTAAATCAGTTGAGCCATAAAAAGTAAAAGAAAAAATCTGAGCATCTTTAAATGTCTTGTTTTGTTGGAACCAGAGAATGAATGAATTGCTCTATTTTATTATAAGACTTCTTACTCAGATACATACAAACACAGAAAAAGAACAAAGAGCAATAAAGACCAGAACTCGATCAAGCAGTCTGATCGATGAACTGTTGCTTTTCTGTTCTAGTTTGTGTGTTTTAATAAAACTGGTTGTTCAGTCTGAGGAGGCCGCCTCTGTAAAATGCTTTACAGTCCTCTGCCTGTTTATCTGTGCGTGTTTGTGTGCAGCTCCGTGTTACATATTAACCGATGTCTGTGAAGTCACTGAGTGTATCCATAGTGACGTGCCTCCCTGTCCGTGTTTCATATTCAGGTTGAAGGCTTTATTAGTTTGTCAGGAAGCAAATGTTATTGAACAGAAGCAGCTTCACCTCCAGCTAGTTAATGTACAGTAGGTCAATCAATTTTAAAGCAACCTGGCAACCTGGATGTTTGTCACGTGAGAAGGCACCATGTTCAAACAAGTGCCGGCGTGTTGTTTAATGGACAGCTGAGGAAATTAAATATGATCCAGGAAATCCAGGTTGAAAAACAGATCAAGGCCGCAACAATTTTCTTTTTTTCATTATCAGTTATTTTATTTTTTTATTTTTTTGATTAGTCAATTAATCTAAAGATGTTTTTTTTTCATACTGACACTGCTGTCTAATCCTTCTGAGGTCAGAACTGAAACTGCTCTTCTCTAAAAACTTCAGTCCCCTCTGTCCTAATGTTATACTAGACATATCTGAACTTCTGACCCCATGTCTCTCCCTATAGACTCACCCTTTTCTATTGAGCTCTAACATTTAGCCGGCGATTGTCTAGAGTCCACGGGAAATGTTGTTTGTTAAAGTTTCATGTCCAGTGGTCTGAAATGTGTTTATTTTGCAGTAAAAAGGAGAAAATCAATAAATTTCCCAGTGAAAAAGCAGGATCCATTTTGCTTATAGACTGAGATTCTTTGTTAGCAATGCTAACATAGCTTGGTAACATTTTCCAGTTTAACACAACGTAAAGCTCATTACCTTTGCAAGCTTTTGATCATGAATCAAATTATGGAACATAAAGAATTTAAAGATGAATGAAGAGTCTGATGGAACTGGATGTTTAAATCTTTTAATTATTTTTTCCCTCTGGACTTAAATATTATCAGTTTTTGTCAACAACATGAAGCAGCTCCATCAGAAACCCAACACTCCTCCTTGACAACGCTGGGATTGTTTACCATGGTAACACTTAGCCTGCGCCATAGCAACCTGCTACTGGCCGAGGCTGGAAGATGATCTGATGGATACTTGATCTCTCTACAGCTACGTGTCTATCTGCCTTTCTTCTCAGAAAAATATCAACAAATTGAATGACATAATCTCCTACGGGACCGTGTGTGAGAGAGAGCATCAATCATGCAGAGAGTGAGAGAGTGAGTGAGTGAGGCCCTCTTTCAGGGTTCAGGACCAGGACTGGGAATAACCAGGACTGTTTTTACATTTTCAGTATGAGCTCTCAACAGTTTCTGTTTGCACTCTATCCATTCTGTCACTTTGATACTGAGTAAAACTAAACAAATAATGATTGTCAGGCATTTTCTGGAGTTTGTTATCTGATTCAGTAAGTTCTGTGTGTTAATGCAAATTACACGTTAGAGCATAGTTGTGCTTTGTCACTGTGGGTTATTGATGGGAAACAGTTACAGTTTTATCCATTTAAAATAAAAATGAAGTGCAAAAAGCCTCTGAATGTTATGACATGGTGCATGGTTTCTGATGTTTCTTAGGCTGAACAACTAATGACTGGGAGCTCTTTGATGGAGTCCTACATGAAATCCAAAGCCCCACTACCCCCATGACTCCCAGGAACCATCCTGCTCAGGGAGCACAGGGAAGCTGCAAATATATTTTACCATTCTCGTGATAAACCTAAAGCTTCAGTCACGTCTGTGGTCTCTAAATGCTGCAGTGGGGTTGTTTTTTGGGGAATGCCAGTGAGGTGAAGCTTCTGGTGATGGCGGGGGTCCAGTAGCATGAAGAGCAGTGGGTGTGTTGTGGTAGCTCCTCCTCACAGGAACTCTGGAGAAACTGGTCAGAGCTGTGGGGTGGAGCGATGGTAGGAGGTCCACTGTGTGTAAGTGTGTCGGGTCATTAACAGGGCGAGATCATGGCCTTTTGGGAGCAGATTATAGTGATGAGCTGGATAATGGAGCTGGTGTGTGTGTGTGTATATTGATCTGTGCTGGTCTATGGGGATTTATAATGCGGTCTCTAAATCTGCCTAATGATGAGCTGTACAGGGGGTCAGTGTGTATGTGTGTGTGTGTGTAGTTTGGAGTCGATACCAAGTAGGCACACATACACTCACACTGTGCCTTTACCAGCATTGTAAACAATCATCAGATTACTGTATTTATATTTCATATTTTTTATATAGATTCATGAACTAAATGAAAAGGACAAAAAAGGACAAATAAAGCACTGATAAAAACTAACCGTTGCAGCTGTATTCACACTATAATATGTTATAGTTGGCAGAAGAAGCAGATAGATTTGTCAGGTAGAAGTAACACTACAGAGGAAAGTGAACCAGCCACGTAAATAAATATTTGGACTGACAACAGTTTTCATCATAGATAGATAAATAGATAGTTTCATGACAGTGTGTGTGTGTGTGTGTGTGGGTTCAGGGTTCAGCAGTCGTCCCAGGTATCTAAAGGTGTTCATCAACCCCTGCAGCCACAAAAAGGAGGCTGTTCACATCTACAGAGAACACGTGGCTCCGCTCTTCAAGATGGCCGACGTCCGCACTGACATCACCGGTCAGTCCATTTGTTTAGTTCCTATTGATGAGTTTTACAACACAATAAAATACGGGACAATAGTGATTATTATTTTGTACCTCAGACAACTCATAAATTATAACCATATTGTACCAAAACCAGTAGAAGTGTGTTGCTGGTTGTAACCGTTAGCTCCCGTCTTTATTGACATGAGAGAAGACAATGTGAAATTTGTGCGTACAGGAGGTCCAAAGGTCACTGTTAATGGCTGTCTCTGGTCGCTAGGTAACCGGATACAGGGGGCGGGTCTTTGCCCATCTGTTGTGAGGGAGACAACCTGTTCCTCTACTCTTCTTTCCTTTCCTACTTTTCTTTCCTTACCTCTCCTCTTTTTCCTTTCTAGTTTCCTCTTCTCACAGTTTTCTTTCCTTTCTTACTCTCTTCTCTTGTGTCCTTTTGTTTCTCTCCTTGCTTTCTCTCCATTCTGTTTCCTTTCGTTTACTCTTCCTCCCTGTGTCCTACCTCTGCTTTTTTATTTCCTTTTCTCTGGTTTCCTTTCTTATCATTTCCTTATATTTATTCTTTCCTTCCTCTCTTGTGACCTTTCCTCTCCTTACTTACATTTCCTTTCCTTGTGTCTTACCTCTCATTTCTTGGTCCCTTTCATTTGCTGTTGCCTTTTCTCCTTCCTTCCTCTCTTTTCATGTATCCTCTCCTGTCATTTGATTTCTTCTCCTTTCCTTTTTTACCATTTTATCACATTTAATTCCTTTCCATTTCGCTTCCTCTTCTATCCTTTCCTCTCATAGATTCCTTCTCATTCCTTTCTTTTCTGCTCCCCTTGTTTCCTCTCCTGTACTCCCTTGTTTCTTTTTCATTCCTCTTTCATCCTGGTTTTTCCTCCACCTCCTCCTCTTCTCCCTGTCCTCTCCTCCTCTCAGCAGATGGTGTGATATCCGTTGTCCCACTTTCTTTTGGCAGCCATCGAACACACACTCTACATGTGACCACACACGTGCATGAACACTCGGCCTCTGCCCATCTCAATGTCTCTCCATCTGTTTCCCTCTCTTTCCCCCCTTCTCCCCTCTTCCCTCTCTTTCTACCTGTGTGTCTCTGTCTCTCTCTTCAGTAACGGAGAGGAAGGGTCATGCTCTCTCAGTGATGAAGGAATGCAAGCTGGATGAATATGATGGGTTAGTTGTCTCTGTCTCTCTTCTGTGGTTTTGAATTATTACTTGCTGGGAGTACAACACTTTTTTTTACTGGAACAAAGTGATTTGTTGCACATGAAATGATTTTCTGATGTTACTTGTGTTGTGTTATGTGATAATTCCCTCCTGTAGTTTTCTTCACTTCATTCTCCACCTGATGTTTTGCCATACAAATGTTAAATGGTAATTTAAACACAAAAAGAAGCTTAGAATAATAACAGCATCTATTATATATCTCCTTCGATTGCACAGAAAACTTACATCTCAGACTGCAGTGTTCATGTAAAGTTAAAAATAACTGAGAGTACACTAAGCCCCTGTCTCTACACCTACAACTGTCAGTCTTCCTATTCCTATTGGTTTGTTCATATACACCTCACAATAATAATGGTGCAGATTTACCATACAGTGCACATTCGGAACTAGATATAAAATATCACACTAAAAGGCTCAGGCTAAAGCTAACACGGCTCATAAAGAGTCGACAACCTCAACAGCAGAAGTAGAAGCCATGAAAATAATGAGTAAAGGTACATTATAAATACAATAAATTTAAGGTCACACCGTTTCATTCTAACATGATTTTGTTTGGAAAAGTAAGACAGTTTAGATTTATTCTTGTAACTAAACTGTGTAACTACACTGTGTCTGATTGTAAATTCCCCCAAAACCAATCTTTATGTCCTTTTTTACTGAAGTAAATGTTCGATAAAAGTTCTAGTCATAAGTTCATAAGGCCCGTTGGTAACGCATTAAAGTGAAAGGCTACGCTAATATCAAACACTATAGGACAAATAAACTGTGAAGTCACCCTTTCATAAGAGACCGAACTGAACCAGTTAATTAAACAGTTTACTGTGAGACGCTGACACTAAAACACACTGACCCAGACAGATCACACACACACACACACACACACAGATGTGTGATGTTAAACACCAACCAAAAGCCAACTGAACGTCTCACAAAAGTGAAGATGACAAGTTATGGTACAAAAACAAAGAATACAATCATTGCTACAACTGCAGATGCAATAACACTGATTAAATTCCCATCACTGTATGTGATGGTCTGTGCGTGTGTGTGTGTGTGTAAGCAGCTTTTATGCTCAGCCCTCATAAGGCTTAATGTGCTTAGAGAAGATTAGCCCAGCGTTGCTAAGCTAGCTGCTGACTGTGTGTGTGTGTGTGTGTGTGTGTGTGTGTGTGTGTGTGTGTGTGTGTGTGGCTGCTCTGGTGAGGATTTGGTTGAAACCTACATTTGCCAATTAGATTGACTGTCACCGTGGCTACTAGCGCTTCAGGTAATCCCATACACAGGAGGAAAAGGACGAGGTGGAAGTTGTTTACCTCATATTTATTGCAAACATAAAATCTGCAGATGACCTTTCAAAATTTTCAATGGGTTCCTGAAAACAATGGACAGACAGATGTTTCACACAATCAATTATGATTATTGTTTTTATTATTACTATTTTATCACTACATATTAAACTATTTATTAAACACTCAACAAAATCCATTCAAAAATAAAATGTAAACACAGCAATAATAAGAAAATGGACAAACTAGTTTTGACAAGTCTCCAACCAAACTCAACCTCAGTTATTGCTGCTTTCAAAATCAAACTAAAAGACGTTTTCAGAACTGAAAATATGTTAGTTCAGTATCCACATATTAAAACCACCTTTTTAATAATAGAACAAAAAGCTGTTAAGACATAAAAAAACCAAAGCACTGAACCTCTAATCATCATTTTAGATGAGTCTGTATCCATATTCATGTCTTTTTGTCTTAAATTTTGTTTAAATTATCAATGACCTGTTCAAATAATACGTTTTCAAAACTTGGTGATGCGAACACAAGTTGAATGTTGTTACACAGTACAACAATACTCATCATGTGGAGAATCTACACCCCCTGCTGGATGCCTGATTGAGATCATTTTATTTAGACTTTCACAAATCATTTGCTACTTGTTCATCTCTCCATCTGTCTGTCAGGGTGGTGTGTGTTGGTGGGGACGGTTCGGTGGCAGAGATCTGTCACGCTATGGTCCTCAGAGCTCAGCTTGATCTAGACTCTCCAGAAAATCCAGTGAAACCAGTGCTGCCACTGGGAATCATTCCTGCTGGTGAGAGAGAGGACACCCTTCACATAGATTTGCCTGCTATCTACACCCTGTTAGTTTGTTAGCTCTCTATTTGTCCGTCTTCACAGGCTCTACAGATGTGGTTTCCTGTTCTGTTCATGGAGTCAGAGATCCAGTCTCTGCAGCACTGCACATTGTCCTGGGTAGGTTCCACTTGTTCTAAATCACAGCATCGTTCATTCTTCATCCAAGCTTCATAGTCATATAAAGACAAATCTGCAAATGTGCTGTCTATAGATTGAGCGTTGTGTTAAGTGGGTTCTACATGTTCTAAGTTCATATTAATTTGATGACTGTTTGACCTTGTTTAGATCTATAAAAAGTCCTGGATGAGTTTTACAAGTTCTAGATCTATAGTCGTGTTATCTTAAATACGTTAGTCCTGTTCTAGATCTACATCCATGTAGGTTTTATTTCTTCTAGGGGGGTTCTTTATCCTGGGTGGGTTCTATCTGTTTTAGATCTATAGTCACATTCACATTGTTGATCTTGTTTGTATTTGTCCCACGTGCTTGCTCAAGTGGGACTGTTGGGTTTTCTACATTACTCTGTACATATTTATATAATGTGTAAGGTCTTAAACCTTACACTGTAAAGTGCCCTGAGATGACTTGAAAAATAAAGCTGAATTAAATTGAATTAAATTTGTTTACATCCTGCAAGTCGCAGTGAGCCAATCAAGTGCTTGTGTTCGTGCTTAGCTTTGATGTGGTTGGTTGTCTGACAGTCACTCAGGTAGCATTGTCACAGCTAAAGAACAAACTCAGGCCGTGTTACGGGGCTTTAGAGGAAGGGGGCAGACAGATGTCTAACAGCATGATCAGTTTCATTCTAAATCCCAAGTTTACTCTGATCGCTGTGGCCCCGCCACCTCTCAGGTAAACCTGCTAACCTATCAGATAGTAGCTGCAGCGGTTCAGTGACAGGTTGTGGTGAGATGGTGGTTCATTAACACTAATAACTAGAGGTGCGTGCGTGCGTGCGTGCGTGCGTGCGTGCGTGCGTGCGTGCGTGCGTGCGTGCGTGCGTGCGTGCGTGCGTGC
>JAUYWH010000013.1:5725781-5750292 GCA_034779795.1 Ctenopoma multispine
GTTAGTAGAGATAGATTTATCTGCTCTAATATAGACGTGCTAATCAAAGGTAAAACATCCTTGAGCAGTCTAGTAGGCATGGGGTCTAAGAGACACGTAGAAGATTTAGATGAGTTAATTATTGAAATTAATTCTGAATGATTAACAGGAAAGAAGCAGTCTAAGTAAGACCGAGGTCTTATAAATAAATCTGGGGCTGTTGGACAAGTGTGTCTGTCCATGCCAATTGCAGGGAGGATCTGATAAATTTTTTCTCTAATAGTTATCACTTTACTTTACTACCTGTTGTTGATAAAAAAAAAAATATTGGTTGGACCTTTAAGAAGCGCTGCAGGGTTTATCACTGACCGTCTCAGCTTTAATCCTGTAAAACACACACACTCAAGCACACACACACACACACTGACAACAAGCCATATGGTGAGGAAATCAGTTTCTCTCCAGAGAGACAGACAGGCGCTCAGTCAGACAGACAGGTGGGGAGACAACAGTTCAGTAGGTTACAGCAGGTATGTGGCCAGATGGCACACTGAGAGTGTGTGTGTGTGTGAGCTGATGGAGCATCTTGTTCAATGGTCACGATGGCGAAACAGTGGAATAAGCAAATAAATGAGATGTAATTAAATTAAAAGTAATTTAAGTAATAGTTTTTAGTAATAGTAAATTAAACGCATGTGAACCTGTGGTGAACGTAGCATTGAACAAGTAATAATCATCCTGACAAATCTGTGCATGGATTCGTTTTGCTTCTCTTTGTAACTAAATCTGCTGTAAATGTATTATCAGCAGAACTGCTTCCAAAATGGATCAGAGTGTGGATATCTTGGATATTAATATACACAGACTCCTGACCTCTTTCTGTTGCCCACATTTGGAGTACTGCTCCTCATTAATATTAATAAACCTCTCACCATATGATTGCTTGGCCTTCTTATAGGCTGTATATGTGTGGAAGTTTTCCTAATAAACATTTCTCATTAAACGGAAACTTTTTTAAGCATCAGTATTTTCTCCCTCTCTCCCTGTCTGCAGGTCACCTCCAGGACGTGGACATGTGCAGCTTCTACTCTCATGGACAGTTGGTGCGTTTCGGTTTCTCCGCCATGTTTGGATTCGGCGGGCAAAGCTTGGCGCGAGCAGAGAAGAAGAGGTGGATGCCGTCGTCACGGCGACGGGAGTACGCGTTGCTGAAGACACTGGCTAGACTGAGGTGACAAACACGTGAAGTACAGTTACATATAATAATTATCAGTTTAAATTCACATTCAGACTGACATAGTTCTGTGTTTTTGGACAATGTACAGTAAATAAAATTTGGAGATGAATTAATTATCAATATTTTGCATCACCACTGTGTTGAGTGTTGAGAATTGTAACACACTGTAATGGTTTACTGGGCAACTGGGAATCACAATGTTATGCGATTGTGTTAAATGTGAAAAATGTAACACGCTAAACTTCAGCGAGAATAATGTTCACCGTCATCAGGTGAAAGGTCAGAGGATCATTAACGTGATTACAGTTATTGAGACATTATTGTCGGGGCCACTTCATGACCAGAAACATTTCTCTGTGTCTCCATCAGACCGGAGGACTGTCAGCTATCGTTTCTACCAGCGAAGACGTCAACCAGGGATCAGTCGGAACTTCGGCAAGAAAAACACACACACACACACACACACACACACACACACACACACACACACACACAGAGCACTGTGTAGAGATAGCTGTTTGTTTAGCTTGTTTGTTTAAACTAAACTTGTCTGTGATGTATTATACACAGAATATTTACTTTTATACTTAACTAATAAATAATAAACTAATAAACTAAAAATAATTAATACAAAAATAGAATTAAGTTAATAATAACTGATTTAAGACTAGATTTAATGTATTTAAAACCGTCTGTGTGTGTAAAAATGTCAGGATGGTATTTAAAAATAAAGTTTGATTTCCTCTCTCAGAGACCAGGACCAGGACCAGGCGTCAGGTGAGTCTTTCTTTATATGGACAGATTTCTGTTTTTGAATTGTTTTATTTTACAGTTTGTTTCTGTGATTGGTCAATGCAGAAGCTGAGGAGTCCTGGACGACCAATCAGGGCCTGTACCTGAGCATCAGCATCATGTCCATCCCCTGTCTGAGTCCACACGTACCTCGAGGACTGGCTCCCAACACCAGGTACACAGGTGTATGACGAGTCTGCACCACCGTCGTTCCGTCACGTGTCTGACTCTGTTCCTTCCTCCACTTCCTGTTTGTGGCAGTTTGACAAATGGCAGCGCAGCGCTGATCACAGTGGGAAACGCGTCCAGGTCAGAGTTCATCAAACACCTAAAGAGATACAACAGCTCCAGTGGACAGGTGAGAGTCGTTACTGTCAGGACAAGGTAACAAATGATAACAATTAATCCAGGGGGGTGGGGGGTCACCCAGCAGCAGGAAGTGAAGAGGCTTCAGTACGGAGCTTTTTTACGCTGGTTTATACAGACCTTTGTTATTATCTTCCTGTCAGATATTGTAAATAGACTTTTACTGGTGTAACAGTGGTACATTAATGTGATAATATTTTTGTTCTTTTATCCAAGTACCATTTTGAATGCAGTACTACTATTCTTGTAGTGTTGTACTGATACTTATTCCACCTCTGGTTAAATGTAAATACAGCAACAAGCAGCTTTGACTAAAACTTTCTCCAGGGGCTTCGTTTTAACATGTGCAGACAGGAAACATTTGCACAGTTTGTTGTGTTAAGTGAAAAAAAAAATCTGTTTTACTTTTTTAGTGTAATGTGACAGAATTGCAACAAACACATTAAAATAGAAATGTGCTGAGAAAACTGATTAAGTGGTTGAACCTCAGAGTGCTGTTTAAATACCAAGAGAGTTGAAACATCAGTAAAAGGAAAAAACGGACATTCTGCATTAACTTTTACTTTTGGTACTTTTCATTTGATTTACTATATAGTACAAGATTTAGTACAAAGATATAGTACAAAAAAGATGTGAGAACATTTCCACCACTGCTCGCTCTTCAGTTTCCTCTTTATCCCTGAGCAAAATAAACCACAGACCAATTAGCGAGTGGATTAGCCTGGTTCGGCCTGGCCTGGCCTGCGAGACCGCACACTAACCCATTTACTAAATATACTGACAGCGTTGCATTCGCTGTCCTGCACAGTAAACAGGCTGTTTACTCACTGACCTACATCCCGTTGACGGACAGCTCAGCGCCAAACATGACGAGACAGTGGACAGTGGACGGTGGTGGTGGTGGTGGTGGTGGAGCAGCTGACTTGTAACCTTAACAGGCAATTTTCGTCAGTCGTGTCAGGTGTGTCTAACAAAAACAGATTCTGACACCAGAACATCCCCTCAGACACATTTTTATTTATAATTATTAGGTGTTTCTGTGCTGAGCTGCAGTGGTGGAGGACATATTCAGATTCTTTACGATACCATGATAAATAAAAATGTTACTGTTGTCACTGGTTGGATTTAATTTGAACTCGTTTAAATAAAGTACGGCTGCAGCTATTAATAGCTTTTATTATTTCAATACTGTGTGTGAAAACCTGTGAACTCATCCTTTAGAGTCAACTTGTATTTATACCTGATGAGGACAGACACAGAAAGACAGTCTGTCTGTCAGTTTGTGGAGTTTGCTGCCCCCTGTTGGAGTTCATGGTGCATTTACTGCCCTCAACTGAACAGGCAGAAACCCAGTCACTGGGTTTAACGAGCTGCTTAACAAGGATGTTAACGATCTTTTCTGATCTGCTCTGCTGGCCTTTGACACACTCTGTGTCTGACTGTCTGTCTGTCTGCAGTTCAGCTTCTCCTTCGTGGAGACGCACACTGTGTCAGCTGTGAGGATCCGGCCTCGGCTGCTCACTGCATGGCCAGAGGAAGAGAGTGAAGAGGAGCAGGAGGAGGGCGACTCCAAAACCACACCCATCATCCTGTCAGAGGGAGCAGCCTTCCCCTGGAACATGGATGGAGAGCTGGTGGAAATCGCCAATGAGGTGCTTGTCAGGTACGATGATCACTGTGGTTATTGCTGAAAAATATGTCCTATAATTATCAGAAATATTAATAATGTAGTTTCAGCCAAATTCAAGTTGTGCACCTGACTCTCTGTGCTGCGTTCAGGGTCCACCCGAGGCTCATCACTCTGTATGGCAAGGAGGTAGACGAGGCCGATTCGACTGTCTCTTGCAGCTGTATCTGAGCCCAGCAGGGGGCGCGTTAACACGTCACCATAGTAATCACACTGACTGTTTCCATGGTGATGTTTGTTTTGCTTTCTTTATTTAGCTGCTTGATTATTGCAGCTTTAATAATCAAGAAGGTAACTTTTACCTTTAAATCCCAAATAACTTTGGACTGATTTACTGTTACAGATTCATATATTTTATAATCAAATTACTGTTTACATTTCACAATATTTTAATTACCAGCTCTTGTCAAACGATTTAAATTTTATTTATATATATTTTGTTACCAATTTCTTTTTTTATATTTTGTAGTTTTGCAGCAGTGAGGAAGCAGATTCAGATAATTTTTTCTTAAAAAGCCAATTTCTTCCATGTTAAATGTTTATTACTGCTTATACAGTAGTAATAATGCAGTAATACAACATTAATAATTTTACATCAACATCAATAATTTGATGTTGATGTGAATTTTGATTTGAAGGAATAATATTTAGTTTGTGAGTTTAAACTGTACTGAACTAAACTTTGAGCTAAAAATACTTTTCTAAATCCACCACTGTGATGAAAAAGTGACCTGTAGTACAATTACAGTTTTTATACACACACAGTGTATTGTCTGTGTATCCATATATTTTTTAACCAGATCGGATGAGCCAAAGACAGTTTAATATTTAAATATGTATAAATTGTTAACTTACATTTGAATATTAAAGAGCTGTTTATACTTTGTTTTTTTTATTGAGAATATACAGTTTTTTGTTACAGCTGTGATTTAAAAATGATTAGTGCAAATTGTTTTAAATAGAAAATATTTAATAGAAAAGTGTTGATAAAAGCAGTGAGACTCTCCAGTGCAGAACTTAACATAAACCAAAAACAACAAACTAATGTAATAAAATATTACAAACATCTGTGTGATGCGTCTTTGTATAAACAGAAATAATGGAAACAGCTGCTTTAACTGTCTGCATTCACAGAATACAGACAGTTAAAACCAGGCCTTCGGATACTTTAAATACATTTTAACTGTTTTAATTTTAAACATTTCCAAGTAGTCTTCCAGTATTCAACTCTGTGGCTCAACATGCTGGTGTTTGTCACAAGTAGTATCTTTTATTGTTTTCAAAATTTGGGAGCTGTGCACCTGAAACCTAGGTCACACTTAAGATTTTGTTTTGACCAAAAACCTGTACGTGGGTTCATTTAACATCAAAAAGAACTCTATAAATAAAGTTGTAGAATTGCCACAGGAAAAACACACTCATGTGAGCATATCTGATGTCTAAACAGCAGAAAACATCCAGGCTTTACTTGATGTCACATGGTATTTGTCCCATGGAAAGGAGAAGCGTTTACAGGCGATCACGCCATCTCGAGCCGAGTTCACGAGGCTCTGTCTTGTTGTACATTGTTCTCAATTTTTCCTGCACAAACCAAAACAGTTTCCTGGTACATTTCCCTGAACAACCTACTCACAGCGGAAGGAAACAGCTGCACAGTCGAGACAACGGATCAGAAAAACAGCAAGCGTGTTGAGGGCCGGTCACAGACAGAGAAATCTATTCACACATACCGGATGATCTTCTGTTTTTGTTTAGAAGCTTGTTGACACAGTAGGTGCTTCACACTCTGCTAATTATGATTCTTCCAATTCTCTGCTACTGATCAGTCTAAAGCTGAAGGTCAGCATCAGTCTGTTTATTGTTACAGGCTACCGTGGAAACAGCTTTATTATATCAATAATATTCTACGATTTGCACTACACATGGAAAAACATCCAGGAAATGTGAATTTTTATAATTTGATGAGTAGAATCTGAATCCTTGATGTTTCCCTATAATCAAGCTTTTTCTTTACTTTTTTTCTTATTTTACATGTGATATCCAAAATAATTCAGTACAGTAATTGTTCTATCTCATTAGATTAGAGAACTTTATAGGAATATTTATAGGTTCTGCTCTATCAATAATAAATTGTGATTTTTCCATCAGTTGAGGCCAGGATGACACATTTACCCATATTATTGGGTACTGTATGTCTTTCAAACTGTTAGTTATTTTGTGTATCATCAGGATCATCTGTAAACACTGACACTGACCTGAAAGAGGAAATTACAGCACCAGTCTTGCATTCCTGCTGGTAGTAGGAAAGATGCAATGAGCCACGTTAGATGGCATCTACTGAGTCATGGGTTACTGGAAATACACATTTGTGCTTCCCCTGAAAATCTGAGTAGTAGTAGCAACAGAGGAAGTTAAATAAAAGCTGATGATGTGATACAGTTAATAACCTACAATAGCTTTTGGCTCAATATTGGTCAGTTCCATAAATTTGTCTATTAAAACATCCTCGCTGATTGTTTTCTGCGTAAACAGATGCAGCCCCAGTCCATCTGCCATCACTTGATTTCTTCTGTCTGAGCAGCATCTGGTGTGTGCTACAGGCTTCAAATGGAGCAACACAGTCTGTGTGTGAGAGCAGTGCATAAAGTGTTGGTCAGCAGGTGAACAAAAGTGTAAAATAGAATATATCTTCACAGACAAAAAGGAGGTTTTCTTGTGAGTTATGAGCCAGTCTGATGTGTCCATCCTGAGAGTTACTTTCTTTGGTTTGTATCCTCTTAAAGTTAAACTGGAGGCCAGTGTCATGATCCCAGGAAGCCCTGAGGCCTTCTCATTGGTCCAGTCTTGATTGTTTAAGGCTCACTTCCCTTTTTATTAACCCTCCATCATTTCATTGCTGCAGTGTTTTTCAAGTCTTTAAACTTGTCTGGATTTGTGAAGGCCCATTAGGTAAAACAGTTTAAAAGGTCTACAAGGCATCCACTTGAGACACGATGTCATCCGTCGCACTAAGAAACCAGGTGATAACAAATTTCTGACATAGTCTGGACAGATTTCATTGACCAATGGTTTTCACCATCTATCAGCAAAGACTGTGTGGCTCATTAAAACTGCTGCTTCATGATGTGAACTCCTTATATTCACAGGTCAGAGGTCATGCTGAGGTCACACTCAGGATTAGGAAGTGCTCTCTCTTTTGTCGTATTTAGGAACGTAGTCCCAGCTGTCCCTCTTGAACTCCTCCTCTTGCTCCTTCATCTTGTGAAAGTCCCTCTTAAAGAAACCAGCCTGAGAAACAGACAAGGAGAAATAATGAAGCTGGTGTCACCACTACAGACGTTTCTAGACTGTACTTTATCAGTAACTTATACTACATGATGGCTACTATAGTTTACTGTAGGTTATTAGTACCCTGCAGCACATCACATCACAGTATTTTAAATAGCAGTATATCAAGAGATTGTGTTGCTTTGTGATATACTGCAGCTTATCAGCACTCAATATTGTGACAATGCAATGTATTACAATTGTGCCATACTGTGCACATTATACATACATCAATATCTTATATTGTACTTTACAGTTTATCAGTGCATTAGTGTAGTGTAGGATAACATCTCTTCAGGTTAATATGACTGTCTGATACATCAGCATGGTTGATATGATCAGTATCTGGGTACATGATGGCCAGTACGTAGTAGTGGGGAAACTGCATTGATAGAGTTTATGTTTACAAAGGAAAAGTGATATTTACCTTCCACAGACACCAGATGAGAGCGGCCAAGATCATTAAACCCAAAACTAAACTGACAACGATGATGAAGACCTTCACTACTGTCGAAGGTTTCTGAGTAAAAAGAGCTTCCACCACCACCTAGAAATGTACCACATACAGTATGATTATTGGTAAATACAGTTCACTATGCTGTGAACTACTCTTTAAATTCAATAACTGCAACTCTGGAAATAATCCAGGAATGTACTTAGTTACTTTCCACCACTGGTAGTTGCTCAATTTGTATTGTTTAGTGCAAAAATAAAAAGTTATTTTCAGGCTGAAAATTGTTGTCCTTATTAGTTAACACAGTGCTGACTGAATACAAAGATCAGTCAGCAGTGTGAATACAATGTGATTGGTTGCTGAGTGCTTTACCTGTGCCATAGGTAGTTTTTGTATTAGGACAGTGTGAGGATCTTCTCTGGGAGATGACATCATAGCCGTGTTCTCTAACAACATGATACCCTGTCGACCCTGAGATGGGAACATACAGACGGACATCGTGTCTTTGATCTGTTTCTCTACGCATGAGGTTATGTAGAGACAATGAACAAACATTTCCCATAGTTGTAAAGTTGTTCATGCATATTCTGTCCTCTTCTAAACTTTTTAGGTAGTTAAGTTATTTTACCAAATTTAAGTAGTCAAAGAGATTCTTCTCAGATTATGCTATAACAACAAGTTAGGTTAACAACCATTGTACAACCACATAAAGACTCACCTACACAACTGGATGAATTAAGGAATTAATATATTAATAATAGAGTTCACTCTGTAGTAACGTTAAATTATGAAAACTACATAAAAATGTTTCCATGGACTCATTTTGAGAAGCTGGGTCACTAATCATATCCGGATTTTTGTCTCTGTGAATCTGGTAATGTTGTTTTTTCTTTGCCTGTACAGATAAACTGTATAAATCCACTGCCAGTGTCACAAGATGTCATATTTCAGTCAGTCAGATAGGCATCAAGATGAACTACTGAAGCATGACTGAAATGAGCTGATTGGAGAAAAAAACAATTCAGACGTCCAGAAAACTGATCAGTACTGCAGAAGAGTGTGTGTGTTACCGGAGCTTGCAGCAGCACAGCGGGGTTCAGTCTGATCTCCAGTTGGATGGTGGCATCTCTCCCTGCCTCCAAGTTACCCAGACGACACACCAGCCGCTCACACAGATTATCGCCACGGCCACAATACTGCATGAACACAAAATAAAAGCCAGAAGGTGATGATCCTACACTGAACATCCGACAGTGGTGAAGTGATGGTTGACTCCATTTCCATATATATATATATATATATATATATATATATATATTTACTATTTCACTTTTTAATAGTCATAAGCTCACCAGGTTATTTTTTGATTGTGATAACACTGACACAGTGTTGACATACATGTGACATAAGAGTGTGTGCATGTACCATTCTGCGGGAGGAGGTGGAGGCGAAGAAAAAGATGAGTTGTTTGATGAAGGAAGCTTGAGGAACGTCACAGTTCTCAATGACAGAAACTGTGGTGTTGCTGATTGAACACACACCTTGAGACGACTGCAAAGACAGAATAAAAATAAGAATGGTAAATGGTAATCCCAAACGCCAGTAAATTAAATACAGTATATCTTCAGGAAACTGTAAGAAACTACGCAGAAACCACTAACAGGTTTATACTGGCTGTGCTATTTGTATATACTACTACCGCCGCTGTCACCACTAATGTTGGTAGTCCAGAACGTACCTGCCAGTCCACCACCTGCAGCAGTCTGTGTCGGTAAGGTGCGAGGATCTTTGGGAATGCGATGTCAACCACAGTGTCTACAGACCTGCTAGGACCAGAGTTTAACACCTGCAGACAGACACAACAACAGATTAGGGCTGTCTTCAGCCAAAATCATGAAAACAGGTCCTTCTCCAACCCAAGAAGCATATTTTATATATTTAGGCATAAAAATAATATAAATAGAAAATTACCTGGCTGTTTATAGGGAGGTGGAAAGACTAAATTTTTCTCACAAAACTTTGAAACACTAACTCTTTAAAGTTTGCTTCAGTTAGCACTGCCTACACCCGAAGAATCTTCTAAACTACACTGACGTTTACCTTGTATGTGTAATTGAATCTTTCAAAGGAGCAGCCAACTGGAGTCAGTTCTTCATCTCCAAATACAAAAGAGGTGGGAGTCACAAAACTGCAAACAGACAGACAAACAGTGAGACAAAAAAATTTTGAATCTCTTCTTGCATACTGCACTGAAAACAATTTGTTCAGTTCTAGTTTTACTTGAGTTTTTTTTTTTCGATTAAGGATTAAATAAAACTTCACTAGCCCCAGAGGGAAATAGTTTTGCCTGTTACAGCTGCTCTCTGTTGTCTTACCCATGGATGTTGATGTTGACTCCATATTTCAGAGGAAGGAGGAGACTGATGGAGTTGTCATTGAGATACTCTGCCTTCTCATAGTTATCACTGAAGAGAAATCAGATTTTCAGATTTTATATATCAACACATTAATTAATTAATTAATTAACCTGCAAAAAATAATTTCAGCTTATCACTTTGCCTCAGTGTTAGGTACAACAAATAATTATTTTTATTAATTATCTCTGAAGACTTCAGAAAGTTATATTGTGCTTTATTAATTCCATTTATGTAACGTCTGTGAGGACTTTTATCCCCTCTGGAGATGAGGAACCTTACCTGCTAGCATTGACATGGATGTTCATGTCACCAGCTGTGCTGTTCTGGTTAACGTCCAACAGGAAGCTAATATTCAACTACAAGAAAGAGGACATTACCAGGGACTTAAAACATGTTTTCAGCTTTCTCGTGTCTCAGGATAACATAGTATGCAGGATCATCACTCACTTGTCACTGTCACTTTTAACCTTTAACTGTTGTGACTTCATTCATTTTATTTCATTTTTGTCTGTTTGAAAATTGAATTATTGTAAAGGGAATAACCACCAATTACACAACCTTAAAACTGCTACTGTCATCCTTTGCCTGACTCTGGGGAGGAACTTGGATATTTTAACAGATTCTTTCACAACATTTATTCTGAAAAACAACTGAAATGAACGAAACGCAGCATATAATCTGCTGATGAAACAAAAGCTGGAGAGAAGCAATGTTACAGTTTTGTATCTGACAACTACTCTGGCCCAGACTGAAATATCTTTAATTAAAAGGGATTGGCACAATATTCTGACATTAATTTTTTCCGATGATTTTGGTGATCCTGACTGAACATAAATGCCAAAAAAATATGTATTTTTTGCCAATTAGCTATCTTTAGTATGCTAACACATTTACATTTAAAACATCTGCACGTGGCCATGATATTATTAGCATCTGTTTCTAAGCACTGCCATGACTGCACAGTCTTAATGTAAAACATTTTCACTGTGTGTCTAGCTGAGACTTACTTGGGCGTCAGCTGCGAGGAGAAGGCTGGTGATGCTACAGTCAACTTCCACCATGGTGCTGTTAACTTCCTGTGTGACGTCACAACTGACTACATTGTCCTCCTGCAAAAACAGACACACGGGCACTTTTAGTGTCTACATCTCCCTTTACTGAATCCTTCTGTTGTATTCTGTTGTATGTAAAACTACTAGCTAAATTCCTGACTGACTCCTGTACTAAAAAAACACGAGTTAGTTTGGCTGCTTGTGTTTTAGTAACCAAGACCAGTCTTGGTCCTACGGTGGGTACTAAGACCACTTTTTAAAGGTCTTGGTCTTGACGCTCTATTAATCCCCTTGGGTAAATTAGTGTGGACAGGCAGCTGCCTTTTAGACGCCACGGGTTTGGGGTTCAACGTCTTTGGCTACATTTGGCCAGGAATCAGGGAAACCGGGAGTCGAACCACCACCAGTGGGGTTCATAGACAACTGCTCCATTACCTGCACTACAGTTTTTTAATATTATTATTGTGATCAGATGTAATGTCTCACTTCTAATACAACCAATAGCTTGACTCATTTCTAATGCTGCAAACAGCTGCCTACACACACTCAAGTGAAGACTCATGAGAAAAGCTGTGGCTGTCTTGAAGGAGACATCTCTCATCAAATGCTGTGTAACACAATTTGGCTACCTAAACCACAATGGGTTTATCTAGCCACATGTCTGGTCTTGTGGTTTTGACTTGGTTTGACTGCTTAAAGTCTTGCTGTGGTATAAGGTGCCACCATAACTGTAGGTGTTACTAAATTAACCAAAATGTAATTATGACTTCTTACTCCTCAAGCTGCCCAATCAGAATGATGTTAACTCACATTCTGCAGCACTTTAATATACTGGACATTGTCTGGGAAACGCAACGTCAGTCGTGGCAGGAAGGCATCATCTCCTGAGTTCAGCAAGGTGGTTTTCAGCATGATTGTGTGTCCAGAACCCAGAGCAAAGTACTGCTGCTGACTGAGAACAAACAACAAGACAAACGTCAAACATCAGCATACACTAGGTCCAGGCAACAGAAAGGATTTTAACACGTACTGAAAATCTAATATTTTCTCCAAAAGGAAATAAGAACCATTTATATATGCCATAATAAGCTAACTCACTATCTTGTTGGGTGAGAAGATCGATACCACTCACCACAGCCATTAATTAACACATTAGTAACTACACATTATATACATAATATTTTTTAGATTATTTAGGTGTTTTTTTATTAACTTCACTGCTTCCAGTGTTTATGCTAGCCCTGCACAACTCTAGCTCTGTATTATTATCCTACTTCCCACCTTAATCACACAAATATGAGACAATCTTCTCAAGCAAATGATCTACATTTTTGAGTACTGGATTTTACTGCCAAACACATAAGAGAAGCTCTCATTTCTATAACGTGTGTGAATCATGACCAAAATAACAACATCTGATCTACATGTATTCCTCTGTTTCTGCGGTGTGTGTTTGTATGTGTGCTCTTACTGTGGCAGCCCCAGTTGAGCTGACAGCTGCATGTTGGTTGAACAGTTCACCTGAGAACAGGAACGAGTAAACCTTGTCTGGCAGAGAGAAAGAGACAGAAGGTTTTCAGTAGTGATGATGAACGGAGCAGTCATTATTTTCACTCTTATGACTTTACAGACAACTACTGTGACCTTTGACCGCTGTACTCGACCAACAGACAATGAATAATGTCTTGATGACTAAATCCATCTGTAAATTCCTAAATTGTAACCCCTCTTGCTTTGTTTGTATGAATCAGTGGGGCATGGCATGGACACAGGATGAGCTGACTGATGTTGGGTAATGTTCTGCAGCTGTAAACACATCTGGATTAGCAGGAGGCCACTATCAGTGTGTGTAGTCGAGCTGAAATCAGATTAGTGGTTTCCTTCCTGATCAGTCTGGTGATAGAAAGACAGATCTAACACCAAAGCTACTTTAACAGGAAACTCATGGGTTAACTATCACGTTTTTCTTATATTAGCTTGTTGCTCTGCTAAGAAACAGTTTGGCAACACAATCATAAAGAGAACTGCCAATACTTATCAGTTTATTTTAGTGTATTGTTTTTACTTTAACATTTAAGTTATGCAGAATTAGTTATTTTAAAAAGTCAGAATCTTCTCTATTGATGACTCCCAGGTTAAATGTTAAATACTAGTTTTCAGATACAGTTTCTTTAGGTCTAGGTATTTTTCTAATCATTGGAATGCATCATGGTCAGTCATTAAACTAGCAAATGGCTTGAAACAAATGCTAAGCAATGTTAAAAGTGCTATTTGTCAATTATAATCAATCCCAGATTCCAACACTGTCGCAGGTGACTTGACAGACTGCACACAATCAGTATCATTAATTAGTTTGGATTTAATAGATGGACTTTGTTGGTTTGTGTTACTACTAACTGGTACCATGTCAGTATTAGAACTGGTACCTTCTATTAAAACTAGTAGGTACATTGTTAATGTTAAGGTTATGTATCAAATTGTTAGCAGTAGTCTGTTCCCAGATGGTGTTAGTACTAGCTGGTATGTGGTTGGTGTTAGCACTGGTCTGTACCTGGTTGGTGATGAGGTTCTGCTGTCCTGCGCTTTGCTGCAGAATGGGTTTTAACGAAGGAAAGATTTTGTTAGCTGATTTGCGTGTGTTTGTTTCTCTGAGGCCATAGGAAACCTCAAACTTGACCGGAGTAAATATGTCCCTCACATCTTTCTGTGGGAAGAAGACACATCAACGGCAATCGTTATTAGCATCACTAAAGCTAATCCAATAATTTATTAATATTTTCAAACAAACAGTACATTTATTTCATTATGATTTTTTTGCACAAGTGTATGAATATGTTACCCTTTGGTAAACCAAGTGTGATGTACAGGTGAGATGTCCATGTCGTGCTTTCGCATGCCCCTTTGTGCTATTGGATGACCCGTTGCCATGGAAATAGAAACGATGAGGAAATGATGGTTTATGGAGAAGGTCAGAAGTCAAATTATATTGGAGATCTGAAGAAGAAAAGAACAGAACAATCTTAACAGTTTATTTTACTTAAATATAAACACTATAAGAGTTAAAAAAAACCTTTAAGCTATCCATCTTCACTGCTGGTAGACAGAGGCTTGTTTGGGTGTTGGTGATATTGTCTTAGAACTTAGAGCTTAGTTTTATAATGTGTGATAATTAGGCCATTCATACATAAATGGAGTCAATTGAAAACATTAAAAAGTCATAGGTTTAGTAACTAAGGAAGAAGAAACTATCATGTTAGAAGACTGGACATTAAGATTTATATACTCAACAGTTGCCTTTACGATACCTATAGCTCTGTTGAACTGCCTGGACCTGACACTGAAGCAAACAGTGACATTGAAGCAGACAGTAGGAGTCTTGTGTTCTCGGCACAGTGTAACTCGTTGGTCAATCTGCTCAGGCAGTGTAAGAAATGCCTTCACTTGAATCACCGGACGAGTCCTGCAGCACAAAGGACACATTCAGAGAAATTATTACAGAATCATGACTGGACTAAAATACAGATATGATTCCCTGAGGACAAATATCTGGACAGAAAACAGTAGATTTACGTGGCTAACAACATCCATATATTTATCATGCCAGTTCTAAAGTTGAATAGAAGTAGACCACATTATTGAAACACTGTTTCAATGCACACTCCTGATCAAAATGTTATGTATGTTTCTGCTGAAGATCCACTACAAATAAATAAACAGAATGATAAAATGAACAGCATTTAAAAAATGGAGATAATTATTAACAAGTAAAGTAAAGTAAATCATAGGACGAAGAAGAAGCTAGTTATCTGTTTGCGTTAAAATAAGATAAATGTTAAACAAATATATTCTACATTTTTCTATATTCTTACTTTTATTCTTTACTCTTACTTTTACCCATCTGCTGTAACAACAGTATTGATTCATGTGTGGGAAATTAAGTGTTATCTGATAAGAACATTTGTATGTAAGAGGAGGTGTTGTGGAAAAATTAATCATACTTGACAATGGTGAGAGGTGAAATAAAACTCATCAACTGATTTTAAACGTTTATTCCTTGCAAGAAAGGCCAACAGTCGTGCAGAGTGCCGGAGCACTCTGCAGAGTAAAAAAGAATAATGTGGGAACCCCAACAGTCCCATTTGAGTAAGCATTCAGTGTTTCTGTGATTGACTGCAGTAACAAAGATGTTTATGTGCTTAAGGACTCTGCGCAACAGTTCTTTCTCCAGCGGACGTTGATAACTTCTAACTTTGTCCCCACACAGCTTCCTGTGTGTTTTAGTCTTCAGAGTAAAGCTAACTGCACATTTTGAGTCAATGTTTAAAATCATCAGTTGACAAACGTGTTCCACTGATGTGAGACTATAAGAAATAATCCAAACTACAGAAATTAATTTAACCCCTTACTGGCTAAATTTATTTGGAATTATATAAATAAAACATTTTTATTTGTTAATTTGAATGTTAACTGTGTTAGCAACGGCACAAATTAACAACATTAGGCATAATACTAACTAAACTAATTTTGTGGATTATTTATTTTTTTTATGGTTGAACAGGACTTTGAAAATGAATAACCCTACCCTGACTACTGATTACTCCTTTCAAAAGTAACGTAGTTACTTTACTGATTACTTTATTTTAAAAGTAACTAAGTTAGATTACAAGTTACTTTATTAGTCACTTTCAGCAGCAGCCAGTAACACCTCCTCCCCCGCCAACTTAAAAACGACAACCCGTTTTGCCAATGCTTACTTTATTGTTGGTGCATTTTAACAGTAACGTCAACAATGTATCTCCTGACTCTAAATGTTTCTTCAAGTTTGACGTAGTGTTTTTAAAGCTAGATAACACTTTGTCGCCAGCGCAGAGTGTACAACGAACCTTAATATTATCATCTTTGGCTGATACAAATTCAAAATAGTGACTATATTTCCAGCTAGAAAACGCATATCTCTCTCCTCCCTCCATTGTTGTTCATGTGTCGCTAGCCGCGGCGCTTGGTAGGTGAGTTGTCCTGAATATATGACCTGTCGCATACGCGACGTCACTCCCCGAGACGCAAGAAGAAACCAAATAGGTTTTGCTTTAAAAAAATTAAAGAAATAGTAACGCACAGTGGCTTGGACAAGTAACTTTAATTTGATTACTGGTATGGAAATAGTAAAGCAGTAGATTAGTCGTTACTGGAAAAACGGTAATACTGGTCATATTAGAGTAACACGCTACTAAGTAACGCGTTACTGGCATCACTGATTGCCGGTCCATCGTCACAGTATTTGAAACATATAATCAGTGGGGAAAAAAGCAAACAAACAAAAAACCTAAATGTACAACACAGCGCCCATAATTTTTTTATTTGAGGCCACTATTTAGAATTCCTTGCATGTAATACATATCACTTTGTTGTACAATAGTATCAAAATCTCTTTGTCGAAGAAGTTCGGACTGAAGGTGGTCTGAGACCATTTCACAACAATACTGTACGAGGGGTAAACACCCCCATTCCCTCCTAATCTTACTATCACAGTGCCCTGTAAGACTTGGGTGAGCAGCTGTGATAATGCACTACACAATATTTTCGCTAGCTTCAGTTATGGTACCACGTACCACACATTACCTAAAGCAGCGGTTTCCAACCCTTCTGAGTCACGACCCCCAAGATAACATTTGTTGGCATTGACCCCTGGCCCACTGCATCGTTGGCTTTGGAAAGAGCTGCATTGCACTGTATTGTCTCATTCACTTTGTTTTACGTTTTCACATCTGTTGCAAACTAAGATATAAGATTCTGTATTCCGTATGAGTATTAATGATTGAGACTCAGCGATACGTCTCACCATTCCAACTTAATCCGAGTTTTTAGAACATCAAAAGTTAGAAGGTCGGCACAGTAAATGATTGTCCTCATGTTTTGCATTAGGAATGTCTGCATATTTCCAGTGTGTGATGGCCTTCAGGCTTTCGGGTGATTCACCTTGAGACACTTCCCGCTGTCCGAAGTCTTGAGCCTGAATAATGTTATTTCTGTGCAGCTAACTCCCCATTGTCATCTCTGCAGCTCCTGCTAACAAACGTGCTACCGCAGCTACAGGTTAACGTCAATGTTGTCAGAACACACGTTTTTACTTCGTTAACCTTTCCCGCTGCTAGAATAGTGTGCAGATCATTCAACTCTACAAATTAAGGTGATGAGATTAATTCTAGACAAATATTGAACTATAAAACAATTTAACCTACTTTCAAATTTCATTAAAATTGCTGTTAAAATTTATTTTGTAAATGTAGATTTTTTCTCACAATGATCTAGCGACTGCCCCAAAACCCTCTCAACTCTGTGTAGTCGAGCCCCGAGTTTGAGAAGGGCTGACCTAGAGGAGTTTGTGACATGGTGCAATTCCTTCCGACATCATAATTTTAATTTTTATCACTGTTACAGTTTTGGATATTTAGGGAGTTTATAATTGGCTCTGTGATAAAATTTCATTTATGATGATCCCTTGCATTATTAGTAGTTCCAGTGCAACTGCTGCTGTCTATGGTGCTGTCAGATCTCTGACCTCTGTGACCTATTGCAATTTTCTTTGTTAAGAATTAAGAAGACAATTCTTTTTTTTACTTCACTGTAAGTTTTCTACCATGGAATATTTACAATTCTCATTCAGCTTAATCTGATCGGATCCCAACCTCTGATGATGATGATATTGTGCTGAATTGTATCTATGTGATTAAAGATAATCAAAAGAGAGGGATGTGGTGGAAATTTAGAGAATACTATAGAATACTGTAGAATACTATACGTGTGGTGGAAACCTTGATTTTCTTTGAAGAATGTTTTCTTTCTTATTAGCTTAGTTGGTATCTATATGCTTTGTCTTCTCCTACGTTCATCTTGACCCATGTACTTATATTGTCTTCTGTCTTATTGCCATGTCAAAGATATTATGTTCCACGTAGATAGATTCCAGTGGAGCCCAGACTGACTGTCTCTCTGTCCCTGCACTGTTTCAGGGTCACATCCTCCCACTTGTATGCAGGACTATAAATGTTTGTTTCACACTATCTTTGTGGCTTATTTCATTCTGCAGAGTGCTCCGGCACTCCGCACAACTGTTGGCCTTTCTTGCAACGAATAAACGTTTAAAAGACAGATCAGTTGATGAGTTTTATTTCACCTCTCACCATCGTCAAGTATGATAAATTTTTCCACAACAGAGGCGGTGTGATATTTGGGTTCATTAGGTGGTGCAAAAGAAGACTTGTTTTGCACTTTTGTTTCCTTTTTTTGTTTTGTTATTTTTTAGTGTTTACGTAATGGAATCTAAATCTAAATATAGATTACTCAACTTTACTTACTTAATCATTAATGTGGTCATCTTTTTTGGGGGGGAAGAATACTGTAGCAAATATTACTGAACATTATGTGCAAGTGTACTGTGTGCTATTAAATCTATTAAAAACACATACAGATACACATATAAAAATCCTGCTTCCTCTGTTGTAGGATTTCTATTGAAATCAGCTAAAACAACAATGCTTCTACACTGTACAACATTCCTAGCTACTATTTAAACAGAAAGCATCAGTGTGGTTTTACCTGAGAACCACAGCAGAGTTTGTGAGAAATGCACCAACTGCCACATCTGTAGAGACAGAGAGAGAGTAAAGTGATTAAATGTTTTTTTTTGTGAGAACAGAGATTTAACATAGGGCATCTGTTGTGGCACAGGAAATGGTTGTTCAAGTTACCCTGGTAGCCGTTATCATCAATATCAACACCAGAGCTCAGAGACTGGCCGAACATCATGAGGTTATGTCCCAGAGTGGATCCTGTAATCCTCTGTAAACACACACACACACACACACACACACACACACCCTGCTAGATATCATATCATGCAACGTAACAAAAATTGCTGCTACATTTCCAAAGAAATATTATACCTTTATTTACTTACTTTAGAAACTAAAATTCTGCATACAAATCGCTTGAAGAACTTTAAGAATATAATACATTATAATAAGTCTGAGTGATTAAACAATTAATTGAACAATCAATTACCAGAAAGCATCACACACTATTTTGACAACATTTAGCTAACTGCTATACAGTTAGTATTAATATTGTGTAGTGTATTTTTCACATTTCTGTACTGGTGTTTGTACCTGAGATGGAGTTGGTGAGATGCCTTCCTTCCTGCCGTTGTAAATGAAGACAGCTCCTTTTAGATCATCTTCCTGTGGGGCACCAACCGCCACATCTACAAGCGGACAGATTTTAATATTATTGTATTTGTGAGAACTTTTGCTGTCCGCCAACTCATAAGCCCTTCACCTACAAACTGATTTCCTATCAGTCAGTCACTCGCTGATTTATGTTGATCTTCCTGAGACTTGAAACTTGCTGCAGATATATTATCAGTCACAATATGGGTTAGCATACCATACCTACGGTACATTTCTGCCAAAATCTTTCAAAGAGCATAACCCCTTAGAAATTTACAACAATTTGTTTTATTGCACAGAAACAACAGCTTCATATTTAGTGTATAAGCCTGCACACACTTAAGCTGTTGATCACAATTCACTGTACTGTCTGGTATATTGTATTGTTACTACTTCTTCTGCACTATACTGCCTATTTACTGCTGTGTTATTGACTATTTGGTATTACAGTATGGAGCCCAAAACAAATTTCCCCAAGTAGACAAAAAAAGTATCTTTATAGGATGGGAATTACCCTTTTTTTTTAATTCAGATATTTCAGTCTAACCAAAGTGGTAGAAAGACTGGCTAACTTTGCCATCCACATACCAATGCGTAGCTAAAACAAATCCAAGGCTGCAGTCTTAATGGAAAATAAACATGAGAAAACACCAGCGTAGTACTTTAATATTTAACCTGAGTGCTTTGACAAAACTTTTTTTAAGCTCAAGGTATTAGAACACACACACACACACACACACACACACACGTACACACAGCTTCAAAGAGTCTTTTAACTAGCTGTAACAGATTAGAAGGTAGGCTCAGTTACAGAGCACCAATGGCTTGTCATTACATTTTTAATTAACTTAATGACACACTCCACCCCTCACACATACGCAGATAGATTGGGGTCTCTGTACATGTGAGGGCGATGTGTTAAAGCCAAAGTGATGTTTCTTAGTTATATCAGGAAGTAACGGTTACTGTTGGTGGGTGGGCTGTACACCCAAAAGTACATACTACTGCTGCTGATAGATTGTTCAGGGCAGTAGCAGTCATGGAAGTACTACAGTGGTATTAATAACATTATAAGGTCATTTGTGATATAGTCTTTCTGGGTTAAAAAGTTAAAAAGCAGTACTAAAAGCTCCATAACTATCACTGTTATCAGCTAGAGTTGCTTAGTTGACAGGTGAAGATAGTATTACTGCTACTAAGACTGAAACAGCAATAGTAGTGTAAGAGGAATCTCTTTAAATAATATTAATAGTAGTAATTGTTACCATGGTAACCATCGTCGTCCAGGTCTCCCAGGTCAGCGATGGTTTCTCCAAACCGGGCTGCGTAGGCGTCACTGCCACTGAGCTGAAACTCCGCCTCCAACAGTTTCGCCTGGGACAGAGTTAGTTTGTGAGGAAACAGGCAACAAACTGTTTGAGAAAATCTTTTTCACCAAGACATTTTAACATGTCACTGTAAGAAGTCACAAAAAGTTATTAATGATGCTGTTTAACTGCTTCAGTACCAGGTTCCTGGTATTCATGACTTGTTGGAAAACAATTAGAAAGAGCCATTGTTAATGCTGTAAGTAACAACCTGGCGGATGATGGTTTGACTCAGTTTATATAAATTCAGCAGAAGAAAATTTAAAATGCACCATGTTTTCAAATGTGATGGAAATACTGCATTTAGGCTTAATAAGTGAAAGCTTGTGTGATGTTTAAATGACATGCTTTATGTACAGCAGAAGTTCTTTAGTTGAATCCAAGTCTGATTCCATTGAATGTTTTCAGATTTTTTTTATATCCTTTTCCACATCAGCCAGGTGTAAAAACCCTGCCATACTCCAAATACACAAATTATATGGAGGAGCAGAAGGTGTTCTGTACATATATGAACATATCTTCAACACGTTGTCCAAATAAAATTAGAACAGAGCCACAGACAACAGATGCTAATGCAGCTGCCAGCCATGTTCGCTCCAGACAGATCCCACTTTAACATGGACTGCTCACCTGCCCTTGGTTGATGTACACGTGGACTCGTCCTTCCTCCCTAGTGGCACCCGATGCCATCGGAGCACCAACTAACAGATCTGACAGACCATCAGCGTTCAGATCCACTGCACACACGCTGGACCCAAAATAAGATCCCAGCTACACAAATACATGTAAAGTCAACACACAGTTCTCCACTGATTCAAATGAAAGGTGATAATGCTAAGTGGCTTTCTACCTCTTTTCCAGACACTTCAGAGGTGACTCGCAGCATGGTGTTATCTATTGTGAAAATGAAGACCTGCACATCACAAAAACACACACACACACACATCTTAACCATCGCACCTACATAACACAACACACAACATCAACAGGAACTATCTACTTAAAGTTCAGAAGTCCAAACTGATGTTCAGTGCTTATATTAAACACACAGGTGAACCGGTCCTACCTTGCCCTTCTGGCTGTATTGTGGAGCTCCACCCACCACCTCCACACTAGCAGGACTCAAGAAGTGACCAGCTCCAACGGAGTAACCTTAACAGCAGCAGGACACAGAGACACATATTCAGGCTTTTACAGTGGTGTGCAGTGGTGAAAAAAACATTCAGTACTTTCTGCTACTTTTTTTACTCAACCTCAGATTAGAGGAAAATATTGTACTTTTTACTCCACACAAAAAAATCATAGCGTAGTATGCACTTGTTACAAGTTCATTCAAGGAGAGATATCCCCTCTATACTTCCCAGATGATTTCATTAAAAGAAGTATCTTTGACCTAAACACAAATGTAAAAAAACAAAACTAATTTGTGTAACACAATTTTTCTATCTCTTCTCCGTTAATCTTTACCAGCTCAGATTTATGTTGTGACCCTGTAGAAAGGGCACAGGGTCAACTGAAACTCTGAAACCACAAAGCTAATTTTCATAGCTCAACACTTGATATGACTAGATGTGCTCTGTGCAAGAACATTTTCAGAATCTAGATCTCTTACTTTTTTCAACAACATTCTCACATAAAGGTAGGTAACCAAAAAAGGTTTTGGTTTGGTTTTGGGTTACGGTTAATGTTGAGGTTTGACACCGCGTGCTTATGCTCGAGGTTAGTTTCCAGGAAATCTATGTAAGTCTATGCCATATGTGGCAATGAGAGAAAGTCACAGACCTCCAGTGTGTTACTTTCTGTTGGTTTGCACCGATCACTGAGTGAACTTTCCATTTTAACTGAGCATAATGTCTTTTCTGACATGGTGAGAACAGAAGATGTTTTCTTCCAGCAGAGTAAAAAAAGAAGAAACACATTCAGCTAAAGAACATCACACCTTTCTACTCAGCTTCCTGTTCAGCTTGTTCAATACAGCTACTGAGAGTTAGGTCTAAAGTATGTGCTGAAGGACTTGGATTTTGATGGTCTTACATGTAGCTGAACTTAAATTTAGGACATTTTAATGCCTAATGCCTTGGAGTAAGAGAAGGTATCAGTGTACAAATACAGTGCAGCAGGATTAAAGTGAACCACACAACTGCAGGTGTATGTAAAATTATTTCCCACAAAGTCAAATATTAAACTGAAACTGAGATAAGTAACACATGCACAACCTCACTGTGTTCTGTCAGGGCTGCCTGTGCTCTTATTGTACCATCATCCAACCATAAACAAGAATCACCCCCAAACCCCCAAAGAAAGAATTTTTTCTTACTTCTCCCCCTACCATTTCCTCCTCAATAATTAAAACAAATCCACTGACAAAATGGTGCAGAACATATAGATATCTATACTGAGTAGACCACTTTTTATTGAATGACAGGACTGCTGCTACTTCAAAATAAAATATGTAAAATCTATCAGTGAGACAGGAACTAAGGACAGAGAACATTAATATTCTTTAAGATGATTAAACTTTTCATCTCAGTGTTGTTTTCCAGCAGTAATGTTGCTTCCACCTCATGTAAAAGGTGCCAAATACATTCTTTCCATAAATGATGAATCCAGCAATGTTACTACAACATGTCTGAAAAGACTCTGAGCAGCTGGGGTGCTTACTCAGCTCCAGCAAAAATAAAAATAAAATGCAGTCTACACCACGTCTGTGGAAAAACAGTAATATGATTCAAATGTGACAGTTCTCATTAAAAATATAGTCCAGTTAAGGGTACACATCTGATAACAACTGTCTGAATCGTCTGGTTTTTATGCAGCTGAATTCCACTGCACCATCGACAGAGGAAAGAAAGCAACAGCAGTAGCCTCAGTTCTCAATCAGACACAGGAAGCATTCAGACACAGCACTGCTTTGAGCTCAGTGGTAATTTGACCATGTCCAGAGCCCAATGCACAATCACTGTAATTATGTCCAAAAGTCTGAATTAAATTTACATTAAGATTAACAAGATCTTCTGTAAAGATCAGGTAGCATCCAGTTTTCACAATCACTGGTGCTCTTGGAAGGAAGAAAAATATATGCCCTATGTTTCTAAAAACAAAAGATCCAAAAATATGTGCTATATAAAAAACAACCAGTTGTACTACTAACTAACTTGTTTCAATATTTCCTGTATGTAAAAGTGAACACATGCTACAGCTGTGTGTTTAAAGGTGTATACTGCTAAAAGACACAATACACTGGTACTGTTTGTGGTTTGGCGGCAGTAGTAGCAACTATACAGACCCACGTTACAGTAGGTATAGAGGTATATTGGTAGTCGTAGATTTGTATCGTTTACCCAGGTAGCTTCCAAAGCTGACAGCTCCAGATTCATCATCCAGATACACCGACCTCTCACCGCTTGACGTGTTAAAGACCACAACGGAACCTGTCCAATAAGATGTGCCTGGAGCCCCCATGATGATCAGATCCTGAGAGAGAGAGGCAGATTTCAGGGTCTCTATTACCCTATCAGGCTATGTTATAGCTACTTACAGCGGGGGAAATAAGTATTTGACACATCAGCATTTTTATCAGTAAGGGGATTTCTAAGTGGGCTATTGAT
>JAUYWH010000013.1:5759721-5821966 GCA_034779795.1 Ctenopoma multispine
ACACACACACACACACACACACACACACACACACACACACACACACACACACACACACACACACACACACACGTTAGGTGATTATTATAGTTTTCTTTATTGATTGACCTACAGTTAGAGTTGATATGTTTACTTCTGTAGAGTTGATCCATTTAGTTTCTTACTTCATGTTTGCTGTTAAGTTTAGTTGTTTACTTGTGTATTTCTACTTTACTTTATACTTTGAACATATTTCAGTAGTGTTAGTTAAGTGGTTGCTGGAATAAAATACAAAATAATGTAGTAAAAATATGAATTAATGGGAACAAAAATTAAATCAACATGCAAAAAGACGTATATTTTGGTAAACGTTTGAATTACAAAACAACAGATCACACAGGTCTGTTTGTCTTCAAGAGATTTAGGAGATGAAGTCACTTTATGAGCAGTGTGTGTGTGTGTGTGTGTGTGTGTGTGTGTGTGTGTGTGTGTGTTATGCTAATAGGCAGGTGAGCCCTGTGTGTCAGATCACTTGATCAGATCCAGACGCAGGGCTTTGATCTCAGAGTGGGGTGCGGAGGAGGAGGCTGTTTGGGGGTCAAGAGGAGACGGGGAGGGTGGAGGGCGGGTCCGCTGACATTACTGAAAATGGAAGGAAATGACTGGTCCTCTGTGCACGCCTACACCCACACACACAGTCAATGAACAGTGATCATATCTGATACAATCGTTTTCCTCTCTTGATTCTATGAATTAAAGCTTCACACGCTGTGGCACAGAAAGTGCTCGATGTCACTGGCTGGCAGAAGTCTGTAATGACTTTGACTTGATTACATGCTAATGAAAACATAATAAATACTAGATTTCGTTCCTGCTAAAAGATTCCTTTAGATCTTGACACGACACTGAAGGTGTGACGAGAGATAACATCAATAAAACAACCATTCTCCATTGTTTGATTTGACTGGCTACTACCTGGCTGAGCAAAAGCCAAAACAAAAACAACTTCAAGTGGAATAAAATGAAAACATTAATTGTAATAGTAGGTATCTATAGAGATATATAAAATAGTCTTTACTAAAGAGTATGAATGTACCTTTAATGTGTCTTTCTACAGCTACTAAAGAAGTTTAGTACCAGTCCAACCATCATCTGAAATCACAGCTCTATTGTTCTCCTATTATTGGCTTTAAACAAACACAGAGAGAAAACAGTCTGATTTTAAACATGTGTATCCGTCTGTTTTCAGCCTTACATGGACATGTTCCTGTAGCTGAGGTTGCCGACAGTTAGCCATTGCAAAAACACACACACACACACACACACACACACACACACACTGAGATGAATGTAGGTCAGTAATATAAACTGTAAAGCACAGAGGACTGTAAATATTTTAGCAGTGATGTATGTGCAGTGACACACACACAGACCCCCTAAGGGAGGAGAGGAGGGTAGGGGTGTCTGAACAGCTTGTGACGTCTCCAGGCCATGATAACGTCGGCTAATTGGTTCCATCAGGCCTCAAAGTGCATATGCACGTGCACGTTGGGCCACTGTTATCATTGGCTGAACTATCTCACAGTTGTTTACAGTTAAACACAGTCAGCCTGTAGGTTATCATGCTTTAAACAAATTAATGTTATAACCACTTCCTGAGTGAAACACATGCAGTGTCAAAACAAATAGAGGAAGCTACTATTTTTTGATAAAGAACAAGGAGGCAAAAAATATGCAGCAGCTAAAGTGTCACAGTGTAAAAACTATCCGCACATGTCCACAGAGGACATGATGCGTAACAGGCACAAAGAGATCTTGACTCTGGAGGTGTAAGAACAAAAAACTACACTACATCCCGACATCCTTCACAGGTGGTTTCACACCAATTCACACCTCTGACAACTTGGACATGCACAGTGACCAAAACACATAATGTGTTGAAGACCCAAGGAGCCAATTTCAACTACTTAATACACTGCTGGCTAATTTAATTTATAACGATGCGTTTATAAAATTGTGTCCATGTCCATGAACCATGCACTGTGTACTCCTGTTCTCCAGCTGAACCACCTCCTAGAGACTCTACTTCCATTCATTCAAAAGCAAAAACGCCCACATGTAGTTTTATAAATGGAATTATAGTTAGATTATTTTTATGGATAAATATGCAACTAGGCTTGATCTTTACAGCACAAAAAAAGGTGAGTCGAATGCATATCTGATGCCAGTTGGCGCAGAACAAGAGCAAACACAGAGATGTCACCATTGTGAGATTTGCAAGGTGCCAGAATCCTTATTGATGCAACATTTGGACCTACAAGGACTTCATCAGGAAAATATCTAGGTGAGAAAAAAGTAAGTTATGCTGTATATAAACAAAAATGACAGCTCCTACTACCGATCACATGCTATACAATAACACCCCTGTCATTTTGCTATATACAGGGGAAATAACAGATGACAGCAGCTCATACACATATACAGACTTACACTGGCGAGTAAAGTTTGATCAAGAAAAGACATGGCTGTAGTTTTACACTTAAATTTAAATAAATTTACACCAAAACACAGAGAACATGTTCCTCGTTCATCTGTAACAGTTGAATCGGCTGCAGTCAATCAGAACAGAAGACACAGGGAAAGAACCAAGCGCACATTTGTCCAAAAAGACAAGTAATTATGAGTGTCCTCCTTGAGAAAATGTGTTAATTTGATGATGTGTGGTGATCTGGAGATGCTTTGGGAATAGAAGAGTGGGTGATCTGCATCGTGTGCATGTTATCCTTAATCAGCATGGATACCACTCCACACTGAAGATATAGAAGGTATTGACTGATTAGGGATAACTTCATTTTGCTGCAAGACAAGGACCCCAGGCATTCTTCCCCGCTGTATAATTTGATAGAATTTGGAGACAATCATTTGGAGAAGAAGGTAACTGCTGGCTTGACAGACGAGTTTGGGAACACTGCCCAACCAACACAGCAGACATTTGGCACTCCTGAATATCTGTTAAGTAGCCACAGATTTGTCGTCAGGCAGTTATTACTGCAGAGTGTGTTTACTTTGCTACAGTTTAACATGCAGATTTGATCTGACCAGTATTATTGCCAGTGTATGTGACACGTTTAATTACATTTTTATTCTTTACCACATCAATTTGATATACAATTGTTATTAATTTTAGTTAGCTTATGTAATTGTCTTTTTGTTCACATAGATACTTCCTGGTGTGGGAATTACTTTCTTCTTTAGGGCATCAGATGTGTTGGCAGGAAAGTAAAATATTTCTACAAATAAAATATATTATGTTTGCACATAGACATGACAGTCCATTTGATCATTTTCATCAGTCCATGAAGGTCCACTAGGATCTGGTGGAAATTGTGGTGATGCAGCTCATGTACACGTATACAAGTATGTATGAGTCTGCAGACTGTACGTATCAACAATGCTTGTCTATGTATCAGGCCCTTGAGAGAGAGGACGGGATCTCACAGACTCTGAGAGTCCAAAAATAGACAGAATTTAAAAAAGGAAGTAGAAAAATCTGGGATGTCTCCACAGAGAAGTATTTCCACAATATAACAGTGAGCCTGGCTGCCTTTGGCTCAAAATATACCCTGAATAATAGATAATTTTCATAGATTAATGAAACCCCTTCTGTTTTTAAACTGAACTCAGACTCATCCAGGAGTCCCAACTGTGAAACTCAACATAGTGTAAATAAACTCAGTCCAGAGAAGTGGGTCAGAGTTCATATCATCAGTCTGTTTTAATTTCAATACAACAGTAATTAATGAAAAGATTAGAAGAATTGGACTGTTTACTGTGTGTGTGTGTGTTTGTGTGTTTGTAGCCATATGTTGAATCATTAACAAGCTCCAAGCCTGCAGCAGTTATACTGTGTGTGCGTGTTGTCCCACAGGCAACACAAGCTGTTACTGAAGAAGATGCCTTCGGACACACACACAGCCGACTAAATGACTACACACAGTGAGTCAGTCTTCTGTCTCTGTCATATCTGTACACAGTCAAAAGGCTCTTAAGCTAAAATAAATTTCACAAATAAAGCTAAGTCACATTCCCATGACCAGTCAAGGTATATAGCCTGTACTTAAACAAATGATAAGCTGGTTAAAGCTTGAGAAAGGAACCAGACAATGAGGATCTTTTAAAGCGTTGGATTTTTATGAGCAGACACAGGTTTCCATTGCACTCATGTTTAGTTTTATTCAAACATGACAAGAAAAACTAAAGGTGTTTGCAGTGACACTATGGTTACAATAACAACAAAGTTCTTCTCATACATGCGACAACCCCCATGGTTAAGGTGAGGGAAGGTTTTGGTTAAGAGAAACCACTGTTAGAAGGAAACGGGAAACAACCTAAGGTGGTTCCTGTTCTTCATATGTAGATTAATCGGTTATCCAACAATAAAATAATATCTGTTAGTTCTAAAAGTCATGCCAAGCTTGTATTCCTGCATATTCCAAGTGCAAAACTCTGGACGAAAGCAGGTTTAGTCAGTGCAAACAAGATAATCTCTTCAGTTTGAACGGTGTTGGACCAGGAAGTCCATTCAACTATGGATGTGCCTGTGGATGCGTGGATTCGCATTCAATATGTAAGACACTTTCTGCCTCCATTTTCCTTTACTTTTTCCTAGATACATTCTAAAATTGCTCACAGTCGGGGTGAAAAAGGCTCTTTCTCGCTCTCTCTCCCTCTGCCTTTCGCCATTACTGATCATGGTTTCCATTGGTAAAATACAGTATATATTCTGAGAGAACACAGTTATCCAGCTTTTCTAATCTACTTCAAGTGGATCTTAAGGACTAACATAAACAGATAACCTTATCCAGGATTAAGATGAAGAGGATGTACCTTTACTTAATTGAAGGTGGATCACGTATGAAGACCAGGGCCCTGGAACGTTTTTGAGTTAATGCTGAAACGGCGAATGCTGTTGCGTTTTTTTTAGGTGGACAAACTTTGTTTCCACTGGACAGTATCAAAGTTTAACGGCAAAAGACAAAGTGTGCTTTCTGTTCTCTCACAAGCCGCATCACTGATTGATTTTATTATTAAACTTTCTTTGCTGTCGAAACGAAACCTCAATTAATCATCATCAGCACAAGGAATGTGAGGAACGCTTCTCACAGTGAATTCACTGATAAACTTTATTATCAGTGACGATAATGTATTAGAGGATTCTGCTCCTTGCATCGCTGAGAGATAAAACCAATTGAAGAGATAACACTATTGGGCCTTGTTTAATCTCAGTTTGCTCACATATCAAAGAGCAATTTGCTGCATTTTACATACATTTATATTATTTATGAATTATTTTTAGAACATTTTTATTTCTCAGTTCCCATCACTCAGTTCCATCCAAAACTGTAAAAACATTTTCACAAACCTTCCTCTCATTGTCTCCTATTAACACAGTGTATGAACTAATGTAAACAGGATGTTTTTTATATACATTACTCAAAAATAAATGTATTTTTAAATGACATAAAACAATGAACATATAAAGTATAAACTATATTTAATCAAGTGCTGACCTCCTGTAGCAGTTGCAAGGACACAAACCTGAAGATGAATAATAATTCTTACAGCAGCATGTCCTGTCCTTTTACGGCAGGAGACGTAGTTTCACTCACATCAGCTCCTTCCTGTCCCCACATCTTTGATGATGATGTCACATCCTGTCTGTAACAGCAGCCATTGTGCTCCCCAGGAAGTGTACTTCCCGTTTAGGGCCTATTCTTCCGTCTGAGGGTCAGTCAGTGCCATCGGACTGATTCTTCTCAACAGGAAAAGTCATCAGCGTGAATCTACAGTCACGTCCATAAGTATTTTAACGGGGACAGTTTTCATAACTTGACTTCATAACAGACATCAGTACCACGTAGGCCAAAAAGTTGTAAGCCTGTAAGAACAAGTCTGGTAAAAAATATTCACAATATAGAGACATGGTTCAAGACATGAGACAAATATGATAAAAAGAAACACACAGCGATATGATTTGATTTACAGCCCAAATGTCGTCTCCCTAAATTGTCCTGCTCAGAGGTAAAATTAGCTCAGGTATTTTTTCCCTCTGTTGCTGTTTTTGTGCTCGTCACCAAACAAGCTGCGTCAGCAAGAAAAGAAAAACTTTAATTGTCGTTAGCTCGGATGGCAGCAACAAATAGCTGTCTGCATTTGCTGCAACTGCAGCCGCCCGATCTCGCCTCTGCTATTGTGTCTGGAAACAATGGAAGGAGCAGCAGCCACTACTCGCTGTCTGGAAAAACATTAATAAACTAAATATTCCCCAGACTATTATTAGACAGATTAATTCAGGCAAATAAAAAGTGTCTACGGCTCCGATAGCTAGTCCACATTACAACTTCCCTGTATGGTGAAATCACTGAACATATCTAAGAAAATGCTGAATAGCATGTGTAATGTTTAAATGTGTTTGTATTATAAACATATAGCCTCACAGTCACTGACAATGATACGGATATGCTGTTGGGTTGTGCTGCAGTGTTGTTAAAATATAGTGTCACATCCTTACTGAGTGTTTAAATGCTAAACTCCTCTGCTGTGTCAGACTTAAATGGGAACTCAGGTCTTTGTTCTGTCTGTTAACTCGCAGCTTCATTAAGCTAATGGGCATCAATTAATTATGTTAATTGGCTGCAGTTAAAATCTCTCCTGGAGGGAAACTGATGGTCTCTTAACGAGGTGAAGGCTGTTAGAGAGTGTGTGTAGATACGTCTTTCTAAGGTGTGCACGAAATCTACCTCAATATCACACAGAGATTTTGCGGGGTTTAAACTTGGTGTGAGGGTTAAACAGTTATGTATTTAGTTGCGATGGTTATGGTAAAGGGTTAGGGAATGCAATATGTCAATGAGTGTCTACCATCATAGAAAGCATGTATGTGTTTGTGAGGGAGGCTTCATCCTGAATTTTATCTCTCTGTGGCCCTGACCTGCTTATCTCTGACAACCGCACACACACACTCTCTGGCGCTATTGGCAGTACAGGACCTTGTCCCACCCTGGTCTCTGCCAGACAGGAAAAGGTCTGTGCGTGTGTGTGTGCGTGTGTGTGTGCGTGTGTGTGTGCGTGTGTGTGTGCGTGTGTGTGTGTGCGTGTGTGTCTTCTGGATCCAACTGTTGGCTTCATATCTGTAAACTCCCGTGGTGGGTGTGTGTTGGGGGGAAGGAAGTGATAACGGGTTCACACTAAATACCATCTTTAATAAAGCTCCTGCATGTGTGTCAGCATGAAATCAGGCAGGAGGAGGACGTGTTAACAGATACAGTAAAGTCAAAGTTGTGAAGCCTTATGAAAACTGCATTCCTTCAGCATCCCCCATTGTTCGTATGTTTTACAGCAGTTCATAACACTTTCATTATGGTGTGAATATGCTAACCTGCTACACTGAGCGGTACTATATGTGCAGTGAAAGTCAAAGTGTCTTGTACTAAAAGCGAAGCAGGTAGTATCAAGTTGATACTATGCAGTAGAAAAACGCGAGTCTCCAAACAGTGACTTTGGTGTCTTTACATGCACCGCGTCTCTGGGTTTGATAGGCACATGTTAATTAGTATTATCAATATTAAACAGTAATTTGGGTACTTTTGGTAATTTTAGTCACTTAGCAGTTCAAATAAGGATTTAATCTGGAAAAAAGACAGCCAAGTGTTGCTATCGCTCAAACTCAGACTTATTCTAGCAGCATGTTGAAAAGGTGTAAATGGATCTGTCTTTAACATGCACATGAAACGCAAACGTATTCAACGCATAGTGCATTTGCATTTACGTGTACAGTACATTAGTATGCCCTGAGTGGAACAGAAGCTAAAGTTAGCAAATACAATGCGAACAGCGATGAAGTGTTATAATCAGTTCAACGGCTGATCTGTTTGGGTGATGGAGCGTCACGAGTTACAGCCTTTGAAGACAACGTTTTTCTTGTGCTCATACTTCATAGATGGATCTTTTTTCGTTAATTATTAATTATTAGGCAAAGTTCTGTTAAATAATAAAAAAAAATAACATGGCAAACTCTTGAATTGCAAATTTCACTATCAGCATCAGTACACAGCGAGTAAGAGGCATGGATATGTTTAAAACTGTGGAGGCACAAATAAAAATTAATGTATCCAAATTCTCCTGACAAAACAGAGTTTCTTTCCGTGGACAGGAGCACTCCTTTGTTCATTCATTTATCCTACACCCTCATTTAGGACGGAAAATAATGACATCAGCCTTAAGACAGAGAATGCAGTGTTACATCCTACTGAGACTTTAGCTGCAAAACACACACACACACACACACACACACACACACACACACACACACACTCGCACTAACGTTAACAGCTGTGTTGTCTCCCGCAGCTCTCTGACTGGTTTCCAACTGCTGATAATTCATTAACAGACTCTGTTGGAGATAAAACTGTATCCTTACATGATGTTTTAAATTTTTTTTTCTGTTCTGTTCGGTCCGTCCTCTCAGCTTGTGTGTCCTCTGAACTGTGTATTAGGTCCTAGTGCACACAGCTGGAGTTCACATGAAAACTGAACGACTCAGAGGGAGTGACATAATTTGTATGTTCCTGTCAGAGGCCACCACCTTCCAGTTCAGGTCTGACGCTACTGCATCAACTCGCCTTGAACAGTTGAATGAGTATTGTGTTGACACCAAGAAGTCCTTTAAATTAAAACATCATGCAAACTGTCCGCTAGAGTGACACAGAAAGACTGTCTGATCCGATATCAGCAGAACCACAAGCATTTGTCATGAAAACTAAAATTACAAAGACATTTTTTTACTTAAAGAAACTGTAAAACTAAACTAATAATTGTTTCTTAAAGCAAACTAAAATAAGGAAGGAACACGAATTCTCATGAAAATGCCGTACTTCATATTTTTTATTCCTGATGGTTGAGTGTCGCTAAAATTCTGCGTTGCTACAGGCTCCAGCCTTTAGATGGTGATATAGCATGCCAGGATCTACACGTTGCAACTAGTATCTCGAATCACAAACTGAAGGATGGGAAAACAGCTACTTTAGACATGCTTATGATGACATGCTTTTTAAAAAACAGTTTCGACATTGCACCTCAGGGCCACCGTACGACTGGCTCCAGTCTCTTTCTTTACATCTAGATCAGAGATAGAATCAGTCTGACTGTTGGTGTGTGTGGCGTCGTTCTATATGTGTCCTCCCATCATGCAACCTTCGAACCTCAAGACCTTAAACCCATGACTGAAGCCAAACTATTGTGAGCGTGATAAAGCAGTTCAGCAGTCGCATGACCCCGTTTGTCCTTTAGGAATCAAAGAATCACATGATGACCTGAATTCAACATGGCTGTCACAGGACACTCGCACACACAAAGACATCCTCACAGTGGTGAGGTCACTCTTAAAACACATTTACCATAATGATAATCTGCTGTACTTCCATTGTTTATCTTCTTATTGTCACTATCTACAAATCTATCCTCTAAACCCCACCCTGTAGAGGGACATAGGGGGCTGAAGGTGTACCCCGGCTCACCGGGTAAGAGTACCCGGTAGTAGAGTAAGTACAACATTCATCAATTAATGAATCTAAGGTGAATGTTTCTAATTGTAGGAGGAAACCAACACAGGTGTACAAAATAATTGTCAGTTGTTAAAATGTCTGTAATGGTTTAATCCTGCCTAAAGAAGTATTAATGTTGTGTAAGTACCAATATATTCATGTAAAAGTTACAAGCATACGTAGAGGCTGCATTAAAAATCTGACCTATCTAACTAAAGCACAGCAGCTCAATGAGTTTAACACAGTGAAGCTCCCAGTGGTTGATGTAGTATTGTATAATTCATCGTTAGATGGTTTCTGATGTATCAGTACACAAGCAGGCTTTTATAAAAAGTAGTAGCTGCTCAAGTTTTAACTACAGACTTCAGCTCTTTCGTCCAGTGGTTCCCAAGATAAATTTGATGAATTTTGAGATGAATGGTGGGAGAATGAGGAAGAAAAAACAAAAGCTGTGATTTACACATTTACATAAACACAGTTTTTTGTAAAACATGGTTTAGCTTTACCTTTTTAGGTCTTGAACACTTTTGAGAGGAAATCACGTAACAACTCAAACATCTGGAATGCAACAAATACACTGTTATTGTAGGGACTCGTTTGTTTTATCTATGTGTATCTATTTCGTAAGCTTGTATGGTAAAATTTCAACCAGTAACTCCAGCTGTTAGATACATACAGTACTATGTAATATTTCACTCTGGAACGCAGTGGAGTAGAAGTATAAGTAGTTTAAAACTGAAACCAAAACTTGGTTTTGGAGGTTTTTGTGTGTTTGTAGTTTTCCTTAGAAAGTGTCAAGAAATGTGTGTGTGGCTCAAAAAAAAGAAGTGTTACTCAGGAAGTCAGAAGTCAAAGGTCTTCATACTGATCACCACTTCCTCTCAGCTGGTGTTGCTCGTAAAAACCTCAGTATCCATGGCAACTGAACTTCCTCCATCGCTGCGTATGTTTTGGTGCCTGTTGCCCTCGGCGACAGATGTTAGCTCATCTTCTGTTTCCCCCTCTCCCTCTTCCTGTTGGTCATCGGAGGACGTTCACCTCTGTCAAGGCCTATCCTGTTCAAGGATGTCAAAATAAAAGCGCTGAATGCTGACCTCTCGTCAGAGTAAGAGTTTAGTCCTCCACTTGTGTCAGAGAGAAATAACATCCTGGACAGACACACACTCCTACAGCTCTCTCTTCCCATTTCCCTCCATCTCCCACCAACTACCAACAATTCCTGCTTCTTCCTTCTATAAAATAGAGGCATGTCTCTGTACTCATGTTTCTTTTTCTTACTCTGGCCAGACCTGCAGTCAGGGGCGAGCCTAGAGGGGTGCTCAGGGGTGGCACAGGCTACCCAAACGTCTGGGTGGGTGCCCTCCTGCCAGTAAGTGGCATGTATTTGGATTATTATAAATTAATGTAGAACCTTTAGCATAATGGACACTGATTAAATTTGAGGCTGAAATAAATCATTGTAATTATAAATAAACAAATCAGAATTATTAATAATTCATTATTCTAGTGGTCATATGTAGTTATAGCACATCTGAAAACTGACTCCAGATTTTAAAAAAACAAATCCTCACTCTTGTGAAGCCAGAACCACAAAATACTTTAGTATTTAAATAAGTTAGTTTCAGAGTAATCTGTCAAATAGTGTGGTGTAGTGGAGTAAAAAGAACAGTAGTTCCCTCTGAAGTATAGTGAAGAAGAAGTACAAAGTATCACGACAGTAGCCAAGTACTTCAAATTTGTACTTACTTGACTACATATACCGATGTATTCAATGTGGTTGCCAAAAGCAACATCAGGAAGAAGGACAGCTGGTGTAACTCGAGGCATCGCCACAGCAACATAGACTCACAAAGCCTCTGGAGCAAAACAGCTGTTCTGTCCAGGGGCGAGAGACCTAGAAAAACACAGAAATAGTGAGAGAGAGAGAGGATCTCGTTGTAAACATGACCGATGAAACAGAGACAAAATTAGCTGCTGGGTCTCTCCAAGTTCACACAAAGCAGTAAACAACACATTTTTATACAGTTTGATTATTTGGACAGACACACAGAAACTTGTACTCTGATGATTTACTGCCCACAGGCTCCAGAACCAGCAGGTTTACTCCATCTCATGCTGATAAACCTCTAATTAATTAGTTAAGTTGCTCTATTACAAAATAACTTCATCTTTTATTTATTGAATCCATTTTGTTCAGCCTGTTCAGTTATTTTGAATACTGTAAAGTAAAATCCACTCACCTGGTGCGTCCAGGTGAGTAAACTCAACTGACGGCACCTGGAGGAAAGTGATGATGACATTAGTTTCGCTTTAAAATAACACACATATTACTGTAACTTTATTTTATGGTGTTTTAACATTATAAAGTAAAGTAAAGTTAAAAAAAGCGCCTACAGCTATTGCTGGCTGAGGAAGATGAAAATCTAGTCCCACAGAGTCACAAGAGTTCGCTGTGAAACACAGAGAGACAAGCACTGAGGTCACGTGAAATATGAATGACGACATGTTTGTGTTAGTGTAAAAATAACACATCTAATTAAAATTTAAATGTGTGCTTCCTGTTTGCTGTTCCCATGCAGGAGAAACTGTGCATTAATATTTGAGAAGCAGCAGTAAGTCTTGTGTTGTAGTTTTGGTCTGGTTTTCTGTCTCTTTGATGGTAATTTTTCATCTGGTTGTCGCCACTTAGCTCTGTGCCCTTCAAGAAATATTAACACTCCCTTCACACTGAATAACTTATATTTCAGGCCGACCTCTGACCCCATTTTTTTCTGCATATCAGGCAAGCAGTAAGTATAGTTATGTATGTATGCTTCCTGCAGTGTTCTTGCTTTGTCTGTCTGAGGTTTGTTCTGCTCTAGTTTTGTCTTTAAAAATCAAATTCTGTCCCTGCATGATGCCAAATCATAGATTAACTTATGCTGAAATGAATATTCTCTCATTACTCTCATAATTTCATCAGTTAACTGCAGCAGCAGGAAACGAAACAGTAAAATATACAGAACAATAGGTGAGCGTGTTGTTACTGTTTCAGCTCTATTGTTCAGTTTTGTCCCAGATCTGACAACACTAAGTGTATTAATGATGAAGAGGCTAACACACACATATACTGCGCAGCGTTTAGTTGTTGGACAGCAGAATGGAGCTCTGTTGTCACATCTGCAGCTCTCTGCATTTTCCTTCTCCACACAGGTCAAGGGTTATTCCACCACTGGGAGGTCAGAGGTCAGAGGTCACCTCCGCCTAGTCCCACAGCCGCTCCTACTGCTCAGAAGTTTTAAAACGTAAACTTGAGTCTCAGTGTGACTGTAGTTTGTGTTCCTTTGTGTGAGGAAATTTTTTTCGTCTCAGTGAAGAACCGGCGAAACATACTGAGAAGGTGCAGTGGTGCAGTTTGTAAAACAATGGAAAATGTACTATTTATAATAATAAGTGTTTTTTTTCTGTTTCGCTTATGCTAAGTATATATTGAAGTGTTTTTGTTATTTTATTTTAGTGCTCACGTGAAAAAAATTCTCCCTAATGTTAACCACATGAGCGTTTGTCTCATGTGTGATGAAGCCTAAATGTTGGCGTGCTTCTCCGACCGCTTCAGAGTTCACCGTGACCATGTTTGTGGTAGCTGTCTCCATGAATAAGGCAACAGCTGACTCTGATCTTCATTTACTGTTTTCCAAACCGTTACTGAGACATTTAAGAGTACAGACCTCAGACATTTCTTTTCTTGCAGGTCAACATTTAGTTGACTGATTGATTGATGAATATGTTTGTCTTTGCCTGTTACAATGACAAGAAAAAGTATATTTAATTACGTTTGCTATGCATTAATAAATCCTGCAGATGGTGTAAAAGCGGAACCGCATATCAACATCGAAAACATCATCCCAGCTGTGAGGTACAGTGGAGGAAGCATCATGATTTGTCTTTGGGCTGCTTTGTCACTGTTTAGCAGAATTTACCCTAAACACTTGATTAAATTCACTACACAACAGTTTTTAAAATAGGAAATACACCTTTTGGTGGATTTTACTTTACTTTAGCCTTTACTTTTTCCACCAGTACTTGGAATATTTAATGGTTGTAGTCAACAAAGGTATGAAACATTATAACTTTTCAGATTCTCAGTCCTCCCAAAGGTGTTTCACCTGTCATCCGAAAAGCTTCGTCAGTGTTAATTTACTATTAGAGGTGTCTAAATACCAAACAAATCAAATTTACTTTAGCTACACAAGTACAAGTACTCCACTATCCACTCAGGAAATAAAATGTATTAATAAAAACTGTACTTAATGAACTTTTTGCTGTCTTGAACACAAATGTTCACTATTAAGTTATATTTAATAATAATATATAATAATTATAATCAAAACATTTAATGTCTCCTACTTAGAAATGTATGAAAAAAAAAAATTGTGTGTGTGTGTTTGTTTGCACCGCACTTATGCATGTTATACCAGTGGGACTGTTTGAAACAATGCAGCATCATAATAACTGAACCACATATTTATCACCTGCAGTGTCAGTCTCGTCCGCGCGTGTGCGTGCGTGTGTTCATTAATCACAGCAGTGTTGTTCCTCCAGCGGGACGCTCTGATCTCAGGAGGGGATCCATCTGTTGCTCAACACCTTTTTGTTTCTGTGATGACAAGAAACACACATGACTCTGAGCTGAATTTATTAAAGCTTCAAGACAATAAAACATCTGAGACCATCTTCAACCAATTTGTTCTCACAACCAAAAAAACTACGATAGAAGAAGAAGAAAGCAGTGAAAAACCTGTATCTGAATAATTAAACACAGCAAACTATAAGTTCACATTGGTACAATGTTGTGCACACTTCACTCTGAGTGCAGGACCAGTGTTAGAACAAGTCGTCTGTATATTTTTTATTATTTCCTTTGGAAATTGTTGAATTCAAGAGAAATCTCCCACTTCATGTTAGGATTTTAAAATGACAATCAAATATTTTACGTAGGATTTTCTTTTCTTCATGTGACACTGTTGTAATTTCTGTGTTTTGTTATGTTCTTTCTTTTCAGACACGTACAAAACGTGAGATTAGATTCTTAAAAAATACAGGATTAAAAACTGTTAAACACATGAAGGTGCCAGAGATATTTGAATTTCATGTGGTGACCCTGTGATCTTCTCTGGTGGAGGGAGCAGGGGACTGAGGATGAGGAGATCCAAGGTGTGATTATGCTGACATGATATGAATCAGTATTTCTATTTTAGCCCCAAACAACCATTTATTTTTGGTTTGAGAGTCTTAAGCAACAGTGGAAGGGAAAATGACAGAAATATAGTGATTGATAGATATATGAGAGGGAGCAGGGAGGGATGACAAGATGGAGAGAATGAATGAGTCAAGAAAGGATGCATGAGATGAGGAATGAAGGAAAGAATGGAGGAAAGGAGGAGAGCGCAGACTACAGCTACTGTCTGTGTCCTCACCAACTCTTAGAATCAGTACTATTGATTAAAGACCCATTGATTTGACTTGTTAAAACTCAAACGTCGCTTTTACTTTGAAAATCCTGGAGGCTGTTTCTTAAAGATTCAGTGTAGCCTCTCTGCCATCTCCTGGAGCCAACGAGCTCCTACAGGTTTGTCAGAGTTGCAGTTTTCTCCTCTTTAGGAAGCCAAGCAAGTCGACTTCCACCCTACTCAAATAAGCTTTTAACTTCTGCTCCTGTTCTTCATGCTTTAAATACTAAATATAATAAAGTAATAAATGAAGGTGTGTTGTTATTTATATTATCAGATTCACCTTCACCAGTTGCTGTTTTCATCTGTTTGACTTTTTTTGTCTTTATTATTTGATTAATAGAAAGTTTCTATGTGAGAACATTTACAGCATTTGATGTGTCTGCAGAAACCTTATTTATGAGGCACATGTAGAAACCTGGACCAGATTTTTACATTTACATCCTTTTGCACCTCCTTGTTTTAGTTTTGGTTTGTTTTTTTTAAACTTTTTTTAATGCAGCAATAATTATTATAATATCTTGTACGATAATCTGAACGTATTAATACTTTAGATAATATTTACTATATTTAGCTGATTATTTAATATTTTTGTTGATGTACTCTGTTACAAGTAAAATTCCTGTATTGTTACTTTGCGTAATGTTACTTAGAAATGTCCTAGCTCAAAAAGTACTTTACTAAAGTACTAATGTAATGCAGAGTACTGTACTGTATAATTATTGCTGCATTATAATTTTCATCAATTTTATGTTGTAGATGCCAACAATGAAGTTGAACTACTTAACTTATATGTTTTGAGTCTCATAATTTAAATTTTAATTACTTTATGTACCTCTGGGTAGCTTTTGAATTTCAAACAGGACTCAATAAAATCTTATTATATTGTTTTTTTATATTTATCGGATTAAATGTAGTAAAGTATGTTAAGTAACTGTAGAAAATAAATACTAATTGAAAAACCTCATTCATAAACTAATATGTTTTGTACTTTGTACTTTTAAATGCAGTACTTTATGAATGTATTAGAGTATTACTACACTGTTATTGCTGCTTAAGTAAAATACTTGAGTACGTCTTCTGTCGCTGCTTCTTATCTGACTCCATTTCCCATCGTCCCTCTCGGTGATTTCTCCGGAAGAAAACCTCCGCTGTTCCTTTGCTCTTCCTCTTTCCGTCAACGGAGTTTAGGTAGGACAGTTACTGTCTGCTTCCCTTCCTAAAATCTGCTCTAAATCATGCTTTTAACATATCATCCGTGTCATACCAACATTTCTAAATGTTCGCACAGTTTATAATGTTCAGGTGGAATGAGTATTTTGACGGCAGATGTGTGTCTTGAAGTATTTTGTGGTTGTGTTGCTCATTTGGTGACACGGCGCAGAAGCAGCGCTGTGTAGCAGCTAACAGGCCGGCAGCTGCTCCACACAGAGCGGGTCTGGTATATCCGCGACCCGTTAGAGAACCTCGATATTATTTTATTTATATGTAGCAGCGTTATTTAACATTTATGTTGCATTTAAGTCCACCAACCAATGTGTACCGTAACGCTAATACACATACCACAAAGTTACGGTGGATAGCTAAGCTAGCTTTAGTTTGCTAGCTAGTTTAATAACATGTGAGTTAACTTTAATGGTCACTGTATAAAGCGGTGTAAATATTTTTTGACAGGTATTATATAAGGTATTTTCAAGTTAAGAAAGAAATGTTTTTCTTAAAAGCTGGTACCTTACCGTTAGCCACGGGCCTCTGTTAGCATTCACATGTGAAGCCGGTAAATACAGATCAACGTTACCTGGAAGTCTGACAGGGGTTTGAATCTACTTTCCTCAGGTCTTTAAAGTACTTAAATATACCTGCTGTAAGCAGAAATGTTAGCTCAACGATTTTTTTGTACCTTGTTGAGTGTTGTTCTGCTCACATACAACAATGTCCCCGTGTTGATCTATATTTAGGTTTACAAATTTAAAATAGCCAGGATGTGTTGGAAGGCAGTTTAACTTTTTTAAGGAAGTGTTATATTTATGCCTTAACATTACCAATTAAACTGAAACCTGACATAACAAATCTTTTCTGTTTCAGTACACGATGGGACGTGTGATCAGGGGACAGAGAAAAGGTGCGGGCTCCGTGTTCAAGGCCCACGTCAAGCACAGGAAAGGTGCTGCTAGACTCCGTCACATTGACTTCGCTGAACGCCATGGTTACATCAAGGGGATTGTGAAGGTAAACAAACACTTACTGCTTTTTTCTGGGGGTTGAATTAGTGGTACCCAAGGTGTGACGTTTTCCTCTGGTGATCTCCTCTCTCAGGACATTATCCACGACCCCGGCCGTGGTGCTCCCCTGGCCAAAGTGGCTTTCCGTGATCCATACCGCTTCAAGAAGAGGACAGAGCTCTTCATCGCTGCTGAGGGCATTCACACTGGACAGTTCATCTACTGTGGCAAGAAGGGTAAGAGGATAAAAGTAGATTATCAGAGCAAATCTATAAACAAAGTTTCCCAGAATCTGACGTTTGGTCTAATTGATGAAGTAAAGTTTGATTTACATCTTATCAGATTTATTGAAAGAGCAGCTGCTGTCAAAATCTTATTGAATAAAATACTGAAGCCTCTGGTTTAAAACTACAAAGTTAAGCTATTAAGGAACGATTAACTCGAAATAAAACTCTTGAAACTGATTTAAACGTACAAAAAAAACGCAAACCAGAGGACAGGAGTTTATAAAGTTTTTAATATGAAGTTGCTCCCAGAATTAATGCTAGTTAGCAACAGATGAAGACATTCTGTTATGTCAGGCTGCCACTTTCATCAGTCTGTAAGATTTTAAGATGTGCTGCATGTCTTCCTTGTCACTCTTGTACTTGTACAGAGTTCATCTTTAGTAACAATAGGGAAAGACTCAGATTTGGATTTCGCTCGATACAATCCATTAAAATATTCCCAAATCGTCTTGATGCAATTCCTTGTCTGGCTTTATGCAGATGTTTTAGTTAATGACATTTTATTTTAGACACCTGGTTTGTTTCATAGCTTGCTCTCATTGCTTCAGTATAATTACAGGTGCTGTTGTATTTGTTTTAACTTATTGGCAGCAGCAGTGTCTCTCTAAATCTTTCTTTTTAGTGTGGTCATGATTAAGGTACATGTCTTCACATTTCACATTGTTGGAGTGTGAAGTAACGCCAGGAGTTCAACCTGAAACATTTAGTTATCGCTCACAGCCTTATGTTGCCTTGGTAATTTGTTCTGTTTTTAAGGTTCATTAGTCTGTTCAAAGGTTCGGTGGAACGGTATTGTCAGAGTAATAAAAAAGCAGTTCTTGACGTTAAATTGGGGTGACATTGTTGGATGGAAGATTGGGTTTCAGTGCTTCTCCGTCTTTATCTCGCAGCTCAGCTGAACATCGGTAACGTCCTGCCCGTTGGCACAATGCCTGAGGGAACCATCATCTGCTCTGTGGAGGAGAAACCTGGCGACAGAGGCAAACTGGCCCGTGCTTCAGGAAACTACGCCACAGTCATCTCCCACAACCCAGAGACCAAGAAGACCAGAGTCAAGCTGCCCTCAGGCTCCAAGAAAGTCATCGCCTCAGCCAACAGAGCAGTTGTTGGTAAGAAGCTTCGACTTGATGTTTCCTCGCTCCCACTGTAAACGTCATCTGAAGTTCACAGGCCGGTGTAACTACAGTTAATGTGACATCTGTGGTCTGAAGGCTGTGATTGTGCCACTGTCTGATCAGCTCTGCCCCGTGTGTTGTAGGTGTGGTCGCTGGAGGTGGTCGTATCGACAAGCCCATCCTGAAGGCTGGTCGCGCCTACCACAAGTACAAGGCCAAGAGGAACTGCTGGCCACGTGTCCGTGGTGTGGCTATGAACGTAAGTGAACATGAAAATACTGATTTAATGAGCTCAAGTGACTGTGTATGGGGAGTAGTGATTCTGATAGAGGAATAGATCTCACTTCAGGCATCTTCACTGTGCGAAGAAGGATAAGAGCATGTTAACATGCAGGAAGGGCAGAAGCCTCTGTACTGAGAAACTTCAGGAGAAAGAGATAAAGCAGCTCAATATTTTTGTCCTACATGGAGATGATTGAGGTGGAGTTCTGCCAAGTTGTAGAATAAGTCAATCAAGAGAAAAATGAAGAAATAGTTTGATCGCTGCATTTGTTGAGTAAATGTTTCTCCAGACTCTCCAGGGAGTTCGCTTTTCTACTTCTTTTCGATGTATCCATCCATTAACATTACTGCTTGGATCAGTTGGTAGTAATGGATAGCTGCAGCACTAGTTTAGTTAAACTGTTCAATAAATGGGGTTCTGACATGAGGAAACATTATCCCTTCAGTGCCTGTCAAGGTGAAGCAGTTGGTTAAAGTAATAAAGTAAATTACGAGGTAGTTTCTGCTGGATTCCTGCAGCTAAGGCGATGTCACAGCTGCACCACAAATGTTTATGCCAGGACTCATCTGTGTGTTTACGATTTACTGGTTGTGTTTTTGCCAAACTCTTAAATAAGGTGAAGTATCCACTGAAGAAAAAGGACGCTGATATCAAGTCCTGTTTCCTGACTTATTGTGATAGAACAACAATCACGTTCCTCATACGGACCCCTCTCTCTTCTTTGTCCTCTCTGCAGCCCGTTGAGCATCCCTTCGGTGGTGGTAACCATCAGCACATCGGCAAACCCTCAACAATCAGGAGGGATGCACCTGCTGGTCGCAAGGTCGGTCTTATCGCTGCTCGTCGTACAGGCAGACTGCGTGGAACAAAGACCGTCCAGGAGAAGGAGAACTAAATCTGACTTTCTTGATAATAAAACGTGTTCCAAAAGAATCTGTTCTTGTGTTTCACTATTCTCTCACACACACTTTACTTTGGTATTTCAGAGTCATTGTTATTAGCAACAGGTGTTTTTTTTCCAGCACAAAAGTAAATTGCAGCTGCACAGATTCAGGATTCACTCGCTATTTAAAGAGATAAAAACTATGGTAGTTCAAGAGGAAAAACATTTTAATAGTCATTTTATTAGGTACATGGAGCTAAAACTAATTCAGTAATACCACTGAAATGTTACTTTATCCACCTCATTTATATCATTGGATAAATATCAGTTCAGTTAAATCAACACCTCTGAAGAGGAACATTAAGGATACGTTACAAATTAAATATATCAGACTAAGTAGTTTGTCTCTGTAGAATATGACGAGTCAAGTAGAAGTTATTCAGAGTAATAAAAGAACCATCCTCTGAGAGAGAGCTCTGGAGTCTGTTACAGTGACATCTGCCTATGCAGTGATTTGTTCTGGGATTTGCTGACCTTCATCTTTAGTGCACAATAAATTTATGCAAATTAAAAAAAACTTATCTCATAGTAAAACCAGATAAAGGGAATTGGCAATGTGACTTAAAGTTAGGACCTCTGGGTTGTGAAATGTTGATGACAGCTTTAGCTTCAGAAGATATTCAGACCTGTTATTGTAAACTTATTTTAGAATTAAACATTCAGTGTAGAAGCCCCTTTAGGAGCAGGTGCAGCTTCTGAGCCTCCTTTGTTAAAGTCTGCAAGCTTCTCACTCCTGAATTAAGTACTGAAAGGTGAATTATCACCACCGCCTCAGCATCTCCTACCCTCTGAAGCAGGCTTCCTCTGGATTTGACCGCGTTCATCATTCTCCCGATCCTGACCAGTCCCTGTTGAGAAAAACCTCACAGCATCACTGTGTGGGTGTTATTAGCAGGTGATAAGACACAAGACAACATGCTTTGACATTTGTGAAGCTCTGTCGGAGTGGCCGATGGGTTCTTACTCACCTGAGAGAGGTCCTTTTAGTCTGATTCCTCAGGTTCGCTAGACGGACAGATCCGAGAGTCCTGGTGGTTTCAAACTTACAGTTGACGGAGGACAGCGCTTTAGAAGTGATTTCATGTTATGTAACTTGGATTATGTCCTGGTTTACAGACCGAGTTGTGGAATCTTTTTAAACCATCCAATCAGATCAATTTACCACAGGTGGAGTCCAGTCAGAGTGTAGACACATTTCAAGACAAAAGGTGTGAATACATTTTTTTTTTTTTTTTTGTAAGGACAGATTTTTTGGGTTTTCACTTTGGAGTAGATTGTAAGTGGAGGGGTCTGATGACTTTGATTCAACTTTTGAATAGTCAAAAGTTGAATCTTTTGAAAGTTAATTTGAGCATTTTTCCCTCTACTGTTTGACACCGAAATCAACTGGTGGATGTCCAAGTAAAAATGAGACACAGGCAAGATTCCATGTTCTTTATTTGCTAAGGGCGCAATGCTTTTTTTTTTTTGTTATATTTCTGTGCACAAAAAACCTCACAAAGTGAAAGTCCACATCGCGACTGTAGCTCCAGAATTCAACGTCACACCATGGCCAAAACAAAAGTCGGCAAAAAACAGGGCGCAGAACTCTGTACAGTCAATATCTTCTTTAAAAATAACACAAGGACAAAAATGTTCCTCTTAAATCAAATTCTATTTTTAGTGAAATACAACAAAATAAATTCTATAAAATAAGAGCAAAATATTTAAATATAATATGGTGGGCAGAATATTTTCATTTGCAGGAGTATTTGGTATGTTTTAGACAAAAAAAAAAAATTCAAAAAATACACGCATTCAAGTTACCAATTAAATACAGTATTTACTGATGTTTACCTTTTACTCCTACAGAATTACAAGTTAGCTCAAGTTGCAACATGACTAACCAGCCGCTATTCTTACGGTACAACCCTGCTGTGGAACCCGTTCTCCATGGAGCGAGATGGCGAGGGCCTCGCTGCCGCCCAGGATCATTCGCTTCATCCCGAACCAGCAGCCAGACACCAAACCTGACCGGCTCCATGGCAGAGAGGAAGCCAATGGGGCAACAAGTCTGTCTACAACTAGGCTCTATTGAAGAGACAGAAGCAAACCACACAGTCTATTATACACCAGATAGCCCAGTGCAGCAATTCTGTTGCATATGCGTTTCATTTTTCAGAATTCCTATAGATGAAAGCTAAGCTGTCTATCCCACCAAGACTGACTGCCAAATATGAAGTTGGAGGATTATAATGTGCAATTGAAAAGCCACTTTTTCATACACTTGTTCAAAATATCGCCCTCATTGTAGACAGGGTAGATGAGTAGAAAAAAAAAAGAAAAGAACAAAAACAGAGAAACCTAAAGGGTAACAACACCCTCTCTGGAGATGTGGATTAAGAACAGCTTCAGGTTGTTATGTTCACAAGTCTTCCCTTGGGCTACACTATTCTGGTGAGAAGCCATGCTAAATGTTACAGCATATTAACTAGAGCTTCAAAAAGGATTGAATTAATTACCAGAACAAATAAAAAACAAAAAAAAAAAAAAAAGAAAAGAAAGGCAATGAGTTTCAGAACAATGTTGCATCACTGCTTTTTCACATCAACCAAACACCGTAAAAGTCCACCCAACCATTCCATATCTCACACTAAAACCAACCACAGTTTGTGAGTTGATTTGGCAGGGGTCATAAGGTTGCCAAGGAGCTTAAGAATAATAATATTAATTATGATAATAACAATGCGTCCTTCTACAGTTGAATGACCAGTAACCGTCCGATGGCAGAACAAACTTTACTGCTGAGTATGGATGATAAAACAAAGAGGAGTTGTTGTCTTCTTACAGTTTTTTTTGGGCATTTTTCTTATTTATAATATCCGTTTTTCTTTTTCATAATATCTGCAACATCTCCCAACAGCAAACCACACAGAGTTATGCTACTGGGGGATCTGAACAGTCAAAAACATTAACATACTATGTACACCTTTTCGTCGTGTAGACAAGCGCATCAGCATCGTCAGCTCTGGGTAAATTTGTTTTTATTTAGTAGAACTCTTATCCACTCCCTCGCCTCTGCAGCCGCCGGCATGCCCCCTGTCACGCGGTCAGGCAGCCCCAGGCCAGGGAAGAGCACCTCCCTCACGCTGACGGGAAGGAGAAGCGGCGTGGACAGGGGATGGAGAGGCCTGGCTCTGCCCTGCCCTGGGGCCAGAGAGAGGGAGAGAGAGAGAGAGAAAGAGGCCCGACGAGAAGCTCTGTTGACCGAGGGATGAGAAAAAGGAGAGCGGGACGATGGAGGCTCGAGGCACAGCAGAGGGGGAGGGGATGTTACTCCTTAGGCAGGGAAGGCGCCGGAGTAGAGGTGGGGTTGGGGGCGACCTCCTCGGTGCTCTCCCAGTTCTCTTGTGCTCGGGGGCCTGTGCTAGGAGTAGGACCAGGTGCTGGGGAGGGGGTCTGGGTTGGGCCTGGAGTCGGGGCAGAGGCCGGACCGGGGCGCTGGGGGTTGTTCATGTGCTGAGCAGCGGGCCCGGTGTACGGCTGCCCATGGGGGTGGTTGTTCTGTTCAGGAGGAAAAGAGGAGAGAAATCAGCTTGTAACAGTCACACAGTCGCCTACGTTTACCCTGCCTGGACAAAATGTCTTACAATATGCCCGTACAGAAGAAGAAAATCCATAGATTCATAGAAAAACATTCCATTCTAACATTTCCATTAATCACTGCAGTATATGTCCAATGGATTTGCGTAGTTAAATCCAGGTGACAACTTTTTTTTTTTGGTCTGGCAGCAGTGAATTAAATACTTCACAGATCACGACACAGCAGCCATGTCAGACGCATAATTTAAGAATAACAACTTCACATGGACATGTGTTTGTACTCCAACAATAAACTGATCCCACGAACAACAGTTTACTTTACTGTGCCACTGAGTCCGAAAAACAAAGAACATTTCTTAAAAACTAGTGTCCAGCCGTTTTTGGAAATAATCCATCTGTATAATCCAAGTGTTTTTGTCAGTTTGTGTTTAATAAGAACAAATTTCCATTGGGCTGAGAGGTACCGACTTGCTAGAATCAATGAACAATCCATTGAGGTGGACTCGTGCTCGACAGACATAATTGGATTAAAAAATAAAAACACTACCAGCCTTATCTCCATATGATTACAATCATGTATCGGTGATATTGTGTTTTCTCTGATCCTCACGTTGAAGGACTGCTAACCAAACAGAGACTGTGTCCCCTCAAACGGAGAAGGATTACTGCTCCTCAGAAGAACAACAGTTTAGAGTAAATTGTTTCTCCAAAGGAGGAAGAAAGACTAATCTAACATGTCACGAGAGTTAGTTAAGGTAACTGCACACACGGACTCAAAAACATCAAGCAAGACTGAAAGTTTTAGTAGAAGCTGCAAACATTTGTATCTTGTTTTTATTTTCTCTGAACCACAATAAATTTTATGACAACGGATGAAAGCTGTAAGGCTGTAATGCTTGGATAATTTTGGATAAATCCTCTGTAAAACACGTTATAAGGACATTGTATTTGTTTACATATGGATTAATAAACCAGTTAATGTTTAAACATGGTGAAAATATTTAGCCACCAGCGCCGTTTCACCACAAGCTGACTATAAACTTGAGTGTTAATTATCAAAGTAACGGTTCACTACACAAACCATAAACGTGACAAGGTGAAACGTGACCAGTAATTTAAAGATCACAGGTGTTTGATACTGTACCTGCTGAAACTGGGTGTTTCCAGGAGAATGTGGATACAGAGATGTGTCCTCGGGTGGGGAGGAGTCTTGATCATCAGGTGCTTCCTGCTCATCCGGCTCCTGGCGGATGTGAGATAAATGATCCCAGATTGATTTGCAGATCCATCGAAGATTGAATTTTTTTATAACAACACACATGTCTAGATCAGCTTTTGAGTTTGAATAGAATAGTGGGTTTGGTTTTCAGCTTTCTGTGTGAATTGGTTGTGTGAGAAAATAAATTTTTTTCAACTGTGTCATGTTGTCAAGTAAATGAGGCTTAAATGAGAATTGATTATGTGTGTTGGAGAATTCTAAACCTGAGAGCATCCTCTCAGCGCGAGAGCTGCTGGCAGTTCATTAGAAACAAGTCCAACAGAAGGTGGACTTCTCCACTGTGGAGGTTAGTACAGTGGGTCATTTTCAAAGCATAATGCTGCTGATAATGTATTTTTCTTGTAGAAAATGGAACAAAACAATTGAGTAACACCAGCTGTACTGTAACAGTAAAAGATCTATGTGACAAATAAATTACATTTACTTAGCTTATACAAATTAACACAATATGGTGTAAAGTGAAACAACTGAATCCGTCTGTGTTAACACATATAGATGTACGTCCTTACAACTTGTTCAGTCCATTATCTTGCTACACATCTAACTTGATGTAAATAAAATGTGTCCTAGTTTTTTCCCCCCAACTAACACATGCATATATTTTATTTCTAACTTCCTGTTTGCATAATGCACTACTGTGAAGAGTAACTTACAAAATGACAAAGGCCTTTGAATACACAGTATGTTATATAACAGCATAATGGGAAATCATGAATCTTACTTAAGAGTACAGTCTAAGTCTCACAGTTAAATTATTGTAAGTAGTTCTGATTACAGTACAACAATTGAGGCTAAGAGTTGTCAGATGCAGGTGGGTGGCATGGTATTCTGAGAACTGGCTATAAGAGACCTAGACTGACTTAGTGCTGGTTTGGACAGCAAGACTACAAAGATCTGTTCACTGTGTGCAGCTGCATAAAACGATGTCTAATTTTACACTGGATAGAAACAGTGTAAAGTGTTAACTGTGTTGGAGGCCTAAACTCTGGTTCATTGCTTCTCTGCTTATTTATTTTTCCCCAATTACATTTTGTTTAATTTCCTTCCTTTATGTTGTGGTGCCTGGAAATACTGACCTTCCCTGGGCTTCCCTGAGTACACTTGAGCTGTGTATGGAATATTACAGGAGAAGTGTGTCATTTGACTGGATTTGTCAACATAAAAATACAAGTAACTTATTTTAAGTGGAAAAAAATAGAAGATATTTGTATGCATTGTGAACTTCAGCCATAAAACAATTCAAAACATACTCAGCATAGTAAATATAATTGCTGTAACTTAGTGTGGCCATCATTTACACTTGGGTGTGACAATTAACTAACAGATGTCTACTAAATGTGAGATTCTATCTATAATTATTCAAATGTCAGAAAATACAACAGCTTTAAAAACAAAACATTCAGTGCTACTACAAATGTACACCCAGTTTAACGCTTGTTGTTTGTGTTGACGTGATGTGGTACACATCAGCAACTTGGGCCCTGAGTTTTATTCAGGTCATTTTCAATATTCAAGTGGCCTTTTTGATTCTATTTGCAAATAACAGAAACAATCCCTAAAACTATAACATTATGTGAATGTGAAATTAGACAAAGTGTGTGTATGTGCGTAAAGGGTACAATGTCACTGTCATTACCTCCTCAGGACAGAGTTCACAGGCCTTGGCCAGCGTCATACGTGCACTGTGCGAACGCTCCAGGAAATATCCGTTGGAGGTCTCGTTGCTCTGAACAGGAGGAGACCAGTTGTTGTAGGTATACTGGGGATTCCCTGTGTATGGCCTCCTCTCCAACTCGTCACCTAACCACTCCACTGCCCACGTCCACTTTCGTTTCAGGTCACCGTTACTCTGTATGCACAATGGGAACATGCCAATTAGCAGGTAAAGCTGGTGTGTGTGTGTGAATGTGAATATGGGGTGTGTACGTGTGAGAACAACAGTACAGAGAGAGATTGAGTATTGTACCTGTAGGATTTGGTAAGCCACAGAGCAGTTGCTAAACAGGGCCACCATGCACTTGATGCATTGGTAGGCCCTTTTCTGGTAGTGGTTCTTAGAGCGCTGGATGGTGTCAAATAGCCCATCTCTGTCATCAGGAATGCCCTTCAGCACATTGTGGATCCTACAGGATCACATTCAGAAAGAAACAGGAAGATTAAAACTGTGATTAAACAATTCGACATCCATAATTTATCAACCAAACAACAAATCCTACCTGTGTGTCTGCCAGGAGTCCTCGATGAGCAAAATTTGTAGCAGCAAGTCCAGGTAAGGCCTCAGCTCGTAGGTGTAGGAGTACGCCACCTGCAGATACACAACACATGTACAACTGAATATAGGCTCTTTAGGATACATGAAAGTAAGGTACCTACAGGATGTACATTAGGAACAACCCGTTGTTCTAAAGAAGATTTAGACATTTACCTGCCAAAGCAGCTCACTTAGCACAGTGGAAGAGAACTGGGGGTTCTCCCAGCAGCTGAAGCGAAGCAGCTTCACTGTCTCCTCAGAGTTGCTGCAGTCTTCAATGATCTTCTTCACATAGCTGGTTCTCACAAAAAGGATTTCTGCCACTAGCTGCTGCACAGGCATCACTGGGGCCGTCAGGTTGGTGTCCCCATACGGGTTAGGGAGAGGAGGATTGCCTAGAAAAGAGAGAGAAAGTAACTACTAAGTAAGTAACTAATCTCAAATACACATGAATATTTAAAGGCAACATTTTTATCAGACAGTGCCTTTCATTCTTCATCTCTGAAAGCCCTCAGCTCCAAGCCCTGCATGCACAACACAGAGGCTCAGAGTGGCAGGTTTGTCAGTCACCAAGTCCTGAGCAAGGATGAAAATCCTCATTGGGCTCCACCACCTCTACAGGCAGTGTGACAAGCTATTACTGCCTCCCATCACATTTTGCGTAGCAGAAGACTAACATATGCTCACCATTAATGGAGGACTGCATGCGTGAAGAGACGTCACAGCAGCGGACCAGCTGGGAGACCACAGTGTAGAGCTTACCCAGCTCTGCATACTGGTACTTAATAGGAGGGCCTGGACCCTCATCCAGAGCAACCAACATGAACGTGGCAGGGACATTCAGCTTGAGCAGCTGGGTCTTTTCTGCCAGGCCTGTGAAGGGTAGTAAGAAAGAAAGGTGCATATAAATCCCCAAACAATTATATGTCTTTCTCATTATATTTTGCATTAACCCTTCTTTTACAATTCACTGACAAACCGATGTACGTGACAGGTGGGCGATGGCTGTGTGCTACCTACCCAGATTGGCATACATGACGAAGAGGTTGAAGTACTGCTGCAGGTGACGCCCGTGTTCAGAAACCTCTCTTCTAAGCAGGTTGAGTACAGCTCTCAACAGGTGGTCGCTTAGACTGAGGTTATCACAGCCCTGATATACAAACACAGATTACATCAATCGAAAGTACAGGATGAGAAACCTCTCCGTGATAATGTGACACATATTGCATTCCATACAGTCCTAATAAAGATATTTTCCACAAAGGTTTGCTGAAGCCTGGCCCCAACCTGAGTGGAGGGTCCGGGCGAGGCGGTTGGGGAAGGACAGGGGCCATCTTGCAGGGAGAAGTGAGCGATGAAGACAATGAGCTTTGCAAACGCACCACGGACCTCAGCACTCGGGCACTCAAGCAGGTACTCAGAGAATCGGTTGGGGTAAGCAAACAAAACGTTGTGTGCAAACCAACAGCGTACATTCTTACTGTGTCTCAGCAGGATGCAGAGAGCGTCATACCTAGAGGGGAGGACAAGTTGAATATTTATAGAGAAGAACAACAGAAAACTTCAAACACAGGGACAGACAGAGCTTACCAGTCACTGGCAGGGCCCCGTACGACTTTCTTGGTGTGAAAACCTGTGCTAAAGAGGAACCTAGCAGCCAACTGAGCACTTATCATAGCAATCTCCTCTGCCTCTGGCAGAAGATGGTCTTGTCCTGATGAAAACAGCAATAGTTAACAAATTGCAGGTAACACAAGCACATCTTTTAGTATATCAACATGAGCTCCTAACTGTCTGAAGCTCCAGTCAAAGAACAGAAAGTAAATAACTTATGAGGATATATACTACCAATCAAACGTCTGGACACACATAGAAATGAAAGAAAAGCAGATTTCATAACATCAAATTGATCAGAATGAATGTGTAGACATTGTTTATATTGTAAATGACTATTGTAGCTAAAAACAACTATTTTTGTAAAGGGAATATTTACATAAACAGAGAAATTCTGCAAACATCAGTACCGTCTTCCAATAGTTATATTTATGTTTGCTAATGCTAATTTATTATTTTAAAAGGAGAACTGACCATAAGAAAACCATGTGCAGTGATGGTAACAAAACTGAAGACATGTATCATTTCATGAAAACATGGTCACTCCTGTGTGTCCAAACCTTTGACTGGTAGTGTATAAGATTCACACATACACATAGGCTACATGTATTAGGGTAGTGACATATGTTCCTTTGTTTTGTCTCTGTAATCCAGCACACTGAATGTGAAATAAAATAAAAAAAACTCTTCAGCTGTTCATTCTAATTTTACCTACAAAACCATCCCTAACTTGAGGATTGTAAATGCAATTTCTACATGGATGTAAAAAATAAAACTGAAAGGTGCCACTTTAACTTCATTTCAAATCAAATCAAGTGTGCTGGAGTCAACAAAACGTGTGATTGTCCTACTACTCAATCTCTTCTGTATCAGAAGGTCAAAAGATTTCTCATCCAGGTTTAAGACAATTTATGCTTTTAGAAAAATACAAAATAAGATGAAAAAAAGATAATGCAGCAGTGAGAAAGCAGTCAGCTCATTACACAAGGCAGCAGCATTAAGGTTTAGAACAAAGTAAACGGACCAATTATCTCTGACAAATTCAATGAAGTTTCCCAAAACGTAAACCAAGCTCAGCGTGCTGGGATAGGTGGTTGATCATCTTACTAGCTTAGTTTAAGACAGTTTTAGGTCTGTTAAGAATCAGTGACTCTCAGTCATAGCCTCATCACTGGTGAGTTCCCTCGCATGTTCATTCATTTCCCTACACACATTACTGGGTTCAGGCTCATTGAATGGCACTGAAAAAAACTACTTTTTGAATGAGCCGAGCAGAGCCTGCGTGGTTCTCAGCAGCCGACAACCAAGTTAGAAGTTAGTAATAAAATTACAGTGCAAGCTTCTACATCTTTATGAGAGAAGCTTTGTAAGTAACCCTTTAGGGGTACTGGATATGCAGAGGCTACAGTGTTACAGCACATCTAAAACAGATTACATGCCTCAGATTGTGCAGATGTATTTACCCATGTTGTGGAACAAAGACATAATTAGCTTATTTTGCTCTTATTATTATTGTGCATTTAAAACCCACTGAGCAGCACACACACACACAACTGATGCATACCTGGAGGAGGGTTTAAATAGACACTGTTACAGGTCAGAAGTTTCTTAATGAACTGGAAATATTCCAGGCTGTATTGCATTCGGTTGTGCATGAATTGGACGTTCTGTTTGCGCACGCTGCACTCGATGACACTAGGCATCTTGACCTGATGTGGCTTGGTGGAGGAGATGCTCAGCTCCGAGATGTATTTGACAAGCTCGCTGTCCTTGTCCAGTGAGTCCATACGCTCATAGAATAGGATGTAGGCATTCCACCAGCGCTTCTGCCTCCGGTAGGACATCCTTTTCATCATGTGATCAAACACCTCGCCCATGTATTCTCCTCCAAAGCACTGGTTCTTCATCTCCTCCTCATCGTCCATCTTGCATTCGGTCACATCACCGTCATCAAACTTATACCAGCGATTCTTCTCGCCATCACCCCCGTTCCTCTGGATTATGTAGGAGTAGTAGTGTCCGCCACTAGCCTGGCCTGAGTGGACCAACACTCCCACCAGACGGTACTTAGAACTGCCCGGTGGTGTTGGTTCAGAGGGCTCATTCTGTTGGATCACCTGGTTCTCCGGGTTGACGTCATCGCCCTCTAGCTTAGCTACACCAGCTACTGTGTATGGCTCCATGTCCAACTCCCGAGGGAACTCAAAGTAGTCATTGAACTTGATGGCACACTCCCTCTCCCAGTCGTAGTCGAATCGCTTTAGCTGGATGGCCAGAACTGGAGGCAGCTTCTTAATTAGTAGGCGCTTCACTGTGTCCACCTGAAAAGGGGGGGGGGGGGAAACATTACAGATTAAATAACCTCTTCTGTTATTTAAATATATTTTAAGTAAACCACCACATGGGTGCTCACTTCTCACCTTTTTATTACACTTCTCACAGTGGTAGGCATTGGCTCCCTCCAGCAAATCTCCTTTAACATACTGCTCCATGGAGTCCAACAGGTTTTGATGGTTTCTGATATCTACGTTGAGTGTTGTGAACGACTCCTCACACTCATACCTGTCAAAACAAACAATTGTTAAGAAAGAAGAACCCAAGGCAATTACTGAAACCATTTCTAATAACCAAGCACAGGACAAGAACAAACTGCATTCACCTGTGGGGACATCCCTGACAGATCTTCTGGTCAGCAAAGGACCCTCCCAGCACTTTGCTGAGCATGGCAGGATGGCCAAGGGCCTTTAGAGCTTCATCCAGACTGTCCACCAAAGAGTTGAAAAATTCCAGTGCATCATGCTGCTCCCGCAGGTTCACTGGCTCACCCCATAACCTGACAGTGGTGGAACATTAGACATCACTGACAGCTAAGAAGGCAAAATACTTGGGTCAAAATAACTGAATTCTCAAAATACCTGAACTGTTTCCAGAATCCCCTCGGAACATAGTATTGTAGTCTAGATGCAGCCAGATGACCAAAGATGACCTGTAGGTGACGCAGTACCCCAATGTTGTACTCTTTCCTGTCTTCTGACTTACTGGAAGGCTTATCATCAAACTGGTGATGGTAGCTAAACACCTCATCACGAGGATCCACATTACTCTGAAGAGAAAACACACAATGAAGAACTAAAGATGTATCTTTATATGCACAATGCTACTTTTTTTTTTTATTGTTTGCCACTGAGTGAACAAAACAAATAATGTATAAAGTCTCTAAAGCCATTTATCGTTTCTTGTAATTATACTGCCCTCAGCTCCAAGCTCAGCCTACATAGCCTACTAGCCTGGAGTTAGCCATTTTGTCAGTCACTGGATTCTGAGAAAGGATGAACATCTTCATTGGGCAAAAGCTTTACTGCAACACAAACTTGCACAGTACCTCATTCTCCTGCTTCTCATCCCCTGACATATCATCATCCACGTCGGTGCCTGTGCCCTCGATGGCCAGGATGCCATTGCGGATGGGAGGAATCATGTACAGCTGCTGGATGACAGAGTTCATATAACAGGTGGCCCCGGCATTCTTCAAACCTACAAAACCTTTAGTGGGCCGTGGCCCCACCGGAGGCAAGTACTCCCACTCAGTCAATGTCTCACAACCTAGAGGGACAGGGACAGTAAAACACCTTCATTCATACAGTAATTTAAAAACTGCCAGCAGAATCCGCCTGCAACACTGCCACGTTTGTGTCTCCCTACCTAGGTAGTACATGTCAGTCAGAGTGTCAACTATTTGTTTGAGGTTGCGAACACAGCCGACAGCCAGTGCCACCAGGAGCTCAAAGCCAGCATTGATTGAAGCAGGAGTGCTACACACTGGGATGGCCTGCTCCGTGGGAAATTCCCCACTCTTCATGTACTGCAGATAAACATTAGATGCTGGGAAGATGAAGTCATCAATCAGCTCCTAATGAAGAAAAAGACAAATTGTGTTTTAGTGAAGTTTTAATAGAGGATAAGAGATTACTGTAAAGTCAGTTTGTTGTACCTTAATGAGGTTGGCTCCTCCCTTCTCACAGCCTATGTAATACTTCTTCTCTGGCGTCTGGAAGGCTAGAAGCTCTTTGGTCACCCCAAGGTGGCCCTCCAGTATGGTCTCCTCCACACCTGTCTCCCCTGTCCTCTTAACCTCATCCTACAAAATTCAAAGATTGTATTTCATTAATTCTCCCACAAGCTCAACTTTGAGGACAAAACAGCAGATGAACTAAAGCTGTCCTTTAGTGGGACATAACACAAACACAAAATATGGACAAAATATTTAAGACAGATCATGAACATATTAACAGGCAGTTTTACCCTTATCCGTTTCAGCCAGTCGATCTCATTGTTGAGCAGCACCTCAGCATTTGGCAGGTTGATGTTGCTGTTATAGGCATAGTTCAGCAGATGTCTGAGCAAAGTGAAGTAGTCCCCAGCATGTCTGGCTCGTTCCTTTGCTGTACTCTGTACACAGACACGCACAATTTCAAATTATGATCCTGTAAGCTGTCAAATACCAACAATGTCCGACACTGTAATGATGCATTATACACAAGCCATATTGCCACTCACCCCGAGCACAGTGAAAAGGAGGGTGATAAAGAAGAGAAGGGGTCGATGACCCATACAGCACCTAGTTGCCATCAGGAAAAACTGCTCCTGGGCCATCTGACGCACAGATCTGTTCAAGACAGGTAACAACATCAGCATCATTGTGTTCAGTTAAATCTACAGGTTAAATCTTCAGTTGATTTGTGATTCAGCAGTCACCTGGAAATCATAAAGATTCACTTACTTGCTATGGCAGTGTAGCAGCAGGTCTATGATGAAGGTCTGCCAAGCCTTCTCCTTACTAAGTGTGTCCAGAGCCGTGGGCATGAGGGCGAAACACAGTGTCATCACTTCTAGGGCCTCACAGCACACCTGCTCATCTTCTCCATCTGGTTCCTTAGCTGCATTTGTCTAACACAAGAATAAGACACATAGTATGCAGAAATAGATAAAGCAGTGTCATTTCAAATTGCTAATGCCTTGAAGCTCCACTAAGTCCGTGATGTGCTCTTGGTCTTTTGGTTACACCTTGCTCAAAGCTCATATATTGCCTTGTTCCATTGTGGAAGTCTGTGCTGAACAATTGTCACTGCTTATGCTTCCTATTCCTTATACTAAAAAAAAAAATTCTCAAATTCTGGTACACTAAGGCAACTGGACATTTACCTTCTCATATATCTTGCTGATTTCTTCATTGGAACTGAAGACGAGCTGCACTGTACCACAGCCAGATGCCCACACTATTTTCTGCACTGCTCGGATCACACAAATGTCTGGGATGTACTTCGATGCCTGGAAGAAATTCTGGTGAAAAAAATAGTTCCATAAAATCTATTATTACAGATAATACCATTAAAAAAAATAGATTTACATAATCTCATTTAGTAGAAAATTGCTCAGAGTGGTATCTACATTTAGTCATTAACCTTTAATTATTACCAGCCATAAAAAATACTATATTACTATTACACATTGAAGTTATTGTTCCCCTAAATCTTGTGTTACCTCGTCAGAAATCTGCTGGGCCAGGCGGATGGCTACATTGCGCAGCATGCATTCTGAGGCAGGGTTAGGGATGTTTTGCAGAGCACTCTGGAGAACCAGGGCCTGGTCATGAGTGGCCTGATTAATCTGTAGACAAAGCAGGTAAGGGGAGTGTGGAGAAAAGACAAAGATACACTTAAGTAGAAATTATTTAAGAACTAGTTACTCATGTACATCTTTATGTAAAGTACTTATGTGGTCTGACCGGAGAGACAGGAATATTTCCCTCAGCAGTGGGCTGGCAGGCCTCAGCCACCGCCTTCACGTGTCCAAAGCCCACAGCAGTCAGCAGGAGTTTGGCAATCTTCAGCGCATTGAGGTAAGCCCCACGCCGTGTCTCCATGTCCGCTGATGGGAGGAAGTTGTTTCTGGTAAGCATACTCAACACCAGGGGCAGCCCACCACTCTTTAGGAAGTTGTACTGGAAGTCACTGGCATCCTCGCCCAGAGTGGCACTGGCTGGCATCAGCAAAGCATAAACAACCTGGAACATGAGCAACATTAGGCAGTTTTAAACTTAGTAATACTGCTCTGTGACCCTGTATACACCACTATATGTTTGATTCATCATGCCAAGAACGGGGCAGATAATTATCACAGTCTGTGATCCACACTAACACTCACCTCAATGAGGTAGAGCACTTGTGAGGGTGAGGGGCCAAAGAAACGCGAGTCCAGTGAAGGACTGAGGCTGTTCTCTCCAAGCTTGGCGTGGTCCAGACACACTGCTCTCAGATTCTCCACTGTAGTGTTATCTGTTACAAAAACACAAGCATTTAGCTAACGTTGCCTGTGTGCTTTTGCGTATGTGTTTTGATCAAATTAAATACTGTAAACACTGTTCCATGTATACCTGGGGGCATGAGCTTCATGAGAACTCGAGCGCCATCTCTAAGCTGAGGCATGTTTAGGTTGCAGCCCAAGTCAGCAACCTGCCACAGGAAGGAGATGTATCGCAAATGCAGCGACATAATCTATAAAATAGAGTAGAGGGTATTAGAGCATGGCTGCTGAACACACAATGACATGATTCAGGGGTTAAAACACAAAACAATGTTGACAGTTTGTGATTTTGACTTGTAAAACACTATGACAGTAAGAGAAGTGATGGAAAGGTTAAGTAATATTCAAAAGATTGCTCCAGATTCTTGTTTCTCTTGTGTGGTGTGACACAATTAGTTCAAAATAATCACATTCTCGTGCACAACATTGGTCACACATTCATTTAATTACTTTAAACTTATAGTTTTCCCAGTTGCTTTACAGCTGATTTAGTATCTCTGCTGCAAACTCACCACACCAGGAAGACAGCTTTCCACCTCAGGGTTTGGTCCATCACTGTAGTGGTTGCCATGGTTACCAGGAGAGCCAGTGGATGAGTCAGATGAGCTGTCTGGGCTTGAGGGCATGTTGGCACTCACCTGGGTCAGTTTGGCTGTAATCAGCTGTACAAAAAAAGATCAGAGTGTGAGTAAATATTCATCTGATGGATGGAAAACTATTATGTACCTGGGACACAGACACACAGAGGAAGAAGAGCACATTCTCACCGTTTTGTCCTTCAAATTGAGCTGTCCAATCAGCTTCCTGTCGTCAGCTGGGTCAACAACCTCTCCACCGATGAAAAGCTCTATCTTGGTATGTGCAGCATTAGCCTTGATCCTGTTCAGGATGCCACGCCGAACCGAGCCAATTGTGTCATTAGTGTGTGACCATATATCTAGGTCGTCTACCTGACGCCCCTGGTTGGGGAAACGGACGATCAATGTGATGTGCTTCCCACGGAAAGCTCTGCAAAAGAAATTGAATATAGAAGTGACGTTTTTTGGACATAGACATACATGTGGATGCCTCAACAATTTATTGTAATACACTGACATCTTTCCGTTACTGCTTTTACCTGGACATGGGCAGTATGGTTCTCTCCTCATGGTAGTCACTGTCACACTCATTGATGTACTCTTTGAGCACAGTGAGAACTCGCACCATGCGGATAGCCTCCTGGCGGGCGCAGTTGATGCTGTCTTTGTCACCATCCAGCACACACAGTGTATCATAGGATGCCTTCAGACGGTCAAAACATGACTGGATAAAATCTTCATGAATTTCAACCTAAAAGTACAGTATGCAAAGGGGAAATACCTTGTCATTACACGAAATGACTGACCCTTACTTAACACATGAAACTTAGGATCCAGGAAAAAAAGAAGAAAGAAGAAAGCCCATTTACATTAAAATTCCACTCTGACTGAAACATAACAGCTCCTGTACCTGGTTGACTTGTAGCTTTGGTCCAAGGTTTGTGTAAATCTCTTTCAGCAGGTCTATGGCTCTGCTGGCGATGTCATCACTTCCTTGAATTACCACCTAGGAAGAAGAAGAAAATGACTATTTTCAAGCAGCACTCTCCATCATACTCACAGGTGAGTGTCTGACTGTCATGTATACAAGTCTGTGGAAGTTGAAAGCACTCAAAGGGGGAAACCTCATTACTGGCCACTCAGAGCACAGCAGGGGGAAGGACACTATGTACTACAAGACTGGTACAAACAAAAGGACACAACCCCTTAGTGTGGAAAGGAGGAGACACATGTCAAATTTAACAATTATTATTGGGAATAAGCCATGTGCCTACAACAATGTCATCTGTATTATTTGTGCAGAGAAATAATATAAAATACACAAAAAAAATTGCAATTCATGTTTTGCTCCAAGTTAAGTCTAGACAATTAACTAACACAGGGAAAAGAAACACACAGTACAATAACCTACAGATATCATTAAGGTGGATGCCAAAGTGCTTTGAACTCCTCAATGTTTAAAATTCACACAAACTTAAAAATTATTCAACCACAAGCTTTCAAAATCAACCATATGTGTTATTTACAGAGTGGTCCTCAAGGTGACTGAACAGAGATATTTCCAGTCTTCAAGACATTTAATTTCACTGCTAAAGGCAAAAGTAACTGCATTAAAGAGTAAGAGGAAGGAGAGGAAAAATAGATGAAAAACTGGAGACTGGGCATTTGGTTTGTGTGTGCCTGGTGCAATAAAAACTGCTCACCCTCCAGAGGTAGTCCAAGCCTATAAGTTCCAAGTCATCCATCATGTAGGCCCTGCGCTTTGCCACCAGCTTGCCCTCCCTGCAGTTGACAGCTTTGAAGAACCTCTCAAAGCACTTCATGCCATTCTCTGTCAGAAGAGATGGATCCAACTGCAGAACATTGTTCTCAAAGAAGTCCTTGTTGATATCTGGGTCCAGGTCTGGCTCATCACCCATCAGCTTGGAGTACCTATTGGTTGCCAGGAAGGGATTCAGGACAGGCAATGTTTCCTGATTAACAAATGTAAAGGTGTTCATTCAAGCCGACATTAAGTAACTATTACATCAAGTGGTACCATTTAAAGCAGGCTTCCCGGTCACACAGAAACACCGCATTCTCAGCCAGACATTTCCAGATCTGCTTGGCCTGAGGCGCACACAGCCACAGCTGGCCATCCTTTAGCAGGAACCTGGAAAACATGGGAAAGAAAATCAATATCAGATAGGTTAGAGAAACGTGTTTGTGTAGGTCATGAAGGTGGTTCCAGCTTTGCATCATAATTGCTGTTGGTGTCACTGGGTGCTTCATCTGAACAAGGTTCATTAGAGCTGCTAGGCAGAACTAGGGATCTATTGTGCAGTTCCTACAAACTGTGTAATTGAATGTACCAGGTCTTCATTTCTGTGCTGTATTGATGTGATGTCACTACATCAACATGCGTAAATAGTTATTTTAAACATTTGTTATTGTTTACAATGAAAAACTAATGAAAACAAACTTGAAAAAACCTCTGCACTGTATGATTTTAAGTGTAAATATTCTGACTTGCAGCCAATTATTTTTGTGCTATGAGAGAATAAAACCACTTTTCTCTAATTTACCAATTGACTTTGTTTTAATGAAAATTGATAGTTACTGCGAGGGTTAATGCACTGGCAACTTATAGTTGATCTGAGCCCTATTTAAGTAGCAAGCAATTTTCTATTTATAGTTGCAAATTCGAGAGACTTTCACACCCTGGATGTATTTGAGTACAAGTTGGTTAAGGTGAAGTTGTACCTCAGGAAGTTGAGTCGTTCTTGTACTTCCTGGACATGGCTGTAGCGGCTTCCTGGTCTGACTGTCTGGGGATCAAACTCAGCCTGTTCTTCTGTAAAAGTAAAAGTGACACATGACCAGTGAGACTACAGACAGTGCACACCGCTCATACAAATGATGTTGCATATGCAAATAAGATGTCTGACTAAAAGTGCCATTTCTGGATCTGATAAATGGGTAAAGTACCTTTGGAAAACTGCCTCATGGTTTCCATGTAGGCTGACAGATTCTCAGCCACCAGGGTGACCAGAGCGTGGTTATGCTGCAGCTGGTTGATCAGGTCATGGCGGTAAAACACATGAGGACTTCTCTGGGTTTGACTAAAGAGAGGAACAGGTGAAGGAGTGGAGTATGTAAGGGGGAGGACAGATTTTAAGCGAGGAAGCAAAGACGGATGTAGTGCGAATAAGGCTGACATTTTACACTTTTGCAACATAATTTCAGATAAAGAAAACAGAGCATGACTGATTTCTTATACGTTACTGTCTTGGGCATAAAGAAAGCAGCTTTTGGCATATTTGTGCGTCTGTATACTGTATGTATGACACAGAATAACCAGCAAAGACGGTCATATCAATAAAGGACATTTCCTGCCTTTTTTCCACATAAATTGATGTATTTGGCAACACACAAAAATAGCACCAATGACAATTTTATTTTGAAAACAAAGTGGCTCACATTTATCAGAATGCTGTGGTTTACCAATTAGTGGCTTAACTGTGTTAGACTGAACAACTACTACTTTTTACATTGTAGTGGTATTTCCGCAAAACACATAGTAAGAATACTTTGTTGATTGTTGTAGTTGACCGTTAAGCATAACTTTGAATAAGTGGGACCAAGGCATGAAATACCCCTGATATTTTTGCATTGAATGATTTGAGCTGAAAGGAGCTGGCATCAAGAAGAATGGGGCTCCATCTCAAAGGACCTTTCATTCTGTTGTGTAGCTGATTAAATTAGAATTAATTAAAGAATTATCAGACGTTTGTGATAAAGCTTGTGTGAGAAAACCCCACCAAATGCCTCTCTAAGTTTTGCTCATCAGATGGAGATTAGCCAAAGATGTCTTTGCACACTGTTTGAGAATTGGCTTCCGTGACTTCACCTGGACTTTATCTAACGTGAAAACGTATTCAATATAAACAACCACTTTTACCTCCAGCAATTACTACTCATACTTCTTAGGCGTAAAAGCTTACACCCAATCTGATTAGAATAAACAATAATTACAAAATGTATTATGTAAACTGTCATACTAGCTAGAAGTTACTGTATTGTAAATTATTAGAAAATACTACATAATATTTAGATATGTTTGTTTCAGCTTTTAATACCCTTTATCTTTTTTTGTTTAAAATGTTTTTCATGGCTTTAACATAATGTTAAATTCTAAAATTTGTGTTCATTTTATGCAAAATTTAAAGCTACATGCTAAGCTAGCATTATGCCCTGTGCAGGGTAATAAATAGGACCTTGAATAAGGAATCAGTCGTTTGAGATGAAAACCCAAGAAGAATTGCTTGAGCAGATCCATGGCAGAGATTTACATTTTATAGTGTATATTAAAAATGTCAAAGGGAAAGTTAGACTTGACGTAACACAGAAGTAGGTAGAACCCTGAAATTGTTAGTTTAACTTACCCCACTAAGTTCGTTTGTATGTTAATTGGCATTTTCTTTCTGAAAAACAACAGGCATGTATGCTACAAATTTTCTACAGTGACTATTAAAAAACACTGCGTCAAATCAAAACAATTTATGATTAGTGTTGAACAAAGTGATCAAAAATATTTTACAGTAATTTCAGAGATTTGCATTGTAATGTTATCTTAACACTATTGTTTGCTAGGGTTGTATATGGTTAAAATTTCTATTGTTTAACTACTACAGCTCAGTGCAAACTTTAAGTCCTTATAACATAGTTTACTGATAGACTAACTGAATTATATCAAACCTATGCTTCTTATCAGCATGTTTAACAAATAGGCCTTCAGATATTTTGACGTTACAGGTTTAAAAAAATAAATAAATGAGAACTAAATTGAATTTAGCACCAGGTTACTGCGATCAGTAACACCTGTGACTTTCCCCACGATGACAAGACACAATGTCTGTTAAAAATGTGTTAGAATTAAAATAATAATACCATTAATGTATTTAAGATTTACTGAACTGTAACTTAGCGAGCCAAGTTACTAACTAGGTAATGAACAACTCAGACAGAAATGGGTACACTGGTTGAGTTGAGTTTAGGCACAGACTAGAAGTGATTAGGACTAAACCCAAGGCTGGTCTATCAACATACCCCTGCACCAACCTTCAACTGCAGTTACTGTTAATTTTGTTAGGCCTAATTCATACTTTCCACATTTGAGTGTCTGCTACAGTATCAGCGTATCTCCATGGACATCTGCATGCAGCCTGAGAATTTGTGTCCAGACCAACAGCAGTGACAGTGCACCAACTGTGACAGTCTCACTACCCCCTCACTACATACATAGTAGGTATGTTAATGTTCATTTCACTGTCCTTCACATTTGTGAACCAGTTACACATACTTTATGTTTTTCACACAGGAAGACTTCATGTTGTTGATTTTGCTGTTAAGAGCTGCTATTATGTTTTGTGTTGAACATGTGTAGAGCACGTTTGTGTACACATAAAAGGTTTTGCACACATTCCTAGAATACGGATCAATGAGAAGGTATACGGAAAGTATGAATTGGCCTTTACAGTAGAGTAAAGCAAAGACTGCACCTTTCAGCTCATTTCACTGTACTCTTTAAAAAAAAAAAAAAGGGGGGGGGGGTGAGTCTTACAACCTCATGTGGGACATGCTTACAGAACATACACCAACAAAAGTGCAGAAGGTTAGAGCAAACTCTGGTTTAGAGAGATATTTAATTATTGTATTAACGTTTGTATGTATTGGCCAGTGTTGCTGGGAGCACTGATGATTAAATAATACACTAGGGTGTATACAGAGTGTATGTGTAATGTAATACTGTACTGGTATGCAACTGCTAAGGATGTTATTATGCTGGGCACTAAGAATATCAATCGTCATGCTTCAAATTATTTACAAATGTGACTAAAATGTCAGGATGTCAAGTCTTGAAGATTCTCAGTCGTCCAGGTCATGGTTATTCCAAAATCACTGATTCAGGAATACAATTTTTTTTTTTTTTTACCATAACCTTACCTGAGGTTTTGAGGAGCTTCTCCAAAGAGGCTACAGATTTCTCTGATTTGCTTCAGAGCAGGAATCACCCACTTGTCATTGGTTCGTAACTCCTCTATGAAGCGATCTATCCACTGGATCTTCTGTGTGTCTCTGTCCTGTGCATGAAAATGTAATATCATCAGAATTTGGAGTTCAATTACCTTTTTATCTGTTATTCTGCAAGACATTCACCAGAAACAGCCCAACATTTACCTGTGAGCAACTGTAATCCAGTATCTTGATGTGGGCACTAAGAGCCTGGTCCATGATGTCTACTGGGACATCATCGCTGTGTGCCAGGTTCCACAGCAGGTTGAGGACCTTGTGGGCCATCACACCATCCTTATCATCCTCAGCCAAGCGCCGGATAAGTTCCAGCAGTTTTTCACGCTGTTTCTTGCTGGCATTGGTCCAGCTTGCCTGCACAAGAGGAAAAAGTACACAGGTTAGTGTAGAAGGTATAACAGTGTGTTGTTCTGATTTAACAACTGAACCACAGTTATATGAAGGCACCTAATTAAATTTATATTGTTTACAAAAAGGTGTTGAATTAGTGAGAGGCTGACTAAATAAATTCGTACCTTGAAACAGTCAAAAAGGTGATCAAGCTGCTCAGGTGAGAAGTCCCAAGCCAGCTTGGCCAGGAGGTCATGGACATTCTTCACAATGGCCTCATGCTTACCAGCCTGTAGATGAGCAGAACAACCACCCAAAAGTTGTGTTAAAAAAACAAAACACAATTACATCCATCACCTGACCTCTCACAAGTGTCAGGGATATGCTGCAGTTGTGCTGCAGCTAAACGAGCCACGATTTGTAGTGTACTTTGACTGGATGTTCTTATTTTAACTTAAATGTGATGTTGCCATAGTTGTGAGGTGGTAAATCTAAAAGCAAACAACACTTCTAGTATAAAGAACAATTCTGGTGTGAGACCAAAGCAACACTTCATCTGAAGCTTAATAAAAGGCTATTGAATGAATATTTCCTGGTCTCACAATCAATGCATTTGTTATACTATAAGCTTATTTCCTTTCTCTCTCACGCATCATGGAAGTAGGTATACAGTAGTGAAATAAAACACTACTATGCTTCTACTCTACACAATTGTGACCAAAACCAGATCTGTAACTGCGTGTTTTGTGCATACTTTTTGCCAGATCAGTGATTTGGGATTTGAAAGCTAATATAAATACATAAACAAACAAGGCTTCATGACTGATGGAATAGTTTGGTGTGAGTTTTCTTGCTACTAAAAACTGTGGTAATGCTGAAAAACCTGACGTTGAGACAACCACCTCAGCGTTCATTAGGTGCTCTTGTTCCAATCTAAAATATACAATATCAACAGAATAGCTCCAAGCTATTTTCATTTAGTATTAAAAAACAAACTACAAGAGCATACAGTTTGTCCCTACAGTGTACTTACTGAGTTGTAATATCTCAATTACAGCAATGCTGCACTTAATCCAACTTGCCTGTTATGACCCAACTTAGTACTTACACCAGTACTTTTATGTCAGCATAATCTGTATAATAAAAATAGCAATTTACTACTAGTGTTATGTAACATCAAATTAATACAGAACTCTAGATAATGGGACATTTGTGGCTGAGCTTGCTTTGTGTCAGATCATTAAAAACCAACATTGGAATAAAACCACAACACCGCTGAATGTACCTGTGCAGCCCAGATGTTGTCCAAATCCTGCATTGTAAGAGCTTTCTCTTTGATAACGAAGCGAAGGATCTTCTCCAGTTTCTCGACATACTGCGGCTGATGCAGACTGTCTCTCAGTACAATGGACAGGATGTGGTTCTGCTGGATCCACTCCTGAGGTAGGATGATGAGATACAGAAAGAATGGGATTTTAGATGGGGCACTTTTTATATACGAAGTACAAAAGTTAAGAGATGAGCTGAACTTACCGCCATGCGCTCTGCAGTCAGCCACTCCTCCTCTTCAGGGTTATGCCGATGAGTGTAGTAGGACACACTGGAGATCACCTTGTTAACTTCATTTAGTGCATTCATTTTGCCATTAAAAGAAGAAATTTGCAATAACCTGTTGACAAAGGTAGAGAGTTTAATCAAATCGTATTACATTTAAATGAGGAAAGCTAAATGGATTTCTTTGCACAGAAATTCTAATTTACAACAAGACACCTTTTCTCACTCACCTAAGAATCATTTTTAACCTAAAAATCTCTAAATTCTTCACTGTCTCCTCCTGCCCTGGTACACGAGAAGCCAGATTCTTCAGAGACTTGATTATCATGGACAGTGCGTCGTTTTTGGCTTCATTCTTGGCCTCTTTCTTCAGCTCCTCATCTGTCAGATTCTCTAGAAACTGGGGAACCATCTCGATGACTGGAAGGAAGTATTTCTTTACCGTGTGCAATGTGAGGAACTCATAACACTGGCCGAAAGGCCTGCAACGAAGGGAACACAAAATCAGCCACAGGAATGTGTAACGTGACCACAATACACAGACTTAGTCAACGTATTTAATGTTAAGATGAGCTCATTGTGCATCGTATAGTGCAAATTCAATAAGTCTCACTTTATAAGTGCAGCGATGATCTGGACGTTCAGTGCTTGGCCGCTCATGAAGCGATCGTGCAACATCTGAAACCCGTTTAATGTGCCAAATTTGTTTATCAAGTCCACCAACCAGCCCTGTAAATACAAAACAAGACAGAAAAATTAATTAAATGTACTTTTTATTGCAAGCTTTCCAAAACACTGAAGAGATGGTGTTTAAGGGTTAACAAGTTCGAGAAGTCCTGCTTTGCCAAAAATATAACATATAATATAACTTATTTAATAACATAAGCTAATAGAAAGTCTGTACTGCAGTTAGATGTTTAGGATTAGATCTCACGCTTAAAAGAAAAAGACAAATTGTAGTGAAATCAGACTTAGCAGTTGCATAGTGGAACCCTAAGTAGTCCTGGGCCTCGTGCCAACAGAGGCAGACAGGCAAGCAGTGCTGCAGTTCTGTTCACATTGACCCCGTGCCCACGATGTATTCATCACACTTTAACTGTAAAATTCCTATTCTCTGGTGTATCCACCTTCTCTTTTAACCAACTGCTTTCATAAAGCACAAAGCTTCTTGAGAACATAAGTTCCTCATTTTCATTATCAGGCAACTCCACAGAGGGATTCTCTTTGTCTCACAAGGGCCCTAGGGTAAGACATTCATAGAGTGCTACTCTATGGATGTCCTTTACAATGAAGAAAATCTGTTTTCTCAGTTAGCATTACTGGTGACATTATTTTAATTTTACACAGGCTTAAACATTGATCAAATAACAAATACATTTGTAATATTATGCATATAGTAATACACACAATTTTAGATTGAAAGTTTATGTCAGACATTCATCTGATCGCAGAATGTGAGACAAAAAGCAAAGCAGTCAGTTTGAAGAAAGAGTTCAAATCTGACAAGTTGAAAGAATGATCAAGAAATAGCCCAATTAAAATGTAAAAACACAATAATTTCAAGGGTACAATTTCCATGCTTGGTCAACTGTTGTAGCATTTCACCTTAGGAGATCGTGGGTCTGGTGGTCGGGCGAAGAGCTCATCGTCAGCCAGCTGTGCTCCAGCGGGGACCGTCTCAGAGGGCCGTGTGCCGTTGTAGATGTGGAACTTGCAGTGAGGGTTGGTGGCCATGGCCAGAAGCTCCAGTAGAGGGAACCAGTCCTGAGAGAGCTTGGCCACACACAGCTCCACTAAACGGTGTGTGTTGTTTATAATACACCTCTGTGGAGCAAGGATTGTGAGAAGACAAAAGATTAAGTTTTAGACCCTAAGAGAAAGAAAGAAAACATGATTTTGTGAAATAAGAGAATTTAAAGGTCAACTGGAATATATCCTTGCACTCCAAAACAGCTCCACCACTCACAGTGGCCTCACCAATAAACATATCTAAAAGTGCAAAGCAAAGAAACACATTATTTGAAAGTATGAATGTACAAGCATGTGCGCAAACTACATATAAGATTACTGTTAGCAATGTTAGCTAAGGTTTCAGCTCCACTGAAAGTCTGTTACCATGATAACACTTTCTTTGTGTCATTGCTTTTTGCAAAAATAAAAACTAGACCAGTCATAAGTCATGGTCAATAATTCAAACTCTATACAGCCTTTGTTCTTGTTTTGTTCTCAAAAACTGAATGCTGTAATTGGTGTTGTTTCATTAGTATAATGTAACCAGAAATATGAGAAATACTATATTATTCATGGCTCTGCCCAGTTACCGTAAAGTGTAAAGAGAGCAGCTGCCACACACATAGTTTACATGTATCAGGATCAAGTGATTTCTGAAAATAATCAGAGCATCTATGCATCATTAAAAATAAGTATGTAATACACAAAAATAAGTTAATATATATATATTATTTACCAGTTAATATATATATTACATATATATTATTTACCAGTGAGACAAACACAAACACATAAGCTGTCATCAATAACTACAACTAGTCTTATTTTTAAAAAAAATACAAAAATGTGTGTGTATATATATATATATATATATATAATTTTTTTTATTATTATATAAGACTAGTTGTAGTTATTGATGACAGCTTATGTGTTTGTCTCACTGGTTTGTTGTGAAAAGGTTCCACAGATCTATCTCCCTACACCATATAACCCAACAGCCAGCCTCAGCTACTTTGAACAAAAAGATCAGCGATCACTGCTGGTGCTGCCTCTTTCCCTCAGCTCTACAAAAACTAAACAGAAAACTCAACTTACTGGGAAGATCCCACTCTGAGCAACTTATACACTGTATTTCCAACAAGATACAGCCAGAGATGTCAAAAATAAGCAGAGATAAGACGGCTATGCTGAGTCATGCCACCTGGTAATGACAGATTTTTGTCAGCCTTTCATGACACCTTTCCTCTCCTCTATTTAAACCCGTAGAGAGTAGCTGTAGTAGAGAAGCTAAAAGCATGGTCAATTTCCAAATATGGTGATTATTTATCAGTGCAGGCTTTACATTTAAAATTGAGCTTGTGTGCATTGATTACAACAGTCATTTTTCTTTTCATAAAATCTGAAACGTCCAGTAACTAATTACAAATGAAGACTCACATGAATCTCAAACTTCCAGCCACTGACTGCCTCATCCGTTAGGATCTTTGTGAAGGAGATGGTCAGACCGTCTCGGAAAAACCTCTGGCATGCCTCACACTTCACATCCAGTCCTGCAAAGACAGACATTTAAAACCGTTGTTAAAGATTTAAGAGCATGAAGGAGGTAAAAATATAAATCACAGGTGGTCTGTAGATAGACAGGTAAATTTAAATATCTTTAATACATTTTTACCATTAAATATCTGTAGGACTAACTACAAGCTCATTAAAAAAAAACAAAAAAAACCCACAAGATTCTGAACTTCACTTAAATGATTCAGTTAACAATGTGGGAGCCATGTTCAACGTTTGACTTGAGTCACACTAATACTAACATTTCATATTGGAGATATACACACATATGGTGGACCACATATATTTTAATACTCACTCATCACTTATTTATTCATGTATTTTTACAAATCTATTTGTCAGTCGACATAAAAGTTAACCTAATCTTTGATTTTATTTACAAAGCAACAACCTAAATATTTTTCAAGCTCCAGTTTCTAACATTCCTATATATTACTATCTATTTTATTTATTTTCTGTATTATACTATTATACTGACAAAATCTTATTTCATAATAAACATAGCAACTTGGGTTCTGGAATATATAGTAGATTTTTCACCATTCACCATTTCTGAAATGCTGTATGAACGATTAATTATATAATTGTAAAAAATTTGACAGATAATTTAAAATGAAATAAACTAATGGTTGTGACCGACTCTCTATATCAGTGGTAGGCCTTAAGTGCGGCTGCCCAGCTTGATTTCCAATTATCCCCACCCTATTCATCTGAAATGGTATCTTCCAGCTGCTGGCCCTGAAGGATCAGAATTGCCAAACCCTGCTCTAAACTTTCAATTGCCTCAGAGTTGCTCTAAAAACACTGCTGGGAGGATGTGAATGTCAGAAAGCATCTCAGACACAAATCTCTTATTCTGTATATACTTACCTTTTTTACTCAGGTCAATAGCAGCTTCCAAGAGGACTTCTAACTCTCCTTTTGGCAAAACTGGAACAACCCAACGAGGCCTGGGGGAAGTAAAAACTCATGAATCCACAGAAAAAAAAACATTCATGTAAAAAGCATTAATATTTCATTATTTTAATATCTACATGCAATTCAAAGAGCTCAGTTTACTTAGCTGTCAAGTATATTCTGTGTTAGATTTGATCAGATTGAATGTCCAGCAAATGTTAAAAGGAGGCATAAAAGTGTATATACTAGTGGTTAGACTTTATGCTTGTTGCAGATTTTATAAACAGAATCAAAATGAAAAAACAAGCGAGTATCTGAAATGAAATAGCTGGCAGCTTTTTAAAAAATTTCTAAATCGTAGGACGTCACAGTGCTGAACAAGAGCTCTCCAAATATGCTGCCTCTGTGTCAGCAAGTAAGTAAAATACCTGTTGATCATATCATCCAGCTTGGCTAGGTCAGTGTGAGGAAAAGCAGGCTCCTCCTCTTCCAGCTGAGGGGGTCCATCCCCCTGGCCCTGCTCATCTGGTGGGCTCACTGGAGAGTTCTCATTAGATGAGTTAGGGGATGATGTCTGGAAAAATTATAGACATACAAATTCAGAGAATGCCCTTTTGATCTCTGTGGTTGTACATAACTGACACTCACTGACAAATGATTAACTTAAACTTTAATTTGTGTTTTCCTCTGGTCGCTTCCCATCAAGGTTGTGTGAGTACAATGTTGTAATGAAGCACAATGGGGCTTTTTTTTTTTATTGCTGGTTTAAGCGGAGCAAAAAATAAATCCAGATACAAATATGGCTTTATGCAGCTGATATAGCTTAATCCAACAACACCAACAACAAAAAGAAAAACTGCTGAATAGTCCTGAGAGTAACAGACTGCCTCATGACATCCTTAAAAGCATTACTTTGAATTTTATAAATGGGTATGCCCTCTTGCATCCATTAATTGAAATCTATGGTAAAAATCGGAAAACAGAGATCCAGGTGGAAGAGAGTGTCAAAGACCCAAAGTTTTAAAGCCGTTACACACACCTGTTTCTACAGTGACATATGCCAATGAAAAGCTAAGCCCACTTCTTACACACGGGTAGGATTTCTATTGTTCTGCTCACTAAGTGCACATGCATTGCAGGTGTAAAGAAGCAGGTGTCTCTCCTGAAAGCCTAAAACAAAGCCATTCAAATCCTCATTCTCATAGTATTTGTCATACAAAACAACGCTCTTTTCATCTTATCAACCAAGAGGAGACAAAAAGTGAGGGCTGACATGGTTGTTTTAGAAGTATAAATGTGTTAGTATGTGGGTGTATCTCTGCTATGGTGTTGTCAAATGGAAACAGTGAAAGGAAGAGTGTTAGAGAAACAAAGGGAAGCATGTGCATCTATGAATGTGCATTTAAACACCAGTGTGACCATTCCCTTTTTCATTCCATTTCACATCTAACAAGTGTGTATGAACATCAGCGGTGGTGTGAGCATCTGTGTATAGGAGAGTAAAAGAGGAATACACACAGTCTAAAGAGATGCACAACAGAGAAATATGAAATGTGGGGGTGTGTGGTGAAGGCTCCTTCTGCTTGGCTGACCTACATAGGCAGCTTGCCTCTCACGTCTCACCACGGCTCATCTCTAACCAACACAGGCCTGCACATACACACGTACAGAAACACACACATATCCTTTATCCATCACTCAAGAGGCTCTGTTCATTGATGCCTCGCCTTGACTTTCTTTCTCCCTCTTTTCCGCTCCCTCCTCCCCTCCCTTTTCGTCCCTTTGGGCATCTGTGTGTGGTTAGGTACAGGCAATATCTGTTAAAAAACTGTGCAGCAGTATCTGTACTAACAAAAGAGAGACATTAAAAAAAACACTCTGTGCCTTCTCCTTCACAGGTTAATTTAATTACGAGTCTACAGTCAGAAAGGTAAAAGAGTAAAGCACATTGATTTGAAACAAACAAAATACTGAATTGGATTAAAGCATTGGCAATACAAGGACAAGAGCAAAAATATTCAATGCAAAAGAAAAAAAAAGAAAGTCGTACACAATGGCTTTTGGCTGGAAAAATGATACTGACCTGGTTCTGTGGTAGTGGAGGTTGGCTCTGAGCATCAGGTGCCTGGCCCTGGCCCTGGCCCTGACTGTCATTGCCCCCCACTGGAGAGCCACGCGTGGTGGCCGTCATGCTCGCCACAGGGCAGATCTTGGCAATCTTGGCCTCTTAGGGAGCGCTGGCCAGGAGGGAAATCACAGCCACCTCAGCTGTAGAGCAGAGGGAAGAGAGCCCGAATACACGAGAGAGGGACACAAGCACCTGGAGATCTGGATGTGCCGCAGAGACCATTGCATAACCTGGAGCGCGGAAGAGGGGTAAAGGTCAGAATTATCAGCTGGCTGGTTAAGTTACTTGTAATACACAACTGAAATATGTCAACAGATGGTTATAATTTTGTTCTGCAGAAATTACTATTTAATACACAATCATTCTGAACAGATAGTTATGCTACCTAACAATTAAGTTTTGTCTTCAGAACTAGACTATTAATTATGACATTTTGAGGACGATGTGAAAGGCTGATATGGATCACGTATTTAAATGTTATTAGATTCAGAATATCCAGTTTCAACTAAAACTCTGTTCCTTACTCATTACACTTTATTTACACTAACAAAGACAGCGACTGCATCATTTCACACGTCTCTTTCGTGATGTCTTAATGGTCAAATGATGATACTAACACAGACCTTTAGATCTTATCTTGCACTTCTGCCATCTATGAAACAACACCGCTGTAGATGACTATACATACAATAAAAATGCTGCTACAAACTTGTTGCATCTCATGTCTCATTATTTTTTAATAACAGGTGCAAAACTAGATGAGATGCCTTGAGGCAACAGGCTCCTCAATATTGTACTCTAACAATATCGAGGAGCCTTAGGTTCATATCAGCCTTTGACAAGGCCCAAATTTCCAAAAGCCTGTTTTGAAATTCTGTTGCATCATGCCAACACAAGCCCCCAAAAGTGACTTTAAATTAGAAATCATGTGATACTGTCTGAATCTATCAAGTCCCAGTAAAGAGCATCTTCTTAAATTTGTGTGAGATTTGTACATGTGTGTACGTTGGCAACAGGGCAGACACGAGCAGTGGTGAAGTGAATTCTAAGTGAATATTTATTTCTTACTGGGATATTGAAATAGTCATTAGTAATGCATATTTTCTCATTCTGATTGACGTCTGATTAATTGATGCATACCTAGTTCTAAAATACGAGCTAATTTAAGAGTGATAATTGCTACCATTACAGCAAACAACCTATTAAAGCTGTCTTGTCATATCAATACAACCTTTGTATACCTTACTCTCTTTCAATGCGGAGTAATGGAATAATGGTCTTAGTAACTGTTGAGATCTAGAACATGATGACATTGCTGCACACTATAGTCTGATGGAGTAAGACTTAATGATCCAATAATCAGACAATTAGAAACAACACAATAGTTTTGCCAAATTTACCTAATACACTTTATCACTAATATTCACCACCAGCATAGGAACATTTTATGGAGACAAGATTGTGGTAAGTACAGCAGGTCAGAGTTGACTCAGGAAGCTGGTATGTAAACTGTGAAGTGTGTTTACCGTAGACGTTTGTGGGAATTACTGCTTACCATATTTCAATTTCTATTACAAATACATTTGTCCGATCATTTTTAATTTTATTTCAAAAATATGCACACTAATTGTTAAGGATCATACTACATAACTGCAACTGCCAGATTTGCCTCTGGTTGCAGCACCTTTGTTGATCTCCCTAGGTTTGTCTCTTTCTATACCATGACTAACAACTACAGACACCACTGAAAAAAATGCCTGCATGATGAACTAGCTGCACACGTTCCTTACCCTGTTGCCTGTTTGATAATTTCTTGACATTCCTGGTTCTCAGCAATGAACTTGTTCAGCACAATGCCTTAATTATGAATAAGTAAACAATACATAAAATAGAGAATTAAGATAAAGGAATTTCAATTTATCTCAGTAAAACATGACATAGCTTGCAAATTTATCACTGGGTATAGACACTTGACTGATCAAGCATGCATGCCTTGGGTCAGCAGCAGAAAAAGTCAAATACTATTCTAAAATAAGCAACTAGGGGGTACTTATTAGTTCCTGTTTTGTACAATGTCCAAAGCATAATAAAACTACAATCAATTAAAATTGGGTTGAAATACTAGAAGACAGAATTAGCCAAACTCTAATGCAATTTATTATTCTGTAAGTTGAATTACATTACACACTGACTATGACTCTTCTCAAGATAATAAGAATTATAAAAATGCAGGAAACATGCCTTGATGGATTTTAGACTTCTACCCAGAAACATCAATAGAGAATTGAAGAAAACTAGAACTGAAGAAGACGCTTCAGTGCAGATTATGTAAGTAAGACAACTCAAAGCATAAGAATGTAAACATCATGGAGTATAACTGCTGCTGGTTTTTTACCTTTTAAAAGGCAATGACTGGATGATAAGGTTAAAGCCAATGGTTTGTTTTGCAATCATGTGACATACAGCAATTTAACATTGGTGTACTAAATTGGTTGATGTCCCTTATGATTGGGTAAAACGATTGGTTAAACTGATGTTTTGTTTATCTACTGCAACAGTATTTTCTTGGTTTAAGGGTAGTGAAACTAGATTGTTTCCTATTTTACAGGTGGTCCGTGACATTTGCTTCAGTACTGATAATTAACTTTGCAGCTGACTCTACATACAGTACATTATGTTATGATTATTATTAATGGAAAAAAAAAAGTCTGTGGCTTGCTAAGAACGAAAAGTCATATCGTGTATCTATCAGTAAAAGCACTTTAGTTATCTGCTAATGGGGGACAGGGTGGGTTAATTTCATGACGCACCAAAAACTGTCTTATCAACAGTGTTAAAAGTGACACACACGGTAACGTTAACACAGGTGCAACTGCGGACTTTCAGACTGAACCGGCTTTGAAACGTAAACGCTGGTGTTATTTAAAAAACATCGGTCATGTAACATTATCTGTGTTGCTTTGGGATATCTTCAAAATCAGACAGCCCGGGTGCAAACACGGTGCACTGTGACATTACATAACTATCATTTCAAACTAGTGCCGTAACTACGGTTAACAGCTGGTGGTTTAGTTAGTTAACGCCTGCTGCTAGCTAGCTGCGGCACTAACGTTAGGTTAGCCTACAAGGCGATCCGCCCAGACAGCAGAGCAGTGAAGGCCTTGTCGTCCAAAGCCCACTGCGCTGAAACACACAGGCCTCATTATTCGGCTGGGCCTGACGTTATGCTAGCCCAGCAAAGCTTGGCTACATAACTGAAGAGCTCAGTCAGTCACACAGAGACTTTGATTAATGACTAAAATCACTATCGATCTAACATCGCTTTCCCCCGAGTTTTATTAACCAACTTTCGCCATTAGCATCAATTGTGCGAACGCCGAGAAATCCAACTAGATAAAACAGTTGATGTTAGCTAGCCTTTAGCTTACGTGCGGGCAAATACCCGAAGCTGCATTTAGCTAACGTTTGTATTTTGACAAGCCGCTTGCTGACATGACTCGACAACTTATTAGTTTTTCTATCTATAAGATAAATCCCAATCGATTAAAGTTGTTGTCCCTTAGCAGCCACATCAGCGTTCAAATTAAATTAAACTAGCTAGCTATCTTAGACAACGTTAAATGTTAGTGATTAGGGAGTCGTCTATTTCCTGAAATGTAACTGAGTGATCTGACCTGTATCGTCTAACACTAGCTAAGTTATAACTTAGCTTGTAAAAACAAACTAAAAATAAGATATTTTTAAAGCACAAGTGATGCAAAAAGGTCAACAGCAATATGTATTTTATAAATCAATTGGTCGTTACATAAAAGACGCGCGATTGGGGGACATAACTAAATATCAGTAACTTGTAAACATAAGATGTTAAAAGGAAATGTTCCATCTCCGCCTGTAGACAGTGCCGGGGACCATTTGCAGGTAGCTAGCGCTAGCTTGGCTTCAGTGAATCTAGTAGCGCAAGCTAATCAGACTACACGTACTATTGACAGCACGAATTGCTGTTTAATTGCGTTGACATTATCAAAGATGATATAAGCAGTAGCTAGAAAAGGATAAAAACGCCAGAAACTGAACAATCGAGTAAACCAAATGCAGTAATGCTACCTTGCATCCACCACCAGCTGTAGCCAGCTAACAACCAGCAGCCAACGTACTGATCTAGTTAGCTAACAACTCACCAGGAATTTGATATGACTTCCCCCTCTATTCACAGGCTACGTCCAGCCTTGAACGATGGTGTCGTCGTATCTTACATAAACGTGGCCTATATCTGTGACAGTTTTCGCAGGACACAAACCTGTTACTAGAAAGATCTAATTCCTACGTTTTTTTCCTCCGCTTCTGGGTGTTTTTCCTGCGTCACCGGCGCGGTAACAGCCCCCTAACTCTATCTAGTCCGATTTCTGGGGCTTGTCACTTCGGTCCCAGCAATCACTCAGAACTTGAATCAGTTCAACATGGCGGAAGCGCAGTCTGGCACAAATGCTGCTCAGTAAAACAGGCCAGACGACGGCGTGAACTCCAATAGTCAGCGTTGTCGATTAACTGGTTTGCACTGCAACCGAGCGCAGCTCAGCAAACACAACACCCGGTGAATGGAAAGGGCATAAAATCTCTCTTATTTTCGATAAGTGACTCCGGCTCCAGCATGGATATCCAATCCGTAGTTTGATTAAAACCAGGCGATTAAAAAGCAAAACAAGCTGACACACTTCACTATATCGCCTCCTATCGTACTGGGTGTTCAATTAGGTAATTTTTTTTAAAGAAACAAAACAGAAAGCAAGGTAAATCAGCCGGAGACACAAACCGACACCTCAGCACTTTTTAGACAGGGAATGGTTAGAAAAAAAGAGATAAAAATAATACAACCGCGTGTCCAACTAGGCTATATCCCCAGAAAAACTGTGATCATGTCGATTGTCATATTAAAGGTTAAGTTCACAATTTTTTTAAGTTTGTCCTACAATCATCAGGTGCCCAAACGAACTTTGGAACTACTACTATTCATATAAAGCTCTTTGTTGTTATTGTTACATAAATATTTTTGTTTATGTCGCCATGTTGGCTTAAACATAGGTGGAAATGAATGGAAGTAGGCCTTCAACCTGTTGCAAAATTTGGTAGATGAAACATTTCTGCTTTACAGGAATATTTAAACAGGGATTGACAGCATTAGGGACTGTAATGTTAGCTCCAGGTTGTGCCTGTGGTGCCTGGCATTGGAGTCACAAAGATGGTAAACCCAAAAATCAATACATAGCGTCATTTTCTATATCTGAGAAATTGTTTGACAGTTCCCACAAAATCTCTTGACTTCTTCTTGACTTGACTAAATATTTGGTCTGCTTGTGAGTGGTGAATTAAACTACTTCCAGTCTACTTCCAGGTATACAAGGCGATAGGCAACCTTATTTATTCACAGCATCTACATTACAACTCATGTTGTCACCACAATAATTGTTTACTTCAAAAAGACACTAAAGCTTAAGAAAACGTCCACCCCGCATGGTGATTCGAAATCAAATGACAGTTTCAGAAGATTCAAATGTATTATAAATATTGTTTTTGTCCAGCAGATCTAGTTTTTATCACATTTATTTAGAGTGAGAAGGATTCTGAAAAATCTTTAAGAACTGGGGCTATTGTTCTGAAAGCAAATTTTTTTAACATTTTAAATGATTGATCGGTTATTCCCGGGACCAGATCTCGGATAAGTGGTAGATAATGGATGGATGATTGGTTATTAGTGTTTAAGCTGATGCTACAGTCCTGCAATATCCAGAAATCCTTTTCTATTGCCACTTCATCATAGTTAAAATTAGCATAAAAGAGTATTGTCGGTAAGGTAACTCGTGTACTAGCTAGATGTAGTTATCTAACCTGTACAGCTATAACTATCCTTGATTTAAGATGAGTTGACCATGAGATTGCTAAGGGAATTAATTTGGAAGGTGCCAACTCATGCATGAAATGATGCCTATATGATAAACATCACCAACCCTTTCTTTAGTTGCAGTTATCACACAATTGTCATTAAACTTTCTTTACAGGTGAATCAGTGAAGCATCATAACTCCTGCCTGAAAGATTCCCTAATCTGACATACAGATTTTTAAATAAGACACCAAACTCCCCCACTCCCACACCATTGTGGGATGATAAAAGTATTTTCATCTCACTTGTATTTTATGTAAAAAACAGATTTTTGAGATCATATTGATATGCTATGATTTCAGTTCATCAGTCCTCTCAACACCCCTTGTGTTATGTGCTTCTGTGAACATAAATGCACAATAAACACTCCTCCTTGGAACCCCCTAAAGTTGTCAATGTATATAGGAACAATATGAGCCCTTTTTATGAAATGTAAATGTGTAACATTGGTGACTTCTTTACTCCTCAGATGAGGCTGCAAAAAACAGGGTGAATAGCAAGTACAGCATAATCTGCTGTAGTTAATGAGTAACTTTACTTTACTCCACCTTCCAGTCTGAATTATAGTCTTCCTGCCTTGGCAGTTGTATTTGTGTTGGTTTAAAGAAAGGTTTCCTACATACTGCTACTGAGGGGATGCAGATAAATTTCATCTCATTGGCTAACTTTGACATATTCTCAGAAATGTATTTAATATGCATTACCCTTGTCAAATAAATTCAATTGAAAAACACATTTTCAGCGTCTTTTTTGCTTTATGGTGGAAATATCTCAAACATTTCAAGGTTGTAGCTTCTTAAATGTGATTTAAAATGATGAAATGATGAAAAGATTTGCTCATTTTAGGAATCTTGAATTACAGCAATGAATATTATTGCAAAAAAATCATAAGATGTTATTTGTGACTGGCATTTATTGCTACAATAAACTCATTAAGACAACAATATTGTTCCATAATGAAAGTGATGAGTTTCACTCGTGATGAAAGTTAACAATGAGCGTTATCTGAACCTGAGAGTAAAATTCTGCATAAACATAAGGCATGAGTAATAATAGGCTATTTTAATGATACAATATATAAAATGTTTACTCCTACTTTAAAACTATGGAAAATTCATACTTAAACTATTAGAGTTCTTTTTATCTGTGTGATATTGATAGTTTTACTAAAAGTACACAGATTTAGATCAGAATGATCAGAATCTGATTCTGATTCAAGTAGCTTCCCATGGTTGGGCACTTAAACATGGCTCTGGCTCTTATTAATTTCAACTTTTTATATATTGCCATGAGGAAATCATTCAGCTCACACCAATGACAGTGTAGCTGCCATGCAAGGCACTTGGGCAACATTGGGCTCAGTATATTGTCTAAAGACGATTCAGTGTGAACCAGAAGAGCCATGGATGAAAATATAGAAATCGGTGGAAATTCTGAAAATCCAGATAACATAATTTGGAGGAGCTTTTCAGTCCTTTTCAGTTCATGCTTATCGCTGGAGCTTAGACATGTGCAGTAGGTGCACTCGGGCTGTGGCCAGGTGTACACAGATTTCTGGGCTGCAGGTGCAGACCTATAGAGAGTCCCTCCTGACCCTTATGGACTGGGATGAAGACGATTTGTATTTTACAGATACTGTAGCAGACGTGGAATGATCGCCACATGACATCATGGGAACTGGCAAATGCCTCCAGATGATGTCATATATAACCGTATGGAAAACATATGGACAGGATAAGAAACATAGACATAAACATAAACAACAGAATAGAAAGCTACTGTTGGTGATTTAACAAGGTGACCTAGAGAAATTACTCACTAATTAAACTTTTACACGTGCTGTTAGCTTTTCCGACAGTTGCTACAGTCGCCACCACATGCGCATTAATCCCCCAAAAATCAGGTCTTTTACGGATCTTTCGATTGGAGGGGACAGCATTTGTCTGAAACTTAGCTTAGCGTAAACTTTTCAAACTTAGCTAAATGAAAAATAAGCGGCTAAACTATAAAACGAGCGTCGCGCGCCTTTAAGGGACGTTTAATGTCCCCTTGATAAAACGTTACAGAATTAATGACGATTAAAATCATCATCGAACATCTGTCTGGTCCCCCGGTTACCACCAGCGACCTGTCTTAAAACACAGTCAAGAGGAGACCTGTGTGACTCTCGCTCCTCCAGGCTCCAGTCTGGGTTTTCTAACTCCCCGGTTTAATGGTCATCATTTCCGAAAGCAAAGATGGCGGCTGAGCGGCGTTGAGTCTTCTCTGTAACAAGTTACCCAAATTGGTGTGTTTGTTGAGTTTTTTTGTATAGAAAGGAAGCCCGGTCCGTGCTGACACACTCGCCCCATCAAGGACATGTTGTGAGACTGCTAAGAAAATCTTTTCGCAGAGAGTTAGCTACTCCAACTCTTTATTTTCGGTTGTAGCGTTGGGTGTGCCTCACAGTAGCTAACTATCGTTATTGTAAAATGGCTCCGGTGCAGATTGGTTCAGATGGGCAGCTCGTCCCACTCGGAGGTCCGGTGGTCTCGGGTCCGCAGCCACCACCTCCTGGGGCCCCGGCTACACAAGGGGTCCGACTGAGCCTGCTGATTGAGTTTCTTCTCCAGAGGACCTACCATGAAATCACACTGCTGGCGGAACTGTGAGTAACGTTTTAGCCTTCTAGCTAGGCCTCAAAGCTAACTAAGCTAACTGGCGGGCTAATCAGCTAACATCAATAAACTCACACGATGCTCCTCTTCCTGGCAATAAAATATCTAACAGGCCCATTAACATTTGCATGAGATGCCATGAGATGCTTTTTGTAGTGATGATGATTAAAAACTAGGTAGCACATTTAACTACTTTAATGTTATAATTTTGGGGGTGTATAGTCCCTTTAAGTGTTCCATAACTGGACAGAAAACATTATTTTGTAATTAAAGCAGACTCATCAAGGATGCACAGTTTTTCCTGACGCTCTATAGATATTAGCATTGACTATCCTAAACTGCACTTGGGGTAACTGATCAGTCAATATGCTTTGTTTTTATTTTAGACTTCCCAGAAAAGCAGATATGGAAAGGTATGTGTCTTGAAATTTTTGTTTAAATTTGTTTTTTACTATTCACTCCTTTACACACTCATACTACATTGTTTACCTTTTAACTTTTAACTTGTGTTTCCTTTTTAGGAAAATTGAGATTGTCCAGTTTGCCAGTCGAACCAGACAGCTATTTGTGCGTCTGCTGGCCCTGGTGAAATGGGCAAGCAATGCAGGGAAAGTGGAGAAGTGTGCGGTATGTTGTTGTTTTTATTAAATCACTTTTTCCCCCAGATGTGGTCAAAATTAAATATAAAGCACAACAAAAGAAGACATGACGGACAGTATTGACATTTTAAAAACAACTACACTTAGCATAATTTAAATGTGATTTGAAAGCAGCATTTCCTATCAAAGTTTTGTCTTGTAAACATTTTCAAACCCAAAGTGCAAAATAATAAAATCAATGTATGAGCAGACCCTAATCTTGTGTATATATATATTTTCATAATATACTTTAAATATACTTGCGTCCATGAGAACACTAAATTGTATTCCAACTCTACCACGGTCACAGATGATTTCCAGCTTCCTCGACCAACAGACCATCTTGTTTGTGGATACAGCTGACAGGCTTGCATTGCTGGCCAGAGATGCCCTGGTACATGCCCGTTTGCCTAGCTTTGCTATCCCTTTTGCCATCGATGTTCTCACTACAGGGTCATACCCACGCTTGCCCACATGTATACGAGTAAGTTTGTTTATCTTTCTTGTGTGAATATTAAAGACTAGTCTATTGTATAAAAAGTTATGAATGAGATTAAAATATTGACTTCAGACAAATTTGTCCTTTGTATTTTGGTATATCAGTTATTTCTTTGTACTTTTTGTAGGATAAAATAATTCCTCCAGATCCTATTACAAAGGCTGAGAAGCAAACCACTCTGAATCAGCTTAATCAGATTCTGCGACACCGCCTTGTCACCACAGACTTACCACCCCAGCTAGCAAACCTCACAGTTGGTAAACGACTTTGGTGTATTTTTAACAGTTATTTTTTATAGCTTCATTAGCAGTTTAATTTTAAGCTTTGTTGGTCATGAGTAATATTTTTTTTTCACTTGTGTGCATGTTTGTTTAGCTAATGGGCGTGTAAAGTTTCGTGTGGAAGGAGAGTTTGAGGCTACTTTGACCGTAATGGGAGATGACCCTGATATTCCATGGAGACTGCTAAAGTTGGAGATTCTTGTAGAGGACAAAGAAACTGGAGGTAAAGCATGTACTCATCCAGCTTTTATGCACACCACTGCACCACTGACAATATACTTAATTGCTAACCTTTTCCCTTTCTCTTTCAACTGTTTTCTGTTACCCCATTTCCACGCTCCGTCTATACCCCAGATGGCCGAGCCTTGGTCCACAGTTTGCAGGTGAACTTCATCCATGAGTTGGTTCAGGCACGTCTATGTGCAGATGAAAAACCACTGCAGGACATGTACAACTGCTTGCGTATCCTTTTTTTTTTGGATGTCATTTGTCTGTTTCCATTCATACACAGGCATTTTGTGCAAGTGTAGCTGCCCTGCCTGGAACCACTTGGCTTTTGTCCCAGGATGCTGTGAATTACCGCAGTAGGGTGGGAGTGTGTGTTGGAGCATATAGAGTATTGACTGGTTAAGCACATGAGTGCAGCATTCCAATTAGAAACACAGCTGCAGAATTGCATCCTTCTTAACCACCTGTTTTAAATTAATTATCAAACAACACAACACCTTTTTGTTTGAAAGGGAAAGGGCAGCCTTGTTCTCACACAGCCCAACCCAGTTCATGTCACATGTAATTAATACCTCATGGTGTGTTTTAAGACTTGTGGACGCTGAAATTAGAAATGTGTGGATGCTTTTGAAAAACTACAGCTAAACCTTATACAAAGTGTACAATCATATCAGCATTGAAACAATCTCCAAACCTTTGTGCTGTCAGGTACTGATATTTGTACCATTCATCATGTTGTCATAATGCTTATGTTTGAAAATGATTAGACAGATGTCTCTTCTGTCTGTGGAAAAATCTAGAGGGGAAACAAGTGCTTATTAGCATTCAAGCTAACATCAAAGACCCTAATTAAGCATGCGAGCGGAGCACAATCGTGCTAATCACAATGCTAATCAGTACATCTCTGCTCTGCCTTTCCCGTGCCACCACTAGCAGTGCAGCTTACTGTGTGAAAGAGAGGTCTGTGTTGGGCACAAATAGCCCTTTTATCAACAAAGTGTATGTGTCCTGAGGATATGTGTGCATGTGTGTTTTGAATGTTAATGAAAAGATGTAGCTAATACTTTATCTCTCTTCACCTGGACTTGATATTTTCCCACACTTTATTTTCTTTAACTGCATTGCTTCCAGACTCCTTCTGTCTGTCACTGCAGCTAGAGGTGCTCCACTCTCAGACCCTGATGCTGATCAGAGAGCGATGGGGAGATCTGGTGCAGGAGGAGAGATATGTGCCTGCCAAATACCTCACACTCAGTGTCTGGAAGTAAGACTTTAAATAGCAGTTTGCTGAATAGACACATATTGTTATACTAAATGTCATTGATACCCCTATACTTTTTAAAATAAAATGTGTTTGTACATTTATTTCTACTGTATCACTCTGACCCATTCTTTTTATCTGTCTTCCTTTCATCTTGTTTCTCCAGCCAACAGGTTTTGGGTAGGAAAACGGGTACAGCGTCTGTACATAAAGTCACTATCAAGATTGATGAATCAGATGGATCTAAGCCACTGCAAATATCTCACGAACCTCCTCTCCCTGCCTGTGACTCTAAATTAATGGAGAGAGCTATGAAGGTGAAATAGACATGAACATAAAATGTGCAGGTTACTATGACTTATTGTTCAAATACTGTCTAATTTAGAATTGTTTTCTGTCACTCATTGTCTAGATTGACCATCTGTCAGTGGAGAAACTTTTGATCGACAGTGTCCATGCACGGTCCCATCAGAAACTACAGGAGCTTAAGGCCATTCTAAAGGCCACCAATCCTAGTGACAACTGTATGTATTTACTTTATTAGCTCATCTTTACCACCATTTAATACAAACTGATATTTTCTTGAGCAAACCTGCAGAAAACAGAACTTTCTTTTACAGCAGCTGCAGCCTTTTGTAGATTGTTAAAGAGAAACACTCTTAAGGATGTTGAACTTTTTAGTTTACCCTTGAAAAGTATTTATTGGCAGGTGGTCTTAAAGGATAGGTTCACCGTTTTTCAAGTTGTTCAAGAACATTGCAAGAGGTTTTGCTTGCTTTTAATCATTGCTCTTGTTCATACGCAACATTAGGTAATCACTCTCTAATGCAGTTCCACCACAAAAGTATTTTTTTAATGTTAAAATATATATATA